>NC_069419.1:25131614-25166614 GCF_026875155.1 Cherax quadricarinatus
TGGCTGAGTGAGTACCAGCCTACCTCTAGCCTTGGTAACATCTCGTTGGCTGAGTGAGTACCAGCCTACCTCTAGCCTTGGTAACATCTCGTTGGTTGAGTGAGTACCAGCCTACCTCTAGCCTTGGTAACATCTCGTTGGCTGAGTGAGTACCAGCCTACCTCTAGCCTTGGTAACATCTCGTTGGTTGAGTGAGTACCAGCCTACCTCTAGCCTTGGTAACATCTCGTTGGCTGAGTGAGTACCAGCCTACCTCTAGCCTTGGTAACATCTCGTTGGCTGAGTGAGTACCAGCCTACCTCTAGCCTTGGTAACATCTCGTTGCCTGAGTGAGTACCAGCCTACCTCTAGCCTTGGTAACATCTCGTTGGTTGAGTGAGTACCAGCCTACCTCTAGCCTTGGTAACATCTCGTTGGCTGAGTGAGTACCAGCCTACCTCTAGCCTTGGTAACATCTCGTTGCCTGAGTGAGTACCAGCCTACCTCTAGCCTTGGTAACATCTCGTTGGCTGAGTGAGTACCAGCCTACCTCTAGCCTTGGTAACATCTCGTTGGCTGAGTGAGTACCAGCCTACCTCTAGCCTTGGTAACATCTCGTTGGCTGAGTGAGTACCAGCCTACCTCTAGCCTTAGTAACATCTCGTTGGCTGAGTGAGTACCAGCCTACCTCTAGCCTTGGTAACATCTCGTTGGCTGAGTGAGCACCAGCCTACCTCTAGCCTTGGTAACATCTCGTTGCCTGAGTGAGTACCAGCCTACCTCTAGCCTTGGTAACATCTCGTTGGCTGAGTGAGTACCAGCCTACCTCTAGCCTTGGTAACATATCGTTGGCTGAGTGAGTACCAGCCTACCTCTAGCCTTGTAACATCTCGTTGGCTGAGTGAGTACCAGCCTACCTCTAGCCTTGGTAACATCTCGTTGGCTGAGTGAGTACCAGCCTACCTCTAGCCTTGGTAACATCTCGTTGGCTGAGTGAGTACCAGCCTACCTCTAGCCTTGGTAACATCTCGTTGGCTGAGTGAGTACCAGCCTACCTCTAGCCTTGGTAACATCTCGTTGGCTGAGTGAGTACCAGCCTACCTCTAGCCTTGGTAACATCTCGTTGGCTGAGTGAGTACCAGCCTACCTCTAGCCTTGGTAACATCTCGTTGGCTGAGTGAGTACCAGCCTACCTCTAGCCTTGGTAACATCTCGTTGCCTGAGTGAGTACCAGCCTACCTCTAGCCTTGGTAACATCTCGTTGCTGAGTGAGTACCAGCCTACCTCTAGCCTTGGTAACATCTCTTGCGCTGAGTGAGTACCAGCCTACTCTAGCCTTGGTAACATCTCGTTGCTGAGTGAGTACCAGCCTACCTCTAGCTTGGTAACATCTCGTTGGCTGAGTGAGTACCAGCCTACCTCTAGCCTTGGTAACATCTCGTTGGCTGAGTGAGTACCAGCCTACCTCTAGCCTTGGTAACATCTCGTTGGCTGAGTGAGTACCAGCCTACCTCTAGCCTTGGTAACATCTCGTTGCTGAGTGAGTACCAGCCTACCTCTAGCTTTGGTAACATATCGTTGGCTGAGTGAGTACCAGCCTACCTCTAGCCTTAGTAACATCTCGTTGGCTGAGTGAGTACCACCTACCTCTAGCCTTGGTAACATTCGTTGGCTGAGTGAGTACCAGCCTACCTCTAGCCTTGGTAACATCTCGTTGGCTGAGTGAGTACCAGCCTACCTCTAGCCTTGGTAACATCTCGTTGGCTGAGTGAGTACCAGCCTACCTCTAGCCTTGGTAACATCTCGTTGCTGAGTGAGTACCAGCCTACCTCTAGCCTTGGTAAACATCTCGTTGGCTGAGTGAGTACCAGCCTACCTCTAGCCTTGGTAACATCTCGTTGCTGAGTGAGTACCAGCCTACCTCTAGCCTTGGTAACATCTCGTTGCCTGAGTGAGTACCAGCCTACCTCTAGCCTTGGTAACATCTCGTTGCCTGAGTGAGTACCAGCCTACCTCTAGCCTTGGTAACATCTCTTGCCTGAGTGAGTACCAGCCTACCTCTAGCCTTGGTAACATCTCGTTGCCTGAGTGAGTACCAGCCTACCTCTAGCTTTGGTAACATCTCGTTGGCTGAGTGAGTACCAGCCTACCTCTAGCCTTGGTAACATCTCGTTGGCTAAGTGAGTACCAGCCTACCTCTAGCCTTGGTAACATCTCGTTGCTGAGTGAGTACCAGCCTACCTCTAGCTTGTAACATCTCGTTGCCTGAGTGAGTACCAGCCTACCTCTAGCTTTGATAACATCTCGTTGCCTGAGTGAGTACCAGCCTACCTCTAGCCTTGGTAACATCTCGTTGGCTGAGTGAGTACCAACCTACCTCTAGCCTTGGTAACATCTCGTTGGCTGAGTGAGTACCAGCCTACCTCTAGCCTTGGTAACATCTCGTTGCCTGAGTGAGTACCAGCCTACCTCTAGCCTTGGTAACATCTCGTTGGCTGAGTGAGTACCAGCCTACCTCTAGCCTTGGTAACATTCGTTGGCTGAGTGAGTACCAGCCTACCTCTAGCCTTGGTAACATCTCGTTGGCTGAGTGAGTACCAGCCTACCTCTAGCCTTGGTAACATCTCGTTGCCTGAGTGAGTACCAGCCTACCTCTAGCCTTGGTAACATCTCGTTTGCCTGAGTTGAGTACCAGCTACCTCTAGCTTGGTAACATCTTCATTCCTGAGTGAGTACCAGCCTACCTCTATGCTGGTAACATCTCGTTGCTAGTGAAGTACAGCCTATCTCTAGCTTTGGTAACAGCTCGGTTTGGCTGAGTGAGTACAGCCTACGGTTACCTATGGTAACTCTCGTTGGCTGAGTGAGTACCAGCAACCTCAGCCCTTGGTAACATTCGTTGGCTGAGTGAGTATTCAGCCTACGCGTTAGCCTTGTAACATCTCGTTGACCTGAGTGAGTACCAGCATATCCTCAAGCTTTGATAACATCTCGTTGCTGAGTGATCTACCAGCTACCTCTAGCCTTGGTAAATCTCTCGTTGGCTGAGTGAGTACCAAACCTACCTCTAGCCTTGTAACATCTCGTTGGCTTGAGTGAGTACCAGCCTACTCTAGCCTTGGTAACATCTCGTTGGCTGAGTGAGTACCAGCCTACCTCTAGCCTTGGTAACATCTCGTTGCCTGAGTGAGTACCAGCCTACCTCTAGCCTTGGTAACATCTCGTTGGCTGAGTGAGTACCAGCCTACCTCTAGCCTTGGGAACATACTCGTTGGCTGAGTGAGTACCAGCCTACCTCTAGCCTTGGTAAACATCTCGTTGGCTGAGTGAGTACCAGCCTACCTCTAGCCTTGGTCACATCTCGTTGGCTGAGTGAGTACCAGCCTACCTCTAGCCTTGGTAACATCTCGTTGCCTTAGTGAGTACCAGCCTACCTCTAGCCTTGGTAACATCTCATTCTCCTCGAAGTTTGATTAGACTCAAGTTTTGGGTAACAGACGGTTCAGTTGGTGAGACAGAACCTCTTTCTCGCTACACTGAGTATCAGTGAAGGACAGAATTAGTTCTGGACTTAGAGATTTTGATATCTACTAAGGCTGCGAGTTTTTCTGACGTTGTGAAGTCAATTAGTGGATTTAACTATGACCTCTACGTATTACCGTAGTCTTAATTTGAACTGAGCCGAACTTAAATTCGTACTCGAAGCCAGTGATTATTCGAGTACGGATGTACAATTTAACCTTGTACGTATATAGAGTCGACCTATAGTGAGACATTTCCATCAATGATTGAAACCTCTGGATATTTGTGTATATATGGTTAATTACGACTCGTGACAATGGAAATTCTCACTTCTAAATGTTCATAAATTGTATTATAAACTTGTGGCCTTTATTATTATTGTACTCAAAGGTACCAGTCTGTATTTTTCAACAAAAGAGAGTATGTATGCTACTTCTTTTAAGAGAAGTTAATATTAAAGATATTAAATTATTATTTTGTCGGATTTTTGTCTCCTGGATATAATTTAGAAAAAGCTTATTAAGATGGTCCTTTATACTAAAGTTAGCCAGCCCAGACCGTGATCCAACACCTTGTTACGGGAAAGAAGACTTTCACAGGCTACATAGGTAAGGAGACTTATCCCAAACTCCACAGAGTTCTCTACTCGCTTCTATTCTGTAACCCAACAAGACACCTAACTTCTCTTTTTTTTTTTGTAACACCAACACCACCACTGTTAACACCACACCACTGTCATCACCACCACTTCGTCACCACTGCCATCACAACCTCCATCTACCATCGTCACACCATTACTCTTCCTGCCCCACCTAACAATACACACCTAACAATGCTCGCCCATCCTACTTCTCTACACCAACAGCTTTCATCTTTAAGCGGGGAAGTTTATTTTTAGTGCTAGAAAGCCACACCAGTGGATAGGAGATGGAAGACACCACCGCAACCATCACCATCACATCATCCCCCGCACCACCGCCACCACCACCACATCCATCGCCACCATATACATCCCCCACCATCATAACCACCACTATCACCACCAGCCAAGGGAAGACAGTTCTTGTCTTAATCAAGTGCCGCATCTCAATATCAAGGCACCTCGCTGCAAGAAACTGTTGCTCACATCAACTCTTGGCCTTCACGCGTATGACAAATTTTTTGTAATACTGGGAAAAGAAAATCGCCTCGAAATTTACTCAACCCTTTGAAATTTGCAGTCCATAAATTTTCGGCATTTTCTGGGAATAAATTTACATTAAGAACCCAGAGCAAATCATCAACCTGTATCCACCATTGTTATGAAATATTTGTATACACTAGCACCTCGACTCTTCCCTGGCATAATTCCCTTCCCTTGCTGGTCTTCGACTCTTTTTTCCGTGGAATCTGGTTACATAGAAGAGCAAATATGGAAGAGGGATCGCACCTAGTATTCTCCTGTCTCCCTTTGTCGCTGTTTCTGCTGTTGTACCCACTGTTTGCTATTCCTCCTCATTCTATTCATCAAAGTTCCCTTGAGTGCTGGTGAAATAAGAGCAGAGGAAGTGGGAGTGAGTGGACAAGGGAGAAGGAGCAAGGGAGTGAGCAGGAAAGAAAGAAGGGATGGAGTAAGAGTTCGTGTAAAAGGAAGAGAGCGATGTAGTGGGAGTAGGCAGAGCAGGAGAACAGGAGTGGAAGTAAGCGGACGAGGAGGGAGAGCAGAATGTCAGAATAAGCGAAAAAGAGAGCGAGGGAATTAGCAGAGAAGGCAGAAAGAGGGGAAACGAAGGGCTGGTCGAAGATGAGTTTCAGGATGGAGGAGGTGGAATGGGAGGTGAAGGTTTCCTGCGAGGTGGATGTGCCATGGGAGGTGAATATGTCATGGAAGGTGGAGGTGACAGGAAAGGTAGAGGTGTCATGGGAGGTGGAGGTTAAGAAAAAAGGGCAAGAAGACGGGGGTAGGAGTGGACGATGAGGAACTAGATTTGGCAGCGGTGGAGTGGGAGACGTGAAAAGGATGACAGGAGGGGGATTGTAAGAGAAGCATTGTGGAAAGGAAGGTTGAGGAATAATCGGAGAGGAAATAAGGAAGTAGTTAGCAAGTAAGGGCTAGTGTGAGATTGTATGAAGGCTAGTATGAGGGCTAGTGTGAGGGCTGGTATAAGGGCTAGTGAGAGGGGTAGTTACAGGGATAGTGTGAGGGTTAGTATTCAGAAAGTTGTATGACAACATCGGGCTTAGCCAGTCACATTACTATGTGCTTATATCACTATCACAAGCCAGTGTTCGCATCACTATCACTAGCCAGTGTTCGCATCACTATCACAAGCCAGTGTTCACATCACTATCACAAGCCAGTGTTCACATCACTATCACAAGCCAGTGTCACTCCTATCACAAGCCAGTGTTCACATCACTATCACAAGCCAGTGTTCACATCACTATCACAAGCCAGTGTTCACATCACTATCACAAGCCAGTGTTCACATTAGTGTCATAAGTGACGGTTAAGAGAACTCGGCAGAAAGTATATCACCAATTAAGCAAATTTTAGCATTATTTATCAGACAACAAAATATTCCTGCTCCCTTACTTCCTTATAAACAAGTGGTGAAGGTTATAACACTGATACTCTCACGGAGACTCCCTTGAATGCTTGGCTCTTTAAAACTGCGTGTCACATGTTCACCATCTATAAAGAATGTTTTAATACCTAAAATGGGGAGCATACATCTCTCGGTGTAATAACATCCTATCTGACTGCGTCGTTTACACTGTGCTGCAAATATGACAACACAAATGGGGATAGCACCCATTATGCGAGGTTTTTAATTACTCTGCTAGAAGCCGTATTGTTGCCCACGTGTGGCGGCCGTATTTGCAGATGTAATAAGGACGATACTAAATGAAAGGTGTAAATTCCTCAGTCATGTGGCACTATTGTGCCTCTTCTCCCGTGTAGCAGCTAATCTCTCGATATTATGTGATCTCGGGAAATTTAGGTTTCCTGATTGCTGCGTTTGAGTCATGGGCTAATGTTTATGATCAGTTCTGTCGCATGGGAATATTTTAACCCGGATTTCTTGTAGTTACTAGCAGTTCCATCTGTCGACACAAATTAACACAATTTGTTTCCACGTCTAGTTGAAATATAAAAAGTTAAACTAAGCAAGGTTAATGCATGTTAAAAAGCGCATTTCAATCATTATTTTATATTTCGTGCAGGCTATTTGTAAAAAAAAAACAATTATCGGGAAAGCTTAAACAGTCAGTAAGACTAAGTTATTCTGGTGTTAAATTCGATTATACGTCAAGGCTGGTACAAGGTGAGTGGTAGTCTAGTGGTCAAACTCGCGGCTCTCAACCAAAATGATCTGGATTCTACTGTGGGGAGGTATTACGCTGTTAGTGGTCTCTTGGTTTCTACCTTAGACCGGACTGGGTTTCGACATCAATTAAACATCGGTAACAACTCTCTAACAGCTCTCGGTCTATAAACTGAACTGAATAAAAAAAATCCTTAATGTAATAAACTAAAGCTGACAAATACAGAGGTAGAGACACACAAGTTACATCATTAGCTTTCATTGAGACAATTTTTACATTTTACATGTGGTTTACAGTTCAATATCAGTTTGGAAGTGCGTGATGATACAAGAAAACCTGTGTAAAGTGCGTTATTGTTAATTACCAGGCCGCTTGCAGTAGGAGTGTGTGTGGTATCCGCGTAGCTTGTGCTTTAAGGCAGACCTGTAGTGAATACAAGTATTGTTTGCTATTCCAAGGAAGGCTACGTAGCAAAGAGCTGTCTTCTCTTCGTGAAATTTACTTAGTAGCGTGTTCATAAACAGAATCTCCTGCTTGGCGGCACCATTGTTTGCTATCCCAGGGAAAAGGTCGTAGAAAACAGATGGATTCTTTTACGTCAGATTTACCTGGTGGTCTGTTAGAATCTCATGTCTAACGGTGAGTTTGTAAACACTTGTTCACATCTCAGCGGTGGTCTACTACTCATCATATTATTTCTCTTCGCTGTTTCAGGCTTCACCTCATCAATCTTCCTCGTACACCTCTTCTAGTCTTCATCGCCCGCAACACATTCGTTCTCGCTCCTTTGAGTTTCTTGTCTTTCCATTTAGTAAATAAGACAGCCCACAGTTACCAAATCCACTGCAAATTGTATTCTTGTGTATGCCATTGTACCAGTGGTGTACCATTGGTGTACCATTGATGAAGCGTTATTAGTGGTATTAGTACCATGGGTGGTGGAGATCTTAGTGGTATTAATATCTCTGGGTAATATTTCCCCGGGCGGTTTAATACCCTCATCTTGTCTAGAGTGTTTCCTTATCCGCCCAATTTCGCTTTCCATTTTTTCTTCCACTCTATTCATATTTCCTCGTCTTCTCCTCTCTCTTAGTTTGAATTACTTAACATTTTTATTTCCTCCCGTCATTCACGTCTCGCACTTCCCTAACGAGTCCTGCGTCTCATAATCAGAGTTCCACGTCCTAATCTCCAGATATGATGGTATCTTATCTTGAGTAGCTGAGTGAGTGAGATGTAATCAGGGGAGATTCTCTCTACTCTCTCTCTCTCTCTCTCTCTCTCTCTCTCTCTCTCTCTCTCTCTCTCTCTCTCTCTCTCACTTAGCATGAAGATCCCACGAGTATGTCATCATCATTCCTATCATCGTCATTATTATTGTTATTATTATTATTATTATTCCGTGGTTATAACGTGGTTGCTTCTGCTGTACAGATCCGGCGAGTGAAGGTGGTTCGTCAGAGGAACTCCGGCTTGGGTCTCAGCATCAAGGGAGGATCCGAGCACAAGCTACCCATCCTCATCTCCAGGATCTTCAAGGACCAAGCTGCTGACCTCACTGGCAAACTCTTCGTCGGAGATGCCATACTCAAGGGTCAGATTATTATTATTATTTGTTATTATTAGTAGTAGTATTTTTAATATTATTTACATTATTATAAATATCATTATTATTAGAGACAGTGTCTGGGGAATGCGGACAAGCTTTTCCAGTCAAGGACAGGAAGGACGAAGTCCAGTTTCTTGGATCAAGACCCCTCACCAGGGATCTAGGCACCTCCCCTTGAGGGGCGCCGAGGATGAGAGGGACCCACTCCCAGGGACTATTAATCCCTCATTCCGTTTCCGAGATAACGAGGGCAGGTATGGAAGGAGAGAGAGAGAGAGAGAGGGAGGGAGAGAGAGGAGGGGGATAAGGCACAGAACCTCTTTTCCAGGTGGACGGCTTTAAGGAAGAGAAAAATAATTAAAGAAAGGGGGGAGGGAAAGAAAATGAAAGATTTAGTATTGGGAGGAAGGAGGAAAGAGAAAAACGGGGAAATAAAAATAATAAATGTTAGAGAGGAAAGACAGAGTAGAAGATAGAGACAAGCTGAAGAAAAATGGTAGATAAAAGTAGATATAGAAAATGTGAAAATGGCATAGAAAGACTGTGTAAAGAGACAGGAAAAAGAGAGAGAGAGAGAGAGGGAGAGAGAGAGAATGAGGCTGGCAGAACTGAAAGAGAAAAAAATACGCTGTTGTGATACAGCATATGTAAGTGGAGAGAAAATTTATAGAAAACATAAAGTAAGAGAAAATATAAAAAATAAAGCAGTAGAAGCTAAATTTAAAAAAAAAATGTAGGGGGGGGAGGACAAGAGGACAAAAATGATGCTGAGAGAGAAGAGGTAGCAGGTGGAGGCTGCAAAGTCTATTGTCAGAGTTCCTCTTTTAAAAGTTTTCACCTGACATTTTTGTGTAACCGTGTCTGTGTGTCTGTGTGTGTGTGTGTGTCTGTGTGTGTGTGTCTGTGTGTGTGTGTGTCTGTGTGTGTGTGTGTCTGTGTGTGTGTGTGTCTGTGTGTGTGTGTGTCTGTGTGTGTGTGTGTCTGTGTGTGTCTGTGTGTCTGTGTGTGTGTGTGTCTGTGTGTCTGTGTGTCTGTGTGTCTGTGTGTCTGTGTGTCTGTGTGTCTGTGTGTTTGTGTGTCTGTCTGTCTGTCTGTCCTCGCCTAATTGTGGTTGCAGGGATCCGATCACAGCTGGCCCCACTTCCTCACTAGTCGCTACTAGGAGGCGCGCGTGTGTTTGCATGTGTGAGCGTATGTGTGTAGTTAAAAATTATACACAGATTATCTCAAAACGAGACTAAGAAATGTAAACAAAAAGGGTTAAAAACATTACACTTTCACATTGATGGCGTCCAGGGTTGAGCAGTCTGTCGTACAGTACACTGTGTCTCTCAAAGAAAATTGAAGACAAGTCTAAGGTGTTTGAGTAAAAGTGATCCTTTAGTGTCTATAACATGGACACGTGTGAGGCTCGTACAGAACGCTCAGATCCTTCCTAAACCAGACAAGACAGCAATTTCCTCAGCTTCAGAGGGAGACGAAAGAGGCTAGGTGAGTGTTGCTCCCTCACTACCGTGTGTGTGTGTTCTCTAATCCAGTCTTCTTTCCTTCCTCACTGCCTGTCTCTTCCCTTCTTTCCCTTCTCATTCTGTATCTTTCTTTTCTCCTTCGCTTCCTGTGTCCTGTAGCTCGGTTGGTAACGCACTCAGCTCCCACACTGAGTATCAGTGGTTTGAGTCTGGTACGGGTGGAAACGTTGGGCTTGTTCCTTTACACCTGCCGCCCCTGCTTACCTAGCAGTAAGTAGGTACCTGGGTGTTAGTCGACTAGTGTGGGTGGCATCCTGGGGGGTAGGATACCTTAGATAGCGCTGGGGCTATAAATGAGCTGAGGTACAGTAACAGTTCTTAGCCTGTAAAACTGATTAGTGTAAAAATAAAAACTTCCATTAAGAATAATATACCGGTGTAGAAAACTTGAGGTCAGTCACACGGTTTATTCTTCAGTTATCGCCTGTAAACAAATATCCTCGGAAGGTAATCCTCGGAAGGTAATCCTCGGAGGTATTCATTTATCCCAGACTAACTCCCAATTATTAATTAATAATGTTAAAAAAAATGGAAATTTACCCCTACATGGCCTTAAACTCTAGTGACTCTTCCTTAAAACAAGATTCATCAGTGTTTGAAGTTTGAAGACGTTCGGAAGAGGCATTGTTAATTCCGGAGCGACGACGCAAACAGCACATGAACTCTACACAGAAACACTGAGCCACCTTATGACCTCCCCAACAGCAGCACTTAACAGTGGAAGTGACCGTCGCTGCAGATTATATCTTGAATCCGTAGTTATAGCCACAACGAACAATATCCTTCAAAATTCTGGATCATGCATAACCTCCGAAGAATTAGCAAGGCTTATTCTCCCGTCACCTGATAACCTTACTCGGATGTCTACTTAAATGTCAGTAACCTGACCTCATTCTTGGACATCAGGGCCTCTTTATGAGCTCTGTAAATACCCATGTATTGTAAAGATTCAAGTCTATCAGAACAAGCATCTCAAGTTATAGCATTGAAACTTTGAAAGGAGGAAAAGAATAAAAAGAAATCCGTCAACCACTATAGATATTCCTTTTCTGGGGATACCTAATAAACCACTCTGCTAGATTTTCTTGCCGTATCCTACCTAGATTAACACCCCTCACGAATTAATAATACGAAGTCATCTCTGTCTTCTTCTTCCACCTGAGACTAACATATTTCACACCCAGCTACACCACACACCAGGATGAAGCTGACAGCAGTCTGTCATCACTTTAGAAAAGACTGAATCTCACTTCAAGTGTAATCTCATTTGCCTGGAAATTCTTGCAGCTTTTTCCTTTCCCTGTGAAGGATCACACACAGGTCCCCGTGAGAAGGATCACACACAGGTCCCCGTGAGAAGGATCACACACAGGTCCCCGTGAGAAGGATCCCACACAGGTCCCCGTGAGAAGGATCACACACAGGTCCCCGTGAGAAGGATCACACACAGGTCCCCGTGAGAAGGATCCCACACAGGTCCCCGTGAGAAGGATCCCACACAGGTCCCCGTGAGAAAGATTCCACACAGGTCCCCGTGAGAAGGATTCCACACAGGTCCCCGTGAGAAGAATCCCACACAGGTCCCCGTGAGAAGGATCCCACACAGGTCCCCGTGAGAAGGATCCCACACAGGTCCCCGTGAGAAGAATCCTACACAGGTACCGGAGAGAAGGATTTTACACAGCTGCTCGTGTAAAGGCTGTAAGACAGCTGCCCCTGTGCAGGAACCCTTCACACGGGACCCCGTGTTTATACAAATTCCCCGTGTAATCAGGCAGATATTGCCAGCGTCCGAGGTACCAACATTTCAAACTTTTATTAAAAAGTTGTGGAGGAATTTTACAAATTTTGCAACAAGGCTCCGAGAAGACGCTGGAACCGGAACCTTTTGAACTATGGTGCCCTTAACTATGGTGCCCTTAACTATGGTGCCCTTAACTATGGTGCCCTTAACTATGGTGCCCTTAACTATGGTACCCTTAACTATGGTGCCCTTAACTATGGTGCTCTTAATGTTGTCCTTAACTATGGTCTTAACTATTGTCTATGGCGCCCTTAACCCCGGGATATATATCGGCATTCCTCATAACTTTTGTTAGTGTTTGATCCGGGGAATATGAGAGCAGCTCCAATTCCTTGTATCAAGACCCGTTCACCACCCTCAAGGGACTGATTACATTCTACTGTCTTCTATATATAATTTTACGAGGCTGAGGGACTGATTACCTCTTCTTCTTCTTCAGTCTTCCGTTTACGTCGTTTTATTGTGGAAAAAGACAGTTATGTAAAGTTCAGGACACTTATTAAAGGAAACGTTTCGCCACGAGTGGCTTTGTGGCGAAACGTTTCTTCTAATGGACGTCCTATACTGTACATAAGTGTCTTTTCTCCAAATCTTGTCAGTTTCGCCATTTTTCACGTCCTTGTAGTGATAAAGCCAATAAATGGAGAAATCTCTGCTAAATATGTGTACCCAAATGTTCCACTTGTGTGTAATTCATAGTCTTGTCGGTATTGTATATTCATGGTATATTATGATGAGGGTTTGTAATCTGAAGAAAATTATGCTGAAGAGCGAGTATCGAGGTACTGAGACCATAGCATTTACAGCTCAACAAATCCTACTGAAATTCTGATGAATTGTTTTTAAATACAAACATTTGTGCTGAGGAAGCTTTAACTAGGGGATGGGGAAACTTTTCGCTCTGTGTCAATAGCTTGTTTTGATAAAGCTTTAAATAAAACAAACCTTTTGTCACAAGGTGGCACTCTTTGCATTCTGCTTCTTTTTTTTTTAGTATTATCATCAGTAAGTCTTTGTGATCGCCTTGCAGCGCCATCTGTTCTAGTGATCACTCAGAGATTGCAAGAGTAGATGGGTAGATGGGGATGTGTCTCACAGTTCAGTAGCTGATCTTTCGACTCACATCCGAAGGGTCCTAGGTGACTTGTATCCGGTTTCATCCTACGGTAGCTCGGGTAAGGTTTATCGTTGATGAATATACTCAGAGGTGAGTATGAATGTCATTACTAGATTTTCTTTCCTGGGTTGACGCTGGCTGAGTAGAAATTCTTTAGAATATCCCTTTGGGATTAATCTAAAGAATTTCTTCTACTCAGAACAAAAAAAAAAAAATGCCAAGAAAAGAGCAAGCAAAGTGGCTTATTTCTATTGGGATCAGTTGGTTCTCTTCACTAGGATGCCAACCACAGTAGTTAATTAACACACTGGCATCTATTTACTGCTAAATAAACAGGCGTAACGACACTTGGTCATTTGACCCCAGTGGCCCGGGGACTAGACCAGAGTCCTATCGGTAATGAAGTTGGCGTTGTTTAACTGGGCTTCGAGTTGCAAGAGCGACCTCGCCATGAACTTCATGAGCTACATTGTAAGGGTGACTACAGAGGAGCACCCAGGTTACCAATGCAACCTGTCCTTCATATACTTATGTTCTCACACGAGTTGCAATGCTACAATTTATACGCGATCTAAACGGTAACAAAATTATATATATTTGGCTAGTTCGGCTTACGTTTTAATAATATTACCTAAATTTATCTTGCATCAATTCTTATATACAATACCGAGAAAGTGATAATAGCTGAAAATGTAGTTAACCAATAATAACGAAATCTCACATTAACAATGTATCAGCTAAGACCTCCCAGGCGCCTGATAGTGGGATGGCCTTCTAAATAAGTCCCAGTTTAAAAAACAGAGAAAGATCTTCACAAAAGATGTGAAGACGCAACCTATTCTCGTTTTTCACTGAAGTTCTCTTATCCGAGGTTCTTTTTCTTGAGTACGGTTTGTGGCCATTGTTGCTCGAGCCTGTACTGAGTGGTTGAATTCCAATAACCTCTACTTGTCAGACCAATCCTGCAGCTTGTGCAGGTCAATTATCTGATTCTAATCTGCTCATTAGTTTGATATCTACGAAGTGGAATATGCCAGATAGTCTCTTCCACTACATCGTTCACGTACACCAGAAACAGTATAGGTCCAGGACAAATCATTGTAGTGAAAGGATGCAGTGATTGTCTAGGAGGAGGCATAATGCCTCCTCCTAGACAATCACTGCATCCTTTCCTCTCTTCTCCACAAATTGTCGCCCAGGCTCTCTTACTTCTCGTTTCTGGCTCTCTTGCTTACCTTTCTGTTTTCTGTTCTTTGCTTTGTTTATTTTCCCATATTCTTACATTTTTAGCTTTTGCATCGCAACATCTCTGGGTAAGGCATGGGCTCTCCTTGCTCTTACCATTGATTCTTTTGTGGGTATGTGTGTGTCCTCTGCCTCCCGGCAATGCCCAAGTGTGTGTAGTTACCTAGTTGTACTCACCTAGCTGTGGTTGCAATGGTCGAGTCAGAGTTCCTGGCCCCGCCTCTTCACTGGCAGCTACTGGGTCACTCTCCCTGCACCATGAGCTTTATCATACCTCTGCTTAAAGCTATGAATGGATCCTGCCTCTACTACATCGCTTCCCAAACTATTCCACTTCCTGTCTACTATGTGACTGAAGAAATACTTCCTAATATCCCTGTGATTTATCTGTGTCTTCAACTTTCTGCTGTGTCCGCTTGTTGCTGTGTCCCATCTCTGGAACATTGTCCACCTTGTTAATTCCTCTCAGTATTTTATATGTTGTAATCATGTCCCCCCCCTTATCTCTTCTGTCCTTCAGTGTCGTCAGGTCGATTTCCCTTAACATCTCCTAGTAGGACAGACCCCTTAGCTCTGGGACTAGTCTTGTTGCAAACCTTTGCACTTTTTCTAGTTTACGTACTTGGCTAGATGTGGGTTCCAAACTGGTGCCGCATACTCCAATATGTGTGTGCATGTGTGTGTGTGTGCATGTATGTGTGTGCATGTATGTGTGTGCATGTATGTGTGCATGTGCATGTGTGTGTGCATGGGTGTACATACCTAATTGTACTCGCCTAATTGTGGTTGCAGGGGTCGAGACTCGGCTCCTGGCCCCGCCTCTTCACTGAACACTACTAGGCCCACTCTCTCCCTGCTCCATGAGCTTTATCATACCTCGTCTTAAAACTATGTATGGTTCCTGCCTCCACTAAATCACTTGCTAGACTGTTCCACTGCCTGACTACGCTGACTGAAAAAATATTCCCTAAGATCCCTTTGACTCATCTGAGTCTTCAACTTTCAAGTGTGACCCCCTAGTGTGTGTGAGTGTGCGTGTGTGCATGCGTGTGTGCATGCGCATGTATGTATTTCTGTGTGTGTGTGTGTGTGCGCGCGCATGCATGTGCGTGCATGGCTCCCCACACATACGATTGTTAATATCGTGGCGTACACTATGCTGAAGTTATCACGAGGTAAAAGGGCTTCCCTGGCTTACACTTCCCCTTTGCTCAGTGCCACTTTCTTACCCGCAAGCGCCACTCTGTTATTCGTATCGTGCGAGTTAGTCAGCACTTTCTGCACGCTCGTACCTCCTTAACATCCCGAGAATCGTGCTCCTCTCGGTGCAGGAATATATGAAATGTAAAAAGTTGTTAAAGAATAAATTCTTGCAGAAGTATGCTTCACGGGAAGTATGGAAAACTACCTTCCCAATCTAAACTTCCACGAGAGGCTCATGGAAGTTTACTTTTAAAGACAAATGTAGTGCAAGACGCATGATAAGCAAAGCCACTAAAGGAATGACTACAAGCGGTTTAAGCATTACCTGATGGAATGGAAAACGTACAGAAAAAACAACCCAAGAGATGTTGAATATGGTAGATACAAATTACGTAGAGGAGACATGTATCAACACCAAGCAAGGGACGCAGGAAATCATATAGGGGAGACGAGAGGGAGTAAAATTAAGTGCCAGGGAAACAGCAGAGAAAAGAGCCTTAAAAAATAATAATTGGAAGACAAGCTAAAAGGCAGTTTGTAAGCGGAACCATGATCATAAAAATAGGAGAATGTCTTTCAAGGAACAGGTGGTAAAACGTGACAAAAGAGAAGAGAGGAAACACGAGATATTACAGGGAAACGTGCAACGAACTTAATAAGAAGTACAAGGTGGTATTTATGGTAGAACATGAAGAGAAACGCGACGCCATTGACAACATAATCAAGTACTGAAACATAAACGCAAGAAAATGAAGAGAAACTTCTCAGAGATCTATATACAACCAAATTAATGTGACCCAACAACAAGACTCTTGGATACTGAAAGAAACAGAAACTCAAAATGGACCCATAAAGAGGATCTCAGCGGCTCAGTGGACATGGGCCAGCTGCAGGAAATCTGGGAAAAAAATAAATGTTCTTATTTTCAGACAAAACACAGATCGGTATCACTAATAGGCCTACTGGCCTAAGTCTTCACAAGAGTGTAGTGAGGTGGCTCGTGGATTTGTCAGAGAAAATCGACACGGATTTTTTATATGGAAAAATTCTCTTATACCGTGGAATAGGAACACCGACCGGTTCTGGCGTAGAAAAGAATGAAGACGACGATGTCTTTCGGTTAGCGACATTATGATATAAAAAAAATTATATATTATGAACAATCATGACTCAAGCCACAGACTACTAGGATTGGAAAACCATTCTATTAGCGTTCGAAACACATTATCATTAATACCACTCAATTCACAATATATTATCTCACCATTATTATAATATAAAACATTATTAACCTTATAACTGCACACTTAGTCAAACTAATACACCACACTAGCCAACAATGCAATTAACTACACACTACTACAAACATCCTGAAACACACCTTAACTACACACAAGCACAACCACAAATAACTACCACAACAACACAACATCCTAAACCACCTAACTACCACCACAACACAAACCATCCCTAAACCACCCTTAACTACCACCACAAGCACAAACCATCCCTACAACCCCCTTAACTACCACCACAAGCACAAACCATCCCTACAACCACCCTTAACTACCACCACAAGCACAAACCATCCCTAAACCACCCTTAACTACCACCACAAGCACAAACCATCCCTACAACCACCCTTAACTACCACCACAAGCACAAACCATCCCTACAACCACCTTAACTACCACCACAAGCACAAACCATCCCTACAACCACCCTTAACTACCACCACAAGCACAAACCATCCCTACAACCACCCTTAACTACCACCACAAGCACAAACCATCCCTACAACCACCCTTAACTACCACCACAAGCACAAACCATCCCTACAACCACTCTTAACTACCACCACAAGCACAAACCATCCCTACAACCACTCTTAACTACCACCACAAGCACAAACCATCCCTACAACCACCCTTAACTACCACCACAAGCACAAACCTCCCTACAACACCCTTAACTACCACCACAAGCACAAACCATCCCTATAACCACCCTTAACTACCACCACAAGCACAAACCATCCCTACAACCACCCTTAACTACCACCACAAGCACAAACCATCCCTACAACCACTCTTAACTACCACCACAAGCACAAACCATCCCTACAACCACCCTTAACTACCACCACAAGCACAAACCATCCCTACAACCACTCTTAACTACCACCACAAGCACAAACCATCCCTATAACCACCCTTAACTACCACCACAAGCACAAACCATCCCTACAACCACCCGTAACTACCACCACAAGCACAAACCATCCCTACAACCACCCTTAACTACCACCACAAGCACAAACCATCCCTACAACCACCCTTAACTACCACCACAAGCACAAACCATCCCTACAACCACCCTTAACTACCACCACAAGCACAAACCATCCCTACAACCACCCTTAACTACCATCACAAGCACAAACCATCCCTACAACCACCCTTAACTACCACCACAAGCACAAACCATCCCTACAACCACCCTTAACTACCACCACAAGCACAAACCATCCCTACAACCACCCTTAACTACCACCACAAGCACAAACCATCCCTACAACCACCCTTAACTACCACCACAAGCACAAACCATCCCTACAACCACCCTTAACTACCACCACAAGCACAAACCATCCCTACAATCACCCTTAACTACCACCACAATCACCATCCATCCCTACAACCACCCTTAATTTCCACCACAATCACCACCCATCCCTACAACCACCCTTAACTACCACCACAATCACCAACTGCAACAACCACAATCACCAACATTTATCACCAGTAATTCCTGAACAATATCATGAAGGACAGACTGCAACAGGTCGTAATCAACTGTAAAAGGAAATCCATTATTTAATCAGAGGAGTTTGCAAGTCCTAATCAGCTTCAGACAACTACTGTGACCACTGAAAACATGACCTTAATTCCCTGGAAAACTGCACAAAAAATTTTTTTTTTCTTTCTCATTTGGATAAAAAATGTTTTTGTTGGTCTATTCCGGGATCAATTGCCAATTATAATTTTTTTTGAAGTTAAGCTCGATGATTTGTGAAGACTAATATTTTTGTGTGTGTGTGTGCGTGTGTGTGCGTGTGTGTGCGTGTGTGTGCGGTGTGTGTGTGTGTGTGTGTGTGTGTGTGTGTGTGTGTGTGTGTGTGTGTGTGTGTGTGTGTGTGTGTGTGTGTGTGTGTGATTACCACTTTATAGTTAGATAAGCAGAGTAATGCTCGTGGTGGTCCATCTAAAGTGTTTTATCAAACAAATACTTTTATTAAATTTCTTGTGATTGCAGCACTTTCTACGTCCTCTCCTGTGATCTCATCTCATTGCTTTACCACGATGCGAAGAGCGTTCTAGTATCCCTTCGGCACTTTTTTTTTTTTGGTTTCATGTGTAAATAATGATTGTTTGCTCTGTGTTGACAGTGAACAACCAGTCACTGTTGCGGTGCACTCACGACGAGGCTGTGAGTGAACTGAGGCAAGCAGGTGACGAGGTACTGCTGACAGTGCGACACTACAAGGCCGCTACTCCCTTCCTCAACAAGAATGACGGTGGGTAAGCCACACACTCCACTCTAGTTGATAGTAAAGTCCCTCACTCGCCTGTCTAGTTGACAGTAAAGTCCCTCACTCGCCTGTGTAGTTGATAGTACTATCACTTTCCTGTCTAGTTGATGGTACTGTCACTTATTCTCCTCTCTAGTTCATAGTACCATTCCTCACTATCCTCTCTAGTTCTTAGTACCAACTATATCTCTTTAGTCCATAGGGTTACCTGGTTCACAATCCCGTTGCTGTCTGTTATCAAGTTCATAGTACTGTTCTATAGTATTTAGTTCTGTTCTTTATTGTTCACTGCTTCGCAGTGCTGTTCCTTACAGCCTTCTAGTATGTAGAACCGTTCTTTATTGTTCTCTAGTTCGTTGTATGGATTTTTATTATTTGATCGTAGTACTTTTTTATTTTTTATTAATTTCTCATGTAAATTTCATATCTCTATTACTATAATGGAATTTCTTAGTGAACTTGCTTTTCTATTTCCTAAGTCACAGAACAACTCTGTTATAAATGGCCCATTGTATTCCAGTTTCTAAACTTTAACGCACTAAGCAATGTCTAGCTGTGAATAGTGAGAGTAGCAAAATGCTAGGTAACATAGCTAGAAATTTTCAATACAAACGAAACACAAACAACATTGCCTCTGTACAACTTCGTGTTAGACCTCGAATTGAATATTCTGTTCCATTCTTCTCCAAAAAATCCGTGAAAGAAGATAAACTGGAGAGGGCGAACAGAACGTCAACATAGATCGCATCAAGAAAGGTATATTAAACTGCGAAAGTGTGTAAATTAGGCACATGTACATCATTATGGAACGTATCATGATTAGAAAATATCCCTAACGCATCACATGTACAATAAATAAGGCTCGTATATTTATCAACAAATAAACTTTGTGAAGAAAATTTCCAAGTGTATAAACTGGTCTCTCAAAGGGAGAGTATCAGATCTAATTTAAGAATATAAGATGCTGAACAGGCTTAACACACTCAAACATGAACTCTTTGGGGAACCAAAAAGAAAGATGCAATGGATCGAAGAAACAGGTTGAAACTCTCAGGCAAGAGATGCAACAACAACGTGGGGTAAGGTCATGACTGCAACACGCTACTCTCCGAAGTTGTAAGAGTAAATACTGTCCTTTAAGAACTGACATGAGACACATTGTGAAAATATTTGATTCAGGTGAACACAGTACAAGAACCAGATTAAGGCCACAGAAGCTTCATCATCAGGGACAGTTGTGGAGGTAGCGGTATTAGTAGTGTTAGTAATAGCAGCAAGGGTAATCTATAATAGTAGTAGTAAAAGCAGCGGGAAGGATAGTAGTAATAAAGATTATGCTAGTAGTAGTAACAGCAGTAGTAGTAATAGTAGCAACAGCAGTTGCAATAGTAATAGCAGCAGCAACTGTTGCAATACCAGCATCTTTAGTAGCAGCAAGTATAGCATTGCTAGTAGTAGCAGCAGTGATAGTAGTAGTAGTAGTAGTAGTAGTAAGACTAACCTGTACTTGCAGGTACTTTTCTCTGTACGGCATGGTAGCTGGCAAAGAGTAATGCAATTTGTCAAAGGGAAATTGACACTGGTAGCAGAGAACCTTTTATTACGTCGTTTCACCAAAAGGCTGGACTTTATCAAGATTGGACCTCATCATGGTTGGGCTTTATCAAGGATGGGTTTTATCAATGCTGGAAATATCAAGGCTTAGTTTAATCGACTATACTGGAACAAGCAAACACACCGCCATGTAAGGCGGTGTATTTCATTATTCCTTCACATAAACAAAGCCAAGCCTAGAGTGACGCACCATAATAAAAGAATTTACTGTTACTGCTGTCTTTATTTCCGTGTAGCAGTTGTCTTCACCCCCGTTTTGTCATGTGTGAACCGCTGGAAGCGGAGGAAGGGGTAAGAACCTCTGTTATACTGTTACCTCATTTGTTTATACAAGAGTAAAGATGGCCAGACTGGAATTCATTATTTCTCAGAATACAATCTCGATATTAACCGTAATGTCTTCTGTTAACTGTCTTTTCCATGTACTCACTTTTTACCTCTCTTTTCTGCCAACATTTTCTGCAATATTATACTCTGGCCATTAAGGCAAGCTTCCTCCTCAGACTTTCCCAAGAGTGTAACTCAGCAGTGACCATGGGACGCGAGGTTCACACGCAACCAGGACATAAATCCTTATGGTACATTAATGGAATTTGGAACTATATGTTTATTAGGCCATGTAATTATGCAAGGTTTAAACATTCTGAGGATTTGTGTATGATTAAAAGAATTTTATATTGCATAAGGAGCACAATATTGTATTTATGTAATTTATTAGGACTCATGTAATATTATTGCAAAGTTATTAAATCATCATTCTTTTTTTGTATATGTAGTAATTTGTCTTATCTTAATTACGTTCATCTATAACTCTATGTATAATTATATAAAAGTGAATTAAAAATAATGATATTTTAATAACTATGACATGTGAATATCACTTACTATATATATATCAAAATAATATTTAAAGACAAATATACATTATATACTAAGCAAAACCTTAAATAGAAATTACACAGTGGATATCAATTATAAATGACTTGGTAAAGATCAATAACATAATCTGCCCACTGCATTTCGATCCCAAACGTAGAACTTGACGCGCGCCGACCCAACTTGTAGTCCTTACTCCCTGAAAACTATTCTACCCTAGATAAGAATCTTAAAATTTTCAGTGTATTATTAAATCCTGGGCATATTAAAGTTTATGTGATTATATTATATATATATATATATATATATATATATATATATATATATATATATATATATATATATATATATATATATATATAATTGTTGTTTATAATAAATCCTCCATAACTGTAACTCTTCCTTAAACATTCCTTTGCGTCCGCTTGCACCAGAAAGATAAACAACTGCCTTGATGCGAAGCTGTAGACAAATATTGAGCTTCAGAGAAGCCTGAGGAGGACAGCAATATGTAAGCTGAATTTCAAAGGATCTGACACATTTGTTTTGCTTCCGCACATAATCTTGCGACATCAGCTGCGGTTTGTGTTTAGCCCAGTGTGTTGTTCTCGGTCCATTGGGTTTGTGCATTAGTATTTACAGGAGTGTGGCTGTAGGCGTTCTTTATCTATCTCTTTGTGGGTTTCATGACCTCTTTTGAGTTTGTATTGTGGTTTTCTATTTAATACTGGCTTTCAATTTCCTTATCTTATATTCAACAGTCATTTTAAAGTTTGTTATTCCCTTGTGGGCTCTTTTTATTTCAGTTTTTCCATTAATTGTACTTTTCTACATTCTCGTGTGTTATTCTTTCATGTTTTTGTTTCTTGTACCTCCTGTCAGTTGCGAAGAAAATTATATTCATCTCCAGTGCTAGACAACTGCCGCAATGAGTAACGATATAAGAAAAAAACAGAATAATTCTTTGGACTTTTCAGAATGTTTTCATAATGCAATCCTCTGTTCGAAATTAATGCCTCAGTAGTAGTGACTCGTATGATTGTGTTCACTGTGACACAAGAACACACGGGTTCTAAATTTCTCGGGGTAGGGGGAACACACTCGGCAGGTCACTGGTTACTTGTTAGACCTCAGCCGGAGGATCAAACGTACACTGAAAGGATCATATGACAAAAGATCCATATCAGGCAATATTCCTTGACGACTATAATAGCACAGATTACGAAGTCAGGAAACTAGCTGTCGCACATAAATAAAGAGCACAAACAATTACACCCGCTGGTCTTGTTACGCGTCTATAATGAATATGTAAACGGCTGTTACAGCCGAGCGTAATGTGTTAAACTGCCTTGATAAGTGCTGCTAGGTTGATTTTTTTTAATGTTGATGGTAGTCAGGTTGTGGTGCTTTGATGGGCTATCAGCCAACTCTGCTAACGATAATTAGTATGATATTTTCTTTGTGAAGTTGTTCCATAAAGTCTCTGATCGTTAGGCTTGAGGTTATGTAATTAAAGGCTCCCGACCGTGTAGACTATTACAAAAAAAAAATGGAAAATGGCACGAATTCAAAAACTACTTCTTTAAATCTGCCCCACAACGAGCCCACTTTCAATGTTACTTAAACAATGCGCTAAACTTTGTGTTTTCTTGGGTGTGTTGTGTTGGTGGGACAGACAATGTGAGCACGACTGAGAGCACCACATCACAGCTGAGGCCTGAGGATGGTTGGCGCTCCCCCTCCAACCCCACAACCCCGACCACGCCCTCCTCCACACCCACCTCCGCCAAGATCACCAACCACAAAATCTCCAACAGCGATCAGACCGACTCCATCGTCTCCAACAACAGCACCACCACCACCGACTCTTCCTCCAACAAGAGCACAACCACCAACAATCTCAACAAAGTCAACAATAGCCGAAACGAAGTCATCTCCAAGCACACCCCCAATGGCCTCTCCAACGCTTCCTCCACCACCACAACTACTCCAACCACCGCCACCAACACCCCAACGGGCGATACCACCCCCAACGGACCAAAGGTGGAGAAGCAGTGGGTGGACATTGTCACAGGTGGGTATTCCGCAGGTGGGTGGTCCTTAGTGCTAGTCCTCCAGAGTGTTGGCTAGTGGTATAACCTCAAAACTTCTACAATTGTATGTGCACATCTGTAATATTTTGCTTCGCACACGACTTAACTGTTCACCACTAGAGAGGAATCTTGTTAGATTTTTCTCAGTCACAATCGCTAATATTTATACCAAGTGGCTTGGCTTGCCCTTGCTAGATTTTAATGCTTATTAGACCCTACTTTGCTTGATAGACACTTAGAAGATCCTACCTGTTAGAAGCTTACTAGACCTTCCTGTACTTGTTAGACGCTTACTAGACCTTCCTTTACTTGTTAGACGCTTTACTAAACTTTACCTTACTTGCCAGACGCTTACTAGACCTTCCTTCACTTGTTAGACGCTTTGCTAGTCCTTATCTTACTTGTTCGACACTCAGCTGACCTTGCGTCATACGTTGGGGCTCCCGTGCAAATGTTCGTCATAACTTACTCTCACCAGACACTAGAAATACTAAGAAAAGAAAATTCCAGCAACAACGGACCATTAGACTTAGGCAAGACCGTTTGCTGCCTGAGAGCCTTGTGGGAAAGTAAACATAAATGTCGATTTGACATTTAGAGCATTGGTTCAATTTCCTTTTCGATGCAAATGAATATAATATATATATATATATATATATATATATATATATATATATATATATATATATATATATATATATATATATATATATTGTATTGCTCGCAATTACATATTATGCTCAGTTATCCTTTTTTAAATTAATCAACTAGAGACAATAAAAAAAAGCATTCACTTTTTTTATGGCGTTTAGAATATCCAAGCTCCTTTTGAGTCAACTCATGATATTCACGCAAACTGACATTTTTAAATACTTTCCTTAAGTCACCCCTTATTTCTTTGTGCCTTTTAAGAGTAAATAAATCCAGCTCTTCTAAACGTTGCTTCACACGTTACACTCTTACCTGCCACGCTAAGCGATGTCGGACAACCTTCGTGGCTCGTGTTAGTCCCTCTTAATGCATGGTGACTAAAACCGGCAGCTGTGTTCCTGAATAGAACATGCTAACGAAATCTACATGGCAAGGAGCACTCTGTAGTCTACTGGAGCCAAACCAAGACCTGAGTGGTACGTCAGTGCCAAAAAGGGTGCGGTAACATGACGGGTTCTGGGAGTAACTTTATTACCAACGACGTTTACCCACGCAACACAGTGGACACCATTATTAACCACGATTGAGACACTTATGCAACATATGGGAATCTTTATTCAGGAAACGTTTCCTGAATAAAGATTTCCCATATGTTGCATAAGTGTCTCAATCTTCAACTTGTCGGTTTTTCAAACCATTCATCACAACTGTCAGACACTGCAACATCATGGGATCTTGTTACAAAGAATTCTTCTACACTTGTCCAACCTTTGGACGAAGACCTACTTCGACTAGTGGATGGTACCACTATGACCCCACCTCCTCCTGCTTCACCTCACCTCACTACAGTATATAAGCCTCGTCTACGGCCCTATGCTGTACATTCTACAAGATTGATGGACTGAACACATCGACTTCAGGCTGAGGGACTGATTACCTCAAACTCCTCCTCTCTTTACGCCTTTCTACTTTGTACTGGACTGATGAAGCCACTGTGTGGCGAAACGTTTCCTGAATAAAGATTCCCATATGTTGCATAAGTGTCTCAATCTTCAACTTGTCGGTTTTTCAAACCATTCATCACATTATTAACCACGTTTCCTCCGCACAGTGGACACTTGTCGAAAACGTTTCGCCGAAGAGTGGAAACTATACCCACAACATTTTCCCGACGTAATGGATATCTTCATTATCTACAATGAATATTTTTATTATGCACAACGTTTCGCCCATGTACTACTGTATTATCCACCAGTATTTCCATGGATGCTTATGCACAGCGTTTCGTCTATGCACTATTGTTTGTTTGCAATCGTGTCATTACGATTTCTTAAGTCAAGTCAAGTCTTTATTTGATCCTCCATGTAAGACTGCATTATCTACCATCACTTCCATGCACCATCGTATTATTAAATAGCCTCTAACGATAAACCTAATTTAAAAATCTCTGAAATTCAAGATACAGGGTTTTTACCTGCCAGGCAAAGTGAGAATTTCATCCAAGAATTAGAAAATATAAATACGAATGATTTCTCGAAAAAAATTACAATTTTTTTTTTATATATATACTTTTCCGGAGAGTTGAATTAGTTGATGTCTCGCAATATAACATTTTATCTCAAATTATTATTTTCATCAGTTTAACTGTTGCTGCATTTAAGCAAATTTGTAGAGAATTAACACATGTTTTGTTTACCGTTTAAAAATGGATTTGACATTTGCGAGTTTCCAGTGGCATTAAAAAAAAACAAAAAAAAACAAGCAACCAAAAAAAATGGTGAAAGGTTTCAATATTTCATTGTTTACTTTTTCGGAAAAACTTTCTGAACGCCAATTATTTTATTTGTTGTTTTGTGTGTAAATGACAAGAGCAAACCCACATGGAGAGAATAGAGTAGAAAATAAGAAAAGTACTGTATGGTCACGACTCGGTGAGGTCCTCTTCAGCAGACTGACAAAGTACAATACTCTTCCTGTATTCTTTATATTGTCACACTGTGGGTGTCGTTTGTGGCACTGATCAGTGATTATTACACTTTTGTGATTGCTGGAAATATTTTCTACAACGATAACAGTCTTTATGGTTGTTATGTTGTGCTGTTTGTGGAGGAATATGACCACTTTCTGCGTTTTCATTTTCTTGACATTATAAAAACCTGAGCAAACAAAGCGTTACATGGACCCTAACTCGGGTCAGCCAGTGTGGGGATGCCAGCTGACTGACCTGAGGTCAAGCTTCACGTAACATAGTTACACAACATAACCGCTATCATCACATCCCCTCCCGCAGTGCCTCTCATGATGGCGTACATCACTCGCTACATCTTCGGCACCGACAAGCTACGGCCGCAGGCATTCGAAGTTCGGGGCATCAATGGGATCAGCACTGGCGTTGTTCACTGTCAGGACGCCGCGATGCTCTCCCAGTGGATCAAACACATCACCAACAACATCATCGGTCTTACCAACCTCCAGGTCAGCTCTGCCCTCATATGCTGATGCATAAACAACTTTAACAACTCTGTTAGTCGTATCTTAAATATAAAACATATTTTGTTGAGTATTTTGAGAAATTGTTCAATGTGGTATTATGATAGAGGCAGCTATATCGTGTTCTGGACAAGAATGTGTGAAAATCTAGAGGTGAAGAAGGAAGGGGATGACGGAGTAAGAAGGTTGAAAGTGGGAAAATTAGCAGCAATGGATGAAATTCTAAAAACAGATTAAAGTGCTGGAGTTCATAGTGCGCTTGTACAGTATGTATGAAAGAACTAGAAAAAACTGTTGGATATACCAGGTAGTGCATGATGCAGTTGTGACGGGTAGACTGATTGGAAAGACAAAGCATGATTATCTCTAATCATATTGGATATCAGAAAGGGAAGAAATGAGGATCAAAAGTTTGCACTGAAATAAACAAGTGAGTAATACCTATATATAGGGAAATAAGCCATTTGTTCAATTTAATGGATTTGTAAATGACATATGGCTGGATAGGTGATTTAGCTGGAGCTTAAAATATAAAAAAATATAGATGATACTCTTTTGAATAATGATGCTATGCAGAGACTCACATTAAATTACATACGAAATAAGGGAAATATTTTCCAGTAAAAGTAGGTAATGTACAGTAATGTGGGATGACGCTATGAATTCTTTAATGTTTTTATATAAAAGGTAATAAGATAAATGAATAGTATGACAAAGTGGGAGTTATCAGAGTTGCTGTTTCAAGATGAGGCAGCCCAGTTGGAAGGTTGTGTAGAAGGAAGATGAAAGTGAGTGCAAAAAAAAAAGCAAAGTAATGAAAATGGCTGGAATGGATGTAGTGGGTAAGAAGTGACCGAGTTCTGATATTTGGGAATGAATGTCTTAGTAGGCTGGTTCATGAAAGAGTAGATGAGAGTAAAACATTTTGAAATAAAGTTGCAAGAATGTAAGGGAATCTGTGGAAAGAAGCAAATTTGACAGTGGATGTAAAAGGAAAATTCATAGTGATGTGAAATTTTATTGGCACTGATGAAAGGCATGTTCTTTGAACGATGTAGCGAAGCGGAGGCTGCAGGTACTGGAAATATTGTGACTGAGATCAATGAGTGGTGCGAAAAATTAAGCCATTGTGCAGTGGCTGGACCAAATTACAAATAAAACTGTATTCTGAAGAGGAAGGTTTAGACGACTTATCAGCTAGTTCAGGATCATTGGCAAGTTACAACCGAACGAGAAAATGTGAAGATTATTAGAAGACGGTTAACTGAAGAAAGGTCAGTTCTCGCTCAGTTGTGACTTGATAATGGTCCAGAACGTGTTGAAACCTCACCTGAAGTTTCCACTTCATAGAACTGTTATTTATGAATTGTGATGTGAATATTATGCACTGAATAAGATTACAGCAATCACAAGGCTGTATTAAATTCATTATTCAAAAGTGGAAAAAGATTGTTACCATAGTTTGAATATGGTAAAATGATGGTTTAATGTGGGTTTATGTTGTAGGGAAGATTTGAGGAAGGGTGAGAGTGAGGTCATGATAAGTAGGAACTTGAGCTTTCAACCTGCGTGAGCGAGCGTGTTAGGTATAAAGTTAGTAGAAGCAAGTGGTCGTCGGAATTTGACGCTCTGTCAGAGTGTGAGGATGGTAACTGGTTAGTAGTTGGACTTAGGTCTTATAAGGGAAATTTACAAGGCCTGCACTTTGAATGGGTGGAAATAATGAGAGAAGATGAGTCATCACTATATCTTGAGGACTGTGTCCTTATTATTCACATAATATTCACATCTTACCTGTTACATGTTATAACTTTAATTAAATAATCTTTACTTTTCTTTGTTGAAGCAATGTAAGAAATTCTGTTATATGGAACCTTTTTTTTTTTTTTTTTTTTTTTTTGACGAAGTTTCGCTCTTCCATCGTTGCTTAATAAAACCCACTACGTGGAAGAAACAGTCGTCAACATTGGTTCCAAATAGCCGAATATTATTTCCTTACCATATGTCTCTATCTCATACCATCACATACCCGGTATGTTACACCAATGTTATTCACTACCTATAAAAAAAAGTTTATCTTTCACTTTACATACAACAGCTGCCCCTTTTGCATTAGTTTTCTTATTGTAAACTATCTTGCCTACTGTGTCTCGCCCTCCCCCCCTTCCCTACCACATCTCTTCCCTTCACTCCTCCCCACATCCTCTTCACTTCCACTACCCTCCGACTTGTCCTCCCCACTTCCCTGCCACTTCATGCCCCACCACACAAACTCAATTATATTCATACTTACGTCAACCATCCCAATAAAGCTACTAACGAACAAGGCTTTGAATAAATAATAATCAAAGTTATAGCAACAAAAATAATGATAATACTAGTAATAATATTATTAAAATAATAATAAGAATTTATTGCTGACGTAGGAAAAATAAGGATAAACGTAACACGCTACTGTAAAACACTCAAACTGTGAGCGTCATCCAGGATTCCAGAGTCGAGAGTATTTCCAGATGCTAGTCAGAGGGAAAATGATGACCCAGAGCGCAGCATTATGTGCTATTCTTGACCCATCCTTAAGATACCAGTTAAATTCAATGGAACGATGATATTTCGTGGGAGGCACCACAAGAGGTGGGTCCTCGTCTGCTTGGCAAACTCTTCTCAGGATTTTGGTGTAAGAGGCTAGTAGGAATACTCTCATTTGAGAGACTGACTTAGGCAGCATCACGCTCACTTTCCAGTAACACCTAACACTCCAGCACAAGAGGATAGAAGACTAGGAGATAGAATATGTGAGAGTTTTATTTTTGCCTTCTACCTCTTTAATTTATTCTGCTAAAACGATGCGTCTTCATAACAGTTCCTCAGATATAACTTGATAATGGTCCAGGAAAGACCGAAACATCGTACAAACGTTTCCTATCGCAAGTGTGTACGTAGTTTTTTTTTTTTTTTGCGAAGAGTTCCAGCCACTGTGTTGTGTCGTATTTCCTCAGTGTGTGTACGTGGTGTTCGTAATATTTGGTGATATTCGTGTTTCTCACTTCTGTCCCACTGATTGTATATCAATAAGAAATATTGAAGACCTCTGTTGTCCCATTTGTCCTCGTGATGTCATAGGATAGATTGACTGCAGGAAGGTTAATCCTTTATAAGAAATACTATAGTACTTAAAGAACAAAAGGCACAATACCGTAATTAAAACAAGACTTTAATAACTGGCACCGACTTGGGGCAACTATGATCTAAGATTTATCCCTTGAGGCACATATAATTAGGTCAACTCTATACATCAACTGTATATGTATATATTATACATCACATATTGGGGAGAAGCCTAGAGTATGCAGCGCCAGATTGTAACCCACACCTGAACTAGTAAATATGTTGGAGAAACATCACAGGTTTGCAATTACACTGGTCCAGGAGCTGAGAGGAATAAGCTAAAAGACAAATTAGAGGAGGCAGATCTCACCATATTAGGGGAGCAAGATCCAGAGGAGGTATGATCACAACGTTCAGGATACATGAATTAATAGATTCTAGATGGAGAGGCTGGGATTGGAGGCGGATGAAAACTGCACATTCAAATATGCTGCAAAGATTTTTGAAAAAAAAATCTGTGGCATTTTGATGGAATGAACTGGATGAGACTCGCAGTTTACAGTTTGAGGATTTAGTTTTGATAGATCCAAAGGGATTAGAATCTCTCTACGTCGATCATGGAAAGGAAAATACTCGAGGCTTGTAGCTGAAAGTCATTTGACAGCAAAAGTTACATAATGGTTCACTCTGACCGGCTGACTCGGCAGGTATATATCAGAGGATATATGTTTTCACTACGTTACAAAGGGTCACCTTCCTTGCCGCCTTACCAAGCCGTCCCTTTTCCACATTCTTTAACCGTGCGTGTGTAAATGCACGCTCAAAATATCGGAATAAGTCCCACGCTGCCAGACGTAAGCCACCAGTCTTTCTGATTTCCTTACTCTCTGAAAATTATTAGAAAAATTTAAATTAATATGCACCAGTGAACCCTAGCCTAACTAAACCAAAACGAGGATAACAAATATCAAATTGTTTTGCGAAATTTCAAACTGGCAGAAATACACGAAAGATAATTCGTGGAACTTGGCTACACTCACTGTACAACAGTTTGGACCAAGACTTTTATAAGTCACTTTAATAATAGTGTTTGAAAACATATATAACAATCAGTAACAATATCCTTCCTCTCACACTTAAACAAAAACCAACAAAACACAAACTAATCTTAAAACCAATAGCAATAAAAGAGAACTCTATTTTCAACATATCCATTAAAAGAAAATAAAACTAAAACATTTTATCCTGAAAAATAGAGGATTTACCAGCACCGCGAGAAACCTTCCGTGCCGTGATATGTGACGCTGGCAACAGTGTAGAAAAGATTTTAGATTCTCCGTGTAAGTTGTAAATTTTAGAGTCCTCCCGAAGGTGACCGAGGTAAGTGCCGGGAAGGAGACAGTCCTGGGGTCAGCCTAGGAAAGTAGCGAAAGTGGGGAGTAGCAATGGGTGGGTATAGAGAATTTGCAAGAATTTTAAGTATAGAATTAGCAAGGATGGAAAGTAGGAAAGTAGCGAGGATGGAAAGTAGGAAAGTAGCTAGGATGGGAAGTACAGAGGTAGTAAGAATTGTAGATTGGGAAGAATCAGAAATGGTATGTAAGGAAGTGTCACGAAAAGTTTAGGTCTGGGAGAACTGAGAGAGACTGGCGAAAGTGGTAAGACTTAGAAACTAGAAGATTTCTGCGTCGATTTAAGAAAGTGGCAAAAGATTCATTCTTTTATTCTTTCATCACATATTGAATTACTGCTTCGTGATAAAGTTAACAAGTTAGCCAAGAAGGTAGATAGAACTTTGGTGTGTCTGTGTCTAGCACTAGAAATATTAGGAGAGAAGTAAATAATGGAACTGTTATAGGAATGCAGTTAGAAGCCGGAGTAGAGCTATCACTCACTATGATAATATGAACGTAGATAAGTACGTTCATGGAGCAACTTGTCATGTGAACAGACTGACTGATGTTGTTGTAACCAGGCTTAGTCTTGGTTACGAGTATTTCTGGCAGTTTGACAGACACACACATGATGATTAAACCAAATATAAAGTATGTGGCCAACCCTATGGCCACTATCTTGAACACTGTGCTTTATTGTCCAATTATTGAGGAATATAGAGATATACAAACCATACCACTGGTGGGGTTTGAATCCGCGGTCAGAGGGGTTTGGAATCGTGTCGTTACGATTTCGTGAGTCAGATATATACGGTATAATTATCTATATGATATGTCAAGATATCTTATTAATGAAAATAAGATACCAGACATATTAAGCAAATATCCTAAATTTGCTTACAACAGGCAAGTCAACTGTAGAAATAAATTCGGCCTAGTTCATAGGCCTTTTGTGTATTCACACACTCTGGTTTTACCATCCACAGGATGGATATAGTGTACATAGTAAACTAGAAACTTCAGAGGCAAAATATAAAATCATTTATATTTTAATTTTCTAAAAAAAAAAAAAAAATCATCGTCCCAAGTTTCCTGCAGTTTCTCTTAAGTCTCCTCCTCCACCTCATCCTTCTCATTTTCCTCCTCTTCCTTCTCCATTACCCCTCCTCCTCCTCCTCCTCCTCTTCTTTCCCCACCTTCTTCCATTCCGTCCTTTCTTCAGGTAAGACAGTCTCCTTTCCATTTCTTAATTATTATATCCCTCTCCATATGTTTACGTCTTCACTTCTCAGTATGTTCCTTTCCGTCGCCTCATTTTATCCCTCTCCTTCTCCTCCATTCCCTCAACAGACGTCATTTTTTCTTGCTCACCCCTTCCACGTCTCTCCACATCTTGCATCCACTTCCAACTCCTTCATCCCTCGCTGTACACGTGGATGTTTTTCATTGTAAACTGGTTCTATATCCTTGATTCACCTGTGTTACAGATGCTGCTGCCAGCCTCACTCATTCACTCACTCTCCAGCGTTCCAGTTGAAGCTGCCAGCCTCACTCTCCACGTTCCAGTTGAAGCTGCCAGCCTCACTCATTCACTCACTTCCCAGCGTTCCAGTTGAAGCTACCAGCCTCACTCACTCACTTCCCTGTGTTGCAGATGAAGCTGTACAACTCCAGTTTCCCTGCGTCTGAGCATGTACTTTACATGGGGTGGGTGTGCGAGGGTGTACTGAACCACAACCTGCCCTGGCAGAACTGGAAGCCCAAGTTCATTGCACTGAAGGGCACAGACATCTATATGTTTGACACTCCGCCAGTGAGTATAACCTCTCCTTTTACTCATTCCTCTGTATTTTTCTTTCTCACGGTGCTTCTTACACCTCTCTTTCCATTCCATTCCCTTGAGAGTGCTACGGAAATACATTAAATTCCTTTACTGTTCAGTTTGAAAGAAAATACTTCCTAAAATCCATACCATATCCTAACTTCCACATTTTAAGCATGTTCTCTCATCGTCCTTGATGCAAATTGCAAAATATATTTTTTGACTCGCTTAAAGCTCTTTCGAAAATGTTGAGATGGTAATCCACTAGCTTCTGTCGTTGATGAGTTTAGAAACGACAGCACTGTCGTTTTTAAATTCATCATACTTTACACTGATAAGTCATGGTTGCTTAATTCTTGATACCCATCACCAGAACTTCAGTGTTGACGCCAAGGTTAACGCCAAACAGCGTTGACGCCAAACAGTTTTGACGCCAAACAGTGTTGACGCCAAACAGTGTTGACGCCAGTGTTGATTCCAGTGTCGACGCCAGTGTTGACGTCAGTGTTGACGCCAGTGATGACGCCAGTGTTGACGCCAAACAGTGTTGTCACCAGGGAGTGTTGACACCAATAACAATAATGAGTCTGGGAAAATAATGAGTCTAGGAAAAAATTTCAAAGATTTATGAAGGAGTTTGGAAGGTGTGTCAAAGGAGGAACTTGAATTTGAACCTAAAGTAAGAAGGTGATGAGAGAAACAAAAACAAATAGGCACTAAGATATTAGTAATCAGGCTGGAGGGACGGAGTATGGAGAATGATTATGGCTTAGATATTTGGGAATGGATGTGTCGGTAGATAGGTCTATGAATAATGGATCATAGAATATACGAACATACGAGGATAAAAAAAGAGGAATGTACCAAAACTTATGTGTGGGTGTGTTGTGTGATCTCTGAAGGGTGCAGCGAGGCCGAGGCAGTGGAGATATGTTTGCTTGCAATGTTCGGTATAAATATTATGCAGGGAATTAAATGCACGGAAATTAGAAGGCGGTGTGGGGATTATAAAAGATATAATTGAAAGGATGGAGGATGAAGTAGACTAGGATGGCAAAGAGGGTGCAAGCTACACCCTACACCTGCGAAGGTGTAGGGTGAGAATTAGACTAGATGCCTGAAGAAAGAGTGAGGTAAGGAAGAGAAGCGAAGCCTTACAGAGTGATGAGGCGAGGAAATGGAGGGGGAGCTGTCAAATGGTAGAATGAGGTTAGGAGGAGAGGAGTGTTACCAGTTGCCAGGATGGAGGTAAGGAGAAAGGATGGTTTTTACAAATTCTTTTTTTTTTTTTTTTTTTCAGCTCATTAAACTCACGTTAACACTGACCTCTGAGCAGGTTCTTCCTCAAGAAAGTAAATTACCCTGAATTAACATACTGAAAGCTTTTCCCAATTCGCTTCTCTCTGCTGAAAACACACATTTTTTAATGAATGTTATCAAACCAAAAAAAAAAAAAAAATCCTTTCTCTTTTCCCCCTCTCTTTATACTTCTGCTTCATTTTTCATCTTCCTCCATATTTTTTTACCACTTCCAGCTCTTCCCATCCTTCTTCTCTTCTTTTCCCTCCTTCCTGCTCTCCCGGAATCCCAAGAAGTATCGTGACTAAGTTTGGAGACCACGACCCGTCCGTGATTTCCCACGACTTCATAATTATCTGGTTGCCGCCTCGACAAAATTGCGTACTGGAGTGAATGTGGTGGTTCAGAGGACGCAATTATCGTCACTCCAGGACCCTCATCCCTGTACGCCTCGCACCCTGCCATCGCTCTTGCATCCTGCCTTCCTCTCTGCGCACTCTTCCCCCCCTACCTTTATAAAGCCTTTTCCCAGTACCCTGCCTTCCTTCCAATACCCTGCACTTTCGTTCCCTGGGCATGTTGGTACGCCCTCTACACGCCAGTGTCTTGGGCGATCAGACAGGCAGGCAGGCAGGCAGGCAGGCAGGCAGGCAAGCAGGCTGGCAGGCAGGCAGGCAGGCAGGCACACACGTCCACTGCATTACCATCCCTTCACTCACCTAATCTCCACCCCGCTCCAACCTC
>NC_069419.1:25171614-25204114 GCF_026875155.1 Cherax quadricarinatus
CGTGCATTTTGTTCTGGATCTTTTTCGTCGTCATCATCTAAATTTTTACACTTTTCATATACAACATAGGGAAAAACATTACCATTTTCACCTTAACCCAGGATAACACAAAAAATTTCCCCATTTTTTTTTTTCGTTAATACCCACAACAATCCAAAATTTTTTTACAAAATACAACCAAGTCTAATTTTTTTTCTCTTTTTAACTATTTCATCAAAAGTCACCACAACACTTACAGTTTAACCACTTTTCGAAAATTTCCTATCAAAATTTTACATATTATTTATTAAACCCACACCCACACCAAAACACACACCACACACAACACACACACACACACCACACGCACACACACACACACACACAACACACACACACACTTTTTTCGAAATCTCTCAAAAATTTTTCATCGCAACCTTTTTCATCTCACTACAAAACACCCCCCAGATTACTTCGAACACTCCCATAAATCGTTTGAATACTTCAAAAGCACTTGAACTTTCCCAAACAACACCGAAACACTTCCAAAATACTTTTTGAATACTCACAAATAAATTTGACATCTCTTTTATCACTGAAAACACCAAAACACCCCCATTTCATCAGAAAAAAGTCTGGCAATCTTATCTGACCGACTCAGATAACATCTTAGTCACTCCCTCACGAAATAACCTTCTCCCCACCCCCAAAAACCCCATTTCTCCCACCAACATCTCACAGTTTTCACTCATAACCCACAATTTTTTCTCGTTTTAACTATTTCATCAGAAAAAGTCACCACAACACTTACAACTTATAATCACTTTTCGATAAATTCACTAGTCACAATTTTACATTTTACAAAGTTAACACACACACACACCCCCTTTACTTTGAACCCCTTTCAAACACTCTCATAAATCACTGAATACTCACAAAAATCCCTTTGAACATTTCCAAACAACACTGAAACACTTCCAAAATATCATTTTGAATACTCCCAAATAAGATTTGACAACTCTAATTTATCTTCACTTATATTATTTCATTAAATTACAACTCTTTCCCCCAAAACCCTCCCTCATTCTCCAGATTTTTACAACAGTATCACAAAAATAACTCAGACACTTTACTTTGAACAACACCAAAAGCTATATTACCCACAACCCTCATCACTTACCAATTTATTCACAATTTTTCCTCTCGATACAAATTTTTCCCATTCTTTTTACTGAATCTTAAATGTAATACACATTCCTCCCTACATTACTAAAATTCTAATAAAATCCTCTCCATACCCATTCTCCTTGTATCCACATAAATTGATATTATACTCACAACAACTAATCTCACTTACCGAACTACTGCGAAAATGTTTCAACACCCTCCATTTTTTTCCAAATATATCATAACTTTTCACTTCTATAATTTCTTTTAAAATATTACACATTACCTTTATTTTCAGTAAACTCCCCTCATATTTCATTAAATTTCTAATAACAACCCTCCCCATACCCCTCTCCATCTCACCCGCATTTCTTCAATCCACTCACCCATCTCCCAACACACCTCTTCAGGACACACACAAAATCACATTTCACATCCACAAATGCATCTCATCACCCATCTCAAATCCACTAAAATCACTGTAACCAAGATATTTACAAAACTCTAGACCACCTAACACACACACACACACACACACACACACACACACACACACACACACACCACACACACACACACACACACACACACACATTCACACACACACACACACACGCGCGCGCACACACACACACACACACACACACACTCACACACACACACACACACACACACACACACACACACACCACACACACACACACACACCCCACACACACACACACACACACACACACACACACACATCAACACAAACCCCACCTACACCACAGCCCCATATAGGCCCCCACCAAGGCTCTCGCTCCCCCAACCCCAATATTCTTGCATGACCACAATGATAGAAAAGAAACTAAAGGGTTTGGTACACAAACGCGGATGGAATAACGAATAAACATGAGGAGTGGAACGAAAGAATCAGTGAAAAATCCCCAGACATCATAGCAGTCACAGAAACAAAACTCGCTGAGACAATAACAGACACAATTTTCCCAACGGGAATATCAGACCCCTGGGGAAAAGATAGAAGGAGTAGAGGGGGAGGGGGGGTTTTGCACTGCTCATAAAACACCGATGGGATTTGAGGAAATGGAAGGCATGGACATGATTGGAGAAAGAGACTACATTGTGGGTAAAAATTCAGTCTGGAGAACATAAAGTAGTCATTGGAGTGATGTATAACCCACCACAGAACTGCAGAGGCCAAGAGAGGAGTACAAAAGAAAACAACAGGGTGATGGTGGACACACTGGCTGAGGTGGCAAGAAGAGCTCACTCGAGCAGAGCAAAGTTACTGTAAGGGGCATTTCAACCAAGGGAGATCGACGGGAAAACCTGGAGCCACAATGGGGGTCCCGAAACTGGAGAGCCAAGATGATGGATGTGGTACTTGAAAACCTCATGCATCAACATGTCAGGGACACAACCAGAGAGAGAGGGGGGGGATAGCCAGCAAGACTGGATCTTGTGTTCACCCTGAGCAGTTCAGACATTGAGGACATCACTTAACGAGAGGCCCCTTGGAGCTAGCGATCACGTGGTTCTGAAATTTTGACTATATAGTAGAGTTACAAGTGGAGAAAGGTAACAGGAACTGAAGGGGACAGGCCCAAACTATAAAAGCGGGGACTACACAGGTATGAGAAACTTCCTGCAGGAGGTTCAGTGGGACAGAGAAATGGGAGGAAAAATCAGTAAAAGAGATGATGGAAATGTGGCAACAAAGTGCAAGGAGGCAGAGGAAAGTTTTGTTCCCAAGGGAAACAGAAAAAATAGGAAGACCAAAACGAGTCCTTGGTTTAAACCCGAAGGGGTAGGGAGGCAAAAACTAAGTGCAACAGAGAAGGAAAAGGTACAGGAGGCATAGAACCCAGGAAAACAAGGAGGTTAGTAGAAGAGCCAGAAACGAGTATGCACAGATAAGGGGGGAGGCCCAGCGACAGTATGAAAACGACATAGCATCGAAAGTCAAATCTGACCCGAAACCGCTGTATAACCCATTAGGGGGAAGGCAACAGTCAAGGGCCAGGTGATAAGGCTGAGGAAAGAAGTGGAGAACTCACAAGAAACGATCAAGAGGTATGTGAGGAGCTCAACACGAGATTTAAGGAATATTTACAGTAGAACAGGAAGGACTCTGGGGGACAGACCAGATGGGACACCAGCAAGGAATACACCAACAAGTGTTGGACGACATACATACAGATGAGGAGGAGGTGAAGAAACTGCTAAGGGACATCGATACCTCAAAGGGAATGGGACCGGACAACACTCCCCGTGGGTCCTTAGAGAGGGAGCAGATATGTTGTGCATGCCACTTACCACAATCTTCAACACGTCCCCCGGAAACTGGGGAACTACCTGAGGTAGGAAGACGGCAAATGAGTTCCCATTTTTAAAAAAGGAGACAGAAAAGAGGCACTAAACTATAGACCTTTTTTTGGTAAAACATACAAAAAAATAAAAAAAAAAAAAAAAAAAAAAAAAAAAAAACACAAAAAAAATTTTAAAAAAAATTTTAAAAAAAAAAAAAAAAAAGAGGAAAAAAGCCCCAAAAAAAGCCAACCAAACCAAGTAGGTATAAAAAGGAAGGAAAAAAATTTTAAGGAAAACCCCCCCCAAAAGGACAAAATACATTAAAATTTAAAAAAAACTAAAAAATTATATAAAAATTTTTAATAAAATATAAAAATTAAAATAGGGAAAAGCGAAAAAGGGCCCTTTTCCTGAGCGGTTCCCTCCTGAAAAGGGCCTGCGGCTGATGCCCCTTTTCCCTGAGTGGCCCCTTTCCTGAATGGCTTCTGCCGCCCCGCGGCCCGCGCGCCCCCCCGAGCCCAGCCCGTCCGCGCCTTAACCCCCCCTCGACCCCCCCCACCCCCTTTTCCCACCCCCACCCACCCCCCCCGGGGGGGCCCCCCGGGCGCCCCCACCCCCCCCCACCCCCGGTGCCTCCCCCCGCCCCTGCCGCGCCCGCCCTCGCCCCCCAGCCCCCCCCGCCCTTCTGCACGCCTTCTCAGCGCGCCGGGATCCCCCCCCGCCCCCCAAATTTTTTTTCCGTTTTTTTTCGTTTTTTTTTTAATTTAAATTTTTTTGTGCCTCCATTCGGATCAAATTTTTTGGGGTTTCCCCCTATGGGTACCCCTCCCACCACCCACTTCCCCCCCAAATACCTGCTCCATCTCCTGGGATCAATTTTTTCTCGATTCAAAAATACAAAAGACCCCACTTCCCAGATTCCCCCCTCTGGGGGTAAGCTTCAAAATAAAACCCCTCCCACTTGCATCCCAAATTCCCTCCATCCCCTCGGATAACACCCCCCCCACACCCCCAAACCACCCATTTACCAAAAATTCCTGCCTTTCCCGGATAAATTTTTTCTGATATTAAAATCAAGACTCCATCCCCCGGGGACAATTTTTTTTTTTTTGGATTCCCCCCTCGGGGGGAAAGCATTCAAAATGGACTCCCCTTGCTTTCCCAAAATTTCCCCGCTCCAATTCCCGATAAAGTTTTTCTCGAAAATCAATAATAAAAAAAAATTCCCCCCCCTTTCCCTTCTACCTCTTGCCCAAGTTTTTCCCCTCCATCCCTTTGGGAAAGTTTTTCTCATATAAAATAATACCGCCCCATCCCCTTTGGTCAATTTTTTTTGCGTTCCCCCCTCGGGGGGTAAGCATTCAAATGAACCCCCCCTATCGGGCAGGTTTTTCTCTTACACGTCTAAACAGTGGACGTCACCCCACCTGTGTTACTAGGGGGCCATGAGCCGTTGGACCCCACCACCGGGCTGAATACCTTTGAACATTTCCAAACAACACTGAAACATTTCCCCAAAATATCTTTTAAAATACCCCAAATAAGTTTTGACTCTCAAATTATCTTACTTAATTTTTCAATAAAATTCCCCCCCCCAAATCCTCCCTCTTTTCCCCCAGATTTTACCAATACAAAAACAAACTAGACATTTTATTTTGAAACACCAAAAACCATTACCAAACCCTCCATTTAAAAATTTATTCAAATTTTCTCTTTCGATACAATTTTTTCCCTTTTTTTTTACTGAATCAAATGTAATACACTTTCCTCCCTACATTACAAAAATTTAAAATAAAATCTCTCCATCCAATCTTTTGACCCACATAAATTGATTTTATACTCCAACAACTATTCCACTACCCAACACTGCGCGTTTTTCAACACCCCCATTCTTTTCCAATTTTCATAACTTTTCACTCTATAATTTTTTTTTTAAAAATTCCCCAATTACCTTTTTTTTCAGTAAAATCCCCCCATTTTCATTAAATTTCTAATAAACCCCCCCAAAACCCCTCCCATCTCACCCACATTTCTTCACTCCCCTCACCCATCCCCAACACACTCTTCTGACACACACAAAAATCCTTTTTACATCCACAAATGATCCCCCCACCCCTCTCAAATCCCTAAAACACTGTAACCAAAATATTCACAAAAACCTTTTGACCCCCTAACACACACACACCAAAACCCCCCACCACCCACCAACCACACACCACACACACAACCACAAAACACACACACACAACACACACCCACACCACACACACACCACACACACACCACCACACAACACCACACAACACACCACACCGCGCACACACCACCAACCACACACACACACACACACACCACACACCAAAAACAAAAACCCCCTCCTTTACTTTTACACCTTCAAAACACTCAACATCATCTATGGGCCACCTTTTCTCAATATCTCTTAAAAATTTCTCTCATCCACAACCTTTTTCATCTCACTAAGAAAACCCAAGATTACTTCGAACCCTCTCATAAATCATTTGAAAACTCACAAAAAAAACTCCTTTGAATTTAAAAAACAAACCCCAAAAAACACTTAAACAATACACCATTGAAAACATAACATTACCAAAACCCAAAAAAAAAAAAAAAAACTAAAGAAATCCAAACTAAAAACAAAACCACCACCCAATCCCTGTCCAAAAAAAAACTCATTTTTTTAAACATTCACACAAAAAACACAACAAACTCCTTTGAATACCCCCCCACTCCACAAAAACCAGCACAAAATTTTTCCCAAACACAAAAAATCCGGAAATTTGGGTCACACCCAAACCCCAAAACACCTTTTTTAAAATATCCCCAATATTAAGACACCCAATAAAGACATTAAAACAAAAAACCCCAAAAGAAACACATTTTTGTCCCACAACTTTCTTACAACAAAAACATAAACAAGATCATTAAACTTTTTAACTTTTACAAACACATAACATTTTCTTCCCCTAACTCACCTTTAATTTTCCTTCACCAACACATTTCATTAACCAAAAAAACATCCCCCCAAACAAATTTCATTCCCATTTTACAAATACAAAAAAAAAAAAATAACCATACACTTAACATAACTTTTCCTTAAAAACACAACTAACTTTGCCAACTTAAAAAACCCCCAAAAACCCATAACATTTCAAAAAATACCTCACACATTTGAACACCTTTAAAAACATTCAAAAACATCTTAAATCCAAAAACTACTGAAAAACTACCAATCCCCACAATACTCCAAAACACCTCAAAACCAAAAAATTTCACCCCACCCTAACCCCTTTTTAAAAAATCCCCTAAAATACAAACCCAAAAACCCCCTCCCCAGGGGCGAAAAAAAAAAAAACAAAAAAAAAAAAACAAAAAAACCCACAACAATTCAAAAAACTTGACATATCACCTCAACTAAAAATTTCTTGTTCACACATAAATCAAAAAAAACCCCCAAAACAAAAACCCCCAAATCACACCTCAAAACCATAATACCCACAGAAAAATTCTTTTTAAAAATTCACACAAAAAAAATAATTTACATTACTAAAAACCACTATCACCAAAAACACAGTAATAAACCCAGGTCACCTCCAGTATCACACTCCCATCTTTTTTTATTTGGGTGCAAAACACACACCCAAACCCTCCTTTTTCATCCTTTTGTACCCACAAATCTAAAAAACCCCTTTTACCAAGACGATTACCAGATTTTAGACCCCCCCCACAAGATCAAGAAAAACTCATTTTTAAAAACATTCAAAAAAAAACCGATCAGAAATTTCCCAAATTCTGTTTCCCCTATCTAAAACACCACACCAAGATCCCAAAAATCTAAGTCATGCATCTAAAAACTACTAGATCACTGAAAACACTTATTTTTTAAACATCGCACAAAAATAAGACATCAAAAAAAATACCACGACATTTCCCCCAACATCTAAAACATAACATGAGACTATAACTATCCCATCCCCAAAAAAAAAAAATAATAATAATACACGGGCACCTGCAACTTATACTTTTCAACCCAAAAATTTAAAGCACGAACTACACACCAAATCTAAACATTCACCTCCAACTAAGACTACACAAAAACAAGACATACACCAAAACCCTATACTTGACATATTGCTAAATATAAGCATAAGCAAAAAAAAAAATTTTTACCATGTCATGAAACATTACCAACTAAGTCACACCCTCCCAAAAATACACAAACACTTTTCTAAGTTCTGTAAATATTTACAAAAAAAAATATTAAAACAATTTACCAACCAAATTTATGTATAAATCGAAACATAAAAATTTTACACATTTTTTTTCTCAAAGAAATTCATACCCAAATTTATCATTTTCACCTATGTTGCATATCCATTCCTCATCCACATCATCCCTGAAACATCCTTCCCATTCATTCCGTATAACTCCCAGAGATGTTTTAACCCCAGACCCTCATGACAAAGGGCCAGATTAGTAGGTGGTTTGGAGGGTAAGGTTGCTCCGGCTCCTACGTCGTGAGGGGCTCGGGTTAAAAAAACTCTAGGTGATAACGGATGATAAGAAAGGATGTTTTAGTGATGATTTGGGTGAGGGAAAGTATATGAACTAGGGGAAAAGAAAATGGTATGATATTTAGTTTAGAAAAAAATATGTGTAAAACAGTTTTGTTTTTGATGATTTAAAAATAAATTTTTGGGTTGGGAAAATTTTATTAATATTTTTTGTTGATGAATATTAACATGAATTAGTAAAGTGATTGTTATTAGTTGGAGGTGTGGACTTAGTTCTGGAATGTTTTCATGACATGGAAAATTTTTTTTGTGCTTATGTCTTATATTTATTTTCAAAATGTCAAATAAGGTTTTTTGGGGTAGTCTTGGGTTTTGATGTGTATGTTTAGTTGGGGTGAATGTCTTAGATTTGGGGTGATGTCTTTGTGCCTTTAAATTTGTGATTGAAAGTATAATTTTTCGGGGGTTTTTGTATTTTTTTTTTTTTTTTGAGGTAATGTTATATGCTCAATTTTTTAGAGTTGGTAAATGTCGTGATATTTTTTGTGAGTCTTATTTTTGTGCGAATGTTAAAAAAAAAAAAATGTTTTTAGTGATCATAGTAGTTTTGAGATGCTGACTTAGTTTTTTTGGTGATCTTGGGATGAATTTGAAAAGATGTGGTAAACATGATAGGAATTGCTGATCGTGATTTTTGTGAATGTTTATAAAAATGATGTTTTTTGTGATCTTAGGGTGGGGGCCCTAAAATCTGGTAATCGTCTTTGGGTTTTAGTTTCTTTAAAATTTGGGTAAACAGATGAAACAAGGGGGGTTTGGGGGTGAGTTACTGACCACCAAGTAAACACGATGGGAGTGTGCGTACGGAGGTGACCCCGCCGGGCCTTAGGGGTGCATCGGTGTTGGTGGGAGTGAGGGGAGTGCGCTTAGAATTTTCAAATATAATTTTTTTTTGTGAATGTTTTTTTTAAAAAAAAGAGTTTTTTCTGGATATTGTGGTTTTTGAGGTAAGTGAATATGGGTGTTTTGTTGTTGGTGGTTTTTCTTAAATTTTTTGTGTGCACAAGGCATGTTTTTAGTTTATAGGATCAGTACTAAGTTTTTTGAATTGGTTTGTGTTCATTTTTTTTTTTTTTTTTTTTTTTTTTTTGCGCCATGGGGAGGGAGTTTTTGGTTACGTGATTTGAGGGGGGTTTTTATAAATGGGTGTTAGCTGGGATGCTAAACTTTTTTTGGTGGGTTTGACGGTGTTTTGGTAGTATTCAGTGGTGATTTGGGAGTTTTCAGTATGTTTTTGGGAGTATTAAAAGGTGTTTGATGGGGTTTTGAAAGGGGTTCAAATGATGTGCAGAGTATTTTTTGAAGATGTTCAGTGTGTTTTGGTGTTGTTTAGAGTTGGTTTTAAAGTTAGTTTTGTGTATTAGTTATGGTAATGTCTCATGTCATAAGTGTTGAATTAGTTTTTTTTGTCTAAGTTTAAAGTCGGGGGAAAGAGGGGGGATTTGGTGGAGGGGATTAATTTTGGTTAAAGAAAAGTGTAAGTAGAAAGAGAATGTAAATTGGGAGTGAGTTAGAGAAGAAAAAGTTAGTGACTTAAATAAAAAAGGTAGATTTAATGATCTCGTTTGATTTTGTTTTAAGAGATGTGACAAAAAGTGTATCTTTGTGTGGGTTTTTTGAATTTTTTAAAGTTTGATTGTGGTATCTTGATATTGGAGATAAAACAGGTTGAAACAAGGTGTTAGTTAAACGTCCTGTCGCCAAGGGAAACACGATGGGGTGGAGTCAGGGGGGGTATCCCTATCGTGCTGGTATGTTTGGTGGAGTGAGGGGAGTGTATTACATATTTTTAGGAGTTGGTGAATTTTGATTTTTTTTTGTGAAGTTATTTAAAAGAGTGTTTTTTTGCGACTTTTGGATTTGAGGTGAGTGGTCATTGAGATAGTTAGGATGTCTTAGTTTTTTTTTTTTTTTTTTTTTGTGTGTGTGGTGTGTGTACATGTTATTTTTTCAGATGGTTTTGACCTGTTGTAAGTGTTTTCAGTGTTTTTGGAAAAGTTCAAAGGTGTTTTTTTTTGTGAGATTCAAATGATTTATGAGTTTTTTTTTTTTTTTTTTTTTTGCGTTTAGTTAATAATAGCTGAGGTGAGTGGGATCGTCCTTTGGAAAAAGGGTTTGAGGAAAATTTCTATAAAATGGGGGTTAGTTGGTGGTGTTTATCTTAGTTTTGGGATTTTTTTGTGTTGTTTGGGGGGTATTCGGGGCTGTTTTGGTAGTAATAGTGGGGTTTTTTGGGGTATTCAAAGAGTTTGTTATGTTTTTGAATGTGTTCAAAAAATTTAAAAACTGGGGGAATTCCTGAGCTTTTACCACTGCAGCTCACAAGACTGCCATCCCCCAGCCCCTTTTGGGGGGGGACGATGGCAGACCGAGGGCCCGCTTCTCCCTACGAGCCCCGGAGGGCGGGGAATGTGGCTAGGCCCGGGGGCACTTGGTCCCCCAAAGATGAGGGGGTCTGTACCTCCTCCCATGGGAGACTAGGACTCGAGATACTCCCCAGAATGGAGCCAAGGGCCGGGTCACCACTCTTGGAAAAGACCCGGGCCGGAGGAGTATACAGGCGATAAAAAAAAATGTTCAAATGAAGTTTTTGGAGTAATCAAAGGTAGTTGATGTTTGTGTTTTGGGTGTTGTCCAAAAGTAAAGTGTGGGTGTGTGGTGGGTGGTGTTTGTGTTAGTTTTGGTAAAATGACTCATGTCATAAGTGTATGAGTTAGTTTTGTGATAATGGTTGTAAAGTCTGGATACCTGAGGAAGTAAGTATGGTGGATGAGTTGTGTAATTTCAGTTAATGAAATTTGAAAGTGTAGATAAATTAGAGATGTTAAATCTTATTTGGGAGTATTCAAAAAGATATTTGGAAGTGCTTCAGTGTTTGGTTTGGAAATGTTCAAAGGTTTTATGTGATTATTCAAATGGTTTATGGAGATTGTACGAAGTAATCTTGGGTTGTTCTGTAGTGAATGATTAAGGTTGTGGATGAGAGAATATTTTTTAAGAGATATTGAGAAAAGGTGTCTCTAATGATGATGTATGATAGTGTTTTGGAAGGTGCTCAAAGTATAGTGAGGTGTGTGAGTGTGTGTGTGCGTGTGTGTTGTTGTGTGTGTTTTGTGTGTGTGTGTGTGTGTGTGTGTGTGTGTGTGTGCGTGTGTGTGCTTACTTGGTCATAGAGTTTTTGTGATATCATGGTTTCAGTGATTTTAGTGGATTTGAGATGGGTGATGAGATGCATTTGTGGATGTGAAATTGGATTGTGTGTGTTTTTCAGAAGAGGTGTGTAGGAGATGGTGAGTGGATGTGAAGAAATGTGGGAATGAAGGGTTATGGGGAGGGTTGTATTAGAAAATTTAAATGAAATATGGGGTAATTTACAGAAAAGAAAGGTAATGTGTAATATTTTAAAAGAAGTTATAGAACTGAAAAGTTAATGATATATTGGAAAAGAATGGAGGTGTTGAAAACATACGTCAGTAGCTGGTAGTGAGATTAGTTGTTGGAGTATATCTCAATTTTAATTGTGGATACAAGGAGATTGTGTATGGAAAGGATATTATAGAATATTAGTAAAGAGGGAGGAATGTGTATTTCATTTAAGATTCATTAAAAAGAATGGAAAAATTTGTATCGAAAGATGAAAGAATTGGTGAATAAATTTGGCAAGTGATGAGGGTTGTGGTAAATGTAGTCGAACTAAGATTCCAAAAAGATGTTGTCAGTAGGTGTTTTTTGTGGGTGATGTGGGTGTTGGGGTGATGTGGGTGTGGGTATTGTTTGTCGAACTAGTGAAAGCCGAAAAATTTGTTATAGTTTTGTTGTTGTTTGTGGGTGTTGAGGGTTGTGGGTGATTGGTTGTGGGTGTTAAGGATGTGGGGTTGTGGGTTGTGGGCGTTGTTGTCAAAACTAGAGATACCGAAAAAAGAGTGAGTCCTGTTGTAAGTGTTCGTGTGTGGTTTGGATTGTGTTTCATGTTTTTTTGCACTCATGATATATCATTAGTTGGAGGTGAGCGGGATCGACTTGGTTATAGTGTTTGAGGGGATTTGTGTGAAAATGGGTTTTAGTCTGTGAATGTTTGAATCATAGTTTATGGTACATTTTGTGATGTTTTTGGATGTATTCAGTGGTTTTAGTAGTATTCAGAGTGTGTCTTTGGGAGTACTCAATGGTGGTTTGAGACAATTCAAAGGTTTTATTAGAAGGTGTTCAAATGATGTGCATGAGTAATTTAGAGGTGTTCTGGGAGTAATTAAGTGGTGATTTGGGTGTTTGAATGATGTTTTTGGAGTATTCAAAGGTAATTATGATGTTGTTTTGGTGTTGTTTCAAAGTAAAGTGTCTGAGATAGTTTTTTGTGATACTGTTTGTAAAAGTCTGGAGAATTGAGGGAGGAGTTTGGGGGATTAGTGTATTTATGAAATCATAATAAGTGAAGATAAAATTAGAGTTGTCAAATCTTATTTGGGAGTAATTCAAAATGATATTTTGGAAGTGTATCCATTGTTGTTTGGAAAGTTTCAAAGGTATTTTTTGTGAGTAATCAGTGATTTATGAGAGTGTTTTGAAGGTGTTCAAAGTAAAGTGGGGTGTGTGTGTGTGTTAACTTCGTAATATGTAAAATTGTGACTAGTGAATTTATCGAAAAGTGATTATAAGTTGTAAGTGTTGTGGTGACTTTTTCTGATGAAATAGTTAAAACGAGAAAAAATTGTGGGTTATGAGTGAAAACTGTGAGATGTTGGTGGGAGAATGAGGGTTTGGGGGTGGGGAGAAGGTTACTTCGTGAGGGAGTGACCTAAGATGTTATCTGAGATCGGTCAGATAAGATTCGCCAGACTTTTTTCTGATGAAATAGGGTGTTTTGGTAGTATTCAGTGATAAATTAGAGATGTCAAATCTTATTTGTGAGTATTCAAAATGATATTTTGGAAGTGTTTCGGTGTTGTTTGGAAATGTTCAAAGGTGCTTTTGAGAGTATTCAAACGATTTATGAGAGTGTTCGAAGTAATCTGGGGGATGTTTTGTAGTGAGATGATAAAGGTTGTCGATGAATAATTCTTAAGAGAGATTACGAAAAAGTGTGTGTGTGTGCGTGTGTGTGTGTGTGTGGCGTGTGCGTGTGTGTGTGTGTGTGTGTGTGTGTGTGTGTGTGTGTGTGTGTGTGTGTGTGTTGTGTTAGTGTGGGTAATTAACTAAGTAATATGTAAAATTTTGACTAGTGAAATTATCGAAAAGTGGTTATAAGCTGTAAGTGTTGTGGTGACTTTCTGATGAAATAGTTAAAACGAGAAAAATATCTAGACTTGTGTTGTATTTTGTAAAGAAATTGTGGATTGTTGTGGGTATTAACGAAAAAAAAATATGGAATTATTTGTGTTATCCTGGGTTAAGAGTGAAAATGTGTAATGTTTTCCCTATGTTGTATATGAAATGTGTAATACTGAGATGATGACGACGAAGAAGATCCAGAACAAAATGCACAGAATTTCTTCAAGAGAAAAAGAATTACTCTATGTTGATTTTAGTCAATGAATTGTATCTTTTTTTCAGTGAATTTGTATTTTTTCTGTTGTATTACTTGAAATGTATATGAAATGCATTGGTTGTATAATAAATAAATAAATGAAAATATTGTGTATTAGTGTTATCCTGCATTTTATTGTCTGCTGGACAAGATTCAGCCTGTGTGGGGGTCATCACGTGACGTCACTGACATAGGGGGAAGTCGACAAGATTCAGCCTGTGTGTGTGAGGTCATCACGTGACGTCACTGACCGCCTAGTAAACACAGGTGGGGTGACGTCACACTTGTTTAGACCTGTAGTAAGAGAAAATACCATGCCCAATAGGGGAAGTTCATTTGAATGCTTACCCCTAGAGGGGGGAATCCAAAAAACTTGATCCAAGGAGATGGAGTCTTGGTATTATTTGATATCAAGAAAAACTTGATCCAAGGAGATGGAGGAGAAATACTTGGACATAGAGGATAGAAGTGGATGGTGGGGGAAATCTTTGTGTTATTGATATCGAGAAAAACTTGATCCGAGGAATTGGAGCAGGGAATTTGGAATGCAAGTGGGAGTCCATTTTGAATGCTTACCCCAGAGGGGGGAATCCAAAAAAACTTGATCCGAGGAGATGGAGTCTTTGTATTATTGATATCGAGAAAAACTTGATCCGAGGAAGTAGAGCAGGAATTTTTGGGGTAGAAGTGGGTGGTGTGAGGTGTGGGGTAGGGTGTTGATCCGAGGAGATGGAGCAGGAATTTGGGATGCAAGTGGGAGTTCATTTTGAATGCTTACCCCCAGAGGGGGGAACCTGAGGAAGTGGAGTCTTTGTATTATTGATATCGAGAAAAACTTGATCCGAGGAGATGGAGCAGGAATATTTGGGGTGGAAGTGGGTGATGGGAGGGGTACTCATAGGGGGAAACCCAAAAAATTTGATCCGAGGAGATGTAAAGCACAAGAAAATGAAATTCAAAAAAAATTCGAAAAAATCGGAAAAAAGTTCGGGGAGCGGGGGCGATCCGTACGACGCTGCAGAAGGGCGCTGCAGAAGGCGTGGGCGGGCGCGAGGCGGGCGCGCTGGCGCGCGGGTGCGGCGAGAAGCCATTCAGGAAAGGGAGCCACTCAGGAAAAGGAAGCCACTCAGCCGCAGGAGCCACCCAGCCGCTTTGACACCTACTTATATATAATATATATATATTATAATATATATATATATATATATATAAAAATATATATATATATATATATTATATATGATATATATATATATAATATATATATATATATATATATATAATATATATATATATAATATATATATATATATGCCATGCTGAATAGGTAAAATTGGTCATTTAGCAAGAACTCGTTTAAAATTAAGTGCTTTCTAACATTTTCTCTTATACGTTTAAAAATATATTTTTTTTCATTTATGTTAATGTAAAAAATAATATTTTTGTGTCAAAAGAACCTTAGAAAGCTTACCGAACCTTATTATATCAAGTACAATTTAATTTACCCTAGTCCAACTAAATATGTTTTAAATAAGTTTACGATAATTTAATAATAAAGAAACTCAATGAAATATATTTTTTCCATTCAGATGATTTTTGCGAAATTATTGCATGCACAAATTTTCGCTTGAATTATTCGGAAAGAAGAGCGTTGCTATTTAAGCAACACACGACGTATATTCTGATTTTTAATTTTTTGCATGTGTGTTTAAAGGCTAGGCCTTCCTAAATATGGTATTTTTCATGTAATATTAAGTTTAGCTGTGCAGAAATTAAACCATTCCTCATCGCTCCATTTAATTCTCCCAACAAAGGCTGATAGATGTCGTTACCTCATGTATACATCACATCCTATGTGATCAAATATGACTGGAAAATAGCTGCTTTTGTTCCCACGATGTAATTATCATATAGTATTGGGTAGTAACACTGTTAATGTATTTTTGCTTAAAAAATCTTACCTTGGTACTAAATCTTATATTTAGTATTTTTAGACCGGCTTCACTAGTATTGTCCTAGTGAATAGAAACCATTATTATCAATTGTGTTTTCTCAGAAATAACTATGCTTTTTTTTCTCTCCAGTTGAATACTCATGACTGGGTTGAGCGGGCGTCGGTATGGGCAGTGCACCAAACTATGTTCCGAGTGATCAAGGAGTCAGAGTACGTGGACGAGCGACAACACTGCTTCCTGCTGCAGACGGCCATGCAAGAGTCTCGCTACCTTAGCGTTGAGACACGACAGGACCTCCTCAGGATCGAGAATGCTTGGCATCGCGCCGTCTACAATGCCGTCACCAGACTTGGGGTCAGTGAGAAGTGCTTTCAATACAAATATAAGATGGTTTTAGTTATAATGTGATTCACCTAGCGGAGCTTTTGGATATGTAATCAAGACCTTTAGCTGGTGTGGAAAATAATGCATTTTCCAGAAAAAATAGTGTATTTTTTATGTAAATTAGTGTAACATACTGTATTTAATAAAAATTTGTCATAAAAAATGGGAAGCCTGTGCCTGCACAGAGGAGACTCGCCATTGTTTTTTGAATTGGACACTAACGTTAGTGAAAATAAGAAGAATTTTTCGTACTCTTGAGGTTAAAATTGGGCTGAAACCTTTCAAATAGGAGACGAAATTGTTGGATATGCATTCCTACATAACTTGAGATATCAGGCGACTGGACAAGACAGCTCCAGGAACCTTAGATAAGTTTGTTTATGTTTGTAACTCTGGCCAGTGTTATTTTCATGGATAGACAGTAAGGTTTTCTGAGTATAATACACGTTGATCTCCAGTCAGATTGGTGAGTGTTTTTAAGATATTCTCCTTCTGTTATGTATATGTTTACATATATAATCTGTGGAAAATACTGTATATATTTTCCAGAAATACAGTCGTTATATGTAAATAGATGGCCATACCATATTTAATAAAAATTTTTATAAAAAATGGGAAGCTCTGTGCCTGCGCAGAGGAGACTCGCCATATTTGAACTGGTCAACACAAACGTTAGTGAATAATGGGTAGAATTTTCGTGCTCTAGAGGTAAAATTATGCAGTCCTGCATAACGAGAGAATCAGGCGACTGGACAGGACTCCGTAATTAGATAAAAATAGGATATTACCCCCAGCTAAGTCATGTCTATATATTTATGTTTATAGTTCTGGCCAGTATTATTATCATAAATGTAGACAGAGGGGTTTTCTGAGTATGATACACCTTAATCTCCAGTCAAATTGGTGAGTGATATTAAGATATTCTCTTCTGTTATGTAAATGTGTATATATATAATCATTTATTAATTTTAATATACAGTCCACAAATTTTATATTTACCAGAATTCCTGGTGATGCATATTTAATTTGTAATTAATAGGTCTAGAGCAACTTGTGGATATGACAGTTGTAGGTATCAAAGGGGGACATTTTTTCAGACCTAGGTGTCCCAAATTCCTACTTGTCTATGTAACGTTGATAAATAATAATTATCTTTGTTATTTACTGGTATGTACATTATGAACATCCAGATAAATGCAATTTTCCACATTTAATTTGCCCATTGGTCCTTCTTGAACCAGAGGTAATTAGTGAAGTCATTAATTAGTTAATTACTTAATAATTATATGTGAAATGACAGAAGGAGGTGGATGTTAAGTTCACAAATTTACTTAATGTGTAGTGGATTATAATTATTACAATATTAATTTGGATAAGCCAAGTGTGGCTAAAGATTATATTGTGTATAATATTAATTTTGCTATACCAAATTCTGGCAAGGATTTATATTAATTTGCATAATATTAATTTTGATGAGCCAAGTCTGGCTAAAGGTTTGTATTAATGTACATTTAAAATTTATATTATAATTTTCTTACATGTGTAATTACTAAGCTCAAATGTAGCAAACATTATTAATGTGTATTTAAAAATTTATGTTACAATTTTCATACATGTAATTGCAAAGCTCAAGTGTAGCTAGGATTTATTCAAAGGTAAGTTGTACTATTTACCTTTATAAAGTGCATAATTTAGTATGTAATCAGTGTTATTAATTAAGTTGAATTTAATACATTGCATCATGGGTGAAAATGAGGAAATTAATGTAGAAGCAAACACCTGGAATATAGAGCCAAAAAAACATCACTACAGGCCAGAAAAGGTCATGTAACCAAGGCATATAATAAATGTTTGGAATTAATGAATCAAGAAACTGTGAATACTGATGATTTAAAATTGCATTTAGATGCTTTAGGGAATAGATATGATTCATACAAATTATATTACAACAAATATGAAGGAGATTTGTTAGTAAACTGTGTAGATGAGACTGAAGTAGATCTCATGATTAATCAGTATTATGAATTAGAAGAAAAGTTTCTTGTAAAAGTCAGGCTTTGAATAAATTAAAATGTGTAAACCAGGCAGTTAATCAGTCTGCTCCAACAAATAAGATGTCTTTGCCAAAACTCCAAGAATTATGTTTACCTGTATTTAATCCTGGAGAAAATTGGGAGGAGTTTTGGTCAATTTTTAAAGCAGCTGTGCATGATAGAAGTGACCTAGCCTGGGTAACTAAATTATTTTACCTCAAAGGACAGATTAGAGGAGATGCTCACATACTCATACAAGCCTTTCCCAATGTAGATGACTCTTACAAGGAAGCAGTTGACTTGTTGAAGGTCACTTATGGTAATATAGAACAAAGTAGGTTGGATCTAGTGAATATCATTGTTAATTTAAAATCGCCAGATCACACTTACAAAGGTTTACAGCAGTTTAGAGTTAAACTGGAGAGCACTCTCAAAACTTTAAGTAATAAATATATCTGAAGGAATCTGAAGGAATCAGACTGGTTATTGAGTGCCATGGTACAGAATAAATTAAACTATAAAACACTTGAATGACTCTCCAACAAATATCACAAGGGTTATTTTGGTCTGGAGGAAATAAGACTAGGTCTACAAGAATTAATTGTGCAGTTGCAGACAAGACAACTAACTCATTTTAAAGATGCAACACATAATAACTCTGAGGTATCTGTCAAGTTTCACAAAGGGAAAAATTATCCCAATGGTAATAATCAAAATTCATTTCCTAAAAATAGCTGTATAGGTACATATCAAGTAGCAGGAATCAGAAATAATGATTCTCCACAAGGTAAGAAGAATAAGTACCCTCCTAAGAGTAGCCCAGTTAATAAGAAACCAGCCAAAGAAAATAGAGATTGTCTCTTCTGCAAGGGTACTCATTTTTCTAAGAATTGCAATGTATACAATTCACAGAATGATAAAGTTGAAAGATTGGAGGAACTTGACAGATGTATCAGGTGTTTAGGTAATCACAATGTAAAGGATTGTCATGCCAAATTAAACAACTGTTATCAATGTCACAAAGGAAGACACCATATAGTCATGTGTAAGGGTCTATATGATAATGTTGATAATAATGATAATGTTGACAATCCTGGCACAACAGTAGCTAATGTAAAAATTGCTGCTAATGTTAATAATGATGGTTTTGCTGAAGTAGCCTTACCTGTGTTACAGGTAAAAATTGATGATAAAAGGCATAAATAAAAAAATGTAAATGCATTATTGGACCTGGGATCCCAGCATACTTTCATAAAACGTAAATGTCTTGATGGTATGAAAGTACAGATGGGAGATCGCACAACTTTAAAATTATCTGGTTTTCTCTCGGATAAAAGGGCTCAATTGTATGGCACTGTTTATGTAACTGTCAGGTTGGGCAATGAGAAAAAACGTGTTTATGCAGTAATTGTAGATAGACTTCCAGAGAAAATATCTAGAGTAGGACTTAGTAAAGCTACAGAAAGACTTTCACATAATGTAAATTTAGCACCTTGTGGTATAAGTGATGATTCTGTGGGCCCAATAAATATTTTGATAGGTAGTGACTATTATGACTCCTTTGTAAAGGGTATGGTAAAAAAATGTGGTGTCACCCTTTTGAAGACTGCAGGAGGCCATGTAATGTATGGTAGGATTCCTCGTAATAATAATTCATGACTAGAGGAAACTACAAATACCATAACTGTGTGTCTTACTCATGAAATCGTACCCCAGTATAATTCTTCCATAGAGGATGGTGTTGAGCCAGTGCATAAATTGTGGGAATTAGACAGCATTGGAATAAATGTAAATGAAGAAAGCCCAGACGATTCTTTTACTCTGGAACAATACCTGAGAGATGTAAAATTTGAATCTGGACAATACTGGGTACGACTTCCGTGGAGACTGAACCATCCAGAATTGCCCACTAATTACAGAATGGCATATGGACAGTAAAAGGCTCAGCTCCGCGAAATGAGTAAGACACCAGAATTGTTAACTGCCTATAATGATATAATTGCTGAACAATTAATTAATAAATTTATAGAAGAGGTACCTCCTGAGCAAGCCAAAATTTATGGTCACTATTTGCCACATCACGGAGTGAAGAAGGATTCTAAGACCACTCCTCTGACGATTGTGTTTAATTGTTGTGCCAGGAGTAACAAAACTGTACATAGTTTAAATGACTGATGACAGGTCCGTCGTTGACGGAAAAATTAGAAGATATCTTATTAAATTTCAGGATGAAGAATTATGCCTTTACGGCTGACATAAGTAAAGCTTTCCTAAGAGTGGGTTTACAAGAGGCTGACCGGGATTGTACCCGCTTCTTATGGCCTGAGAATCCTAGTGACCCACTTAGCCCTCTGAAAACCTTTCGCTTTAGGAGCATATTATTTGGTGCTACATCCAGTCCGTTCCTACTTCAAGCGACGATAAATGCACACCTTAAACGTATGGGAAGTCCATTGAATAAAGTAATGAGCATACAGTTTTATGTGGACAATTTCCTGGGTGTGACGTCAACTGAAGAGAAACTGTTAATGACTTACGGAGAGGCTAATAAAATAATGCAAAGCGCAAATATGCCTCTGAGGGAATGGAATAGTAATTCGTCCAAATTAAATGACAAAATAAGTTAAGATTACACTGGAGATGAAGTGCCAAAATGTAGTAATATATTGGGTTTAACTTGGGATACTGAGAGAGATTTGTTAATGTTAAAACCTAATAATTACAGTATGCCCAATAAATTAACTAAGAGAGTTTTACTTGCTGAAGTTTCCAAATGTTTTGATCCACTAGGTTTAGTGTCACCCCTTACTATAAGAAGGAAATTATTAATACAGGAAACATGGAAACTTAAATGTGCTTGGGATGAAATTCTACCTGAGGAATTAACAGGTGGGATGAATTAATTGGTGATTATGAGAAAATTCCAATGTTGGAGTTCCCACACCAGGTGGCCAATCCAAATGGAAAAAATGTACTCCACATTTTTTGTGATGCTTCAAAATTGGCATATGGAGCAGTTGCTTACCGTCAATGTAATAGTGTTATTTCTCTTGTTATGTCTAAGGCTAAAGTGTCTCCAATTAAATCATGTACCTTACCTCAGTTAGAATTAACAGCCATTTATGTAGGTGTCAAATTAGCTAATTATATAAGAAATAAGTTGCAGGAGATAAATATTAGCGACACTGTAATTTGGTCTGATAATGAGGTATCCTTACAATGGATTCGTAATGGAAACAGTAAAATTGTGTACCTTTTAAACAGAGTCGCTGAAATTAATCAGATGCAAGAGAAGTATAATAGTTTGGGTGAGCATAAGTTAACATTTAATCATATACCAGGTGAGGAGAATCCAGCTGATTTCTTGTCTCGAGGTTTACCTTATGCTAAATTTGTAAATGCTGTATCATGGTTTAAAGGGCCGAGATTTTTGGTAAATAAAGCTAATTGGCCTATACAAAAGGCGTATATTGCTCCTGTTGAAATTACTGTGACCACCGCTCCAATAGTTTGTCTTCCCTTAGCCATTGATATAAATAGGTATTCTTCTTTACCAAAACTAATCAATGTAACTAAGTTGGTGTTTAATTTTTTAAACAAGATGAATATCTCATATAAGTTTTCACGTCCTCTTGAATATTGGATAAAGAGGGTACAAGAAGAAATCTGTGGAAATGAGATTAAATTGATGATGGAAAGAAAAATTGTGACAGGTTCTATAATAGAGAAATTGGGGCTATATTTAGAGAACAATGTAATTAGGCGCAGAGGTAGGTTACAAAATGCTGAATTGGGTGATTATGCTAAACACCCTATCTTACTGCCCAAAACTCATCATCTAACAAATTTGATTGTTCTAAATGCCCATAAAAATGTAATGCATGGTGGGGTACAAGATACCTTAAATTGTATTAGGAAAACTTTCTGGATTCCACAAGGATGGCAAAGTGTAAAAAGGGTGATTAAATCTTGTGTAATATGTCGCCGTGTGGATGCCAGATCCTATATGTACCCAGGTCCTCCACCATTGCCAAAGGAGCGTGTACAATTAGTGAAACCCTTTGATGTAACAAGTGTAGACTATAGTGGTCTAATAATTTTAACAGGTACTTCGGATGGTGTTCCACTGAAAGTATATGTTTGTTTGTTCACCTGTACTGCTACTAGGGCAGTTCATTTAGAAGTGGCACAGGACTTGTCTGCAGAACAGTTTATACAGCTGTTTCGAAGATTTGCAGCTAGGAGATCCTGTCCGAGATTGATGATTTCGGATAATGCCACAAATTTTGTTGCAGGTGCTCAACATTTGATAGAGTTAAATAATAGTAACGATGTTTAATCTCTGTTAACCCAACGAGGGTGTACCTGAAAATTTATTACTTCTAGAGCCCCTTGGCAGGGGGGGCTGTACGAAAGACTTACAGGCACAGTGAAGCGGTGTCTCCGTAAAGTACTACACCGGAAGAAAATTAATTTGGAAGAATTCCGTGCAGTGTTAGTGGAGGTGGAAAATCAGATATATAATGGGCCTCTCTCGTACATGAGTGATACACATGATACAGATGTATTAACACCTTCTCACCTAATATGTGGAAGGAAATTGGAAGCTGCCCCTGTCTATAGAGATAATCTGGAAGTGATGAAGATTACAATGATGCAGCAGTGTTGTGTGATAAATTTAAAATGTTAAATAAAGTAATTGATGATTGGTCTAATGTGTGGTGTAAGGAATATCTTCTTACACTACGTGAACACTTTTATGGTGCGACAGAGGCAGTAAATCGACAGAACATTCAACCATGTGACATTGTGTTGATTGATACTGAACAACATCGAACGTGGCCTCTGGGCAAAGTATTGACATTGTACCCAGATGCGCAAGGTGTTGTCCGGAATGTCAAAGTGTTGTGTCGTGGCCAGGAAAGTTTATGCACAATTAATAAATTGATTCCCTTGGAATTAAATGGTGTTCAATCAAACATAAATGAAAATCAGAGGGAAAGTGACACGAGTGATATGGAAGATAACGCTGACCAAGTGATGCCGGAAGATGAAATCGTAGTAAGACCTACTAGGAGAACAGCCACTCAAGCCAGAACCGGCTGGAATCGTCTCTTAAAGGAAGGAGTAATTTGAGTCATTTAGCAACAAACTCCGGCCGGCCACAGTGTGGAAAATAATGTATTTTCCAGAAAAAATACAGTGTATTTTTTATGTAAATTAGTGTAACATACTGTATTTAATAAAAAAAATATGTCATAAAAAATGGGAAGCCTGCGCCTGTGCAGAGGAGACTCACCATTGTTTTTTGAATTGAACACTAACGTTAGTGAAAATAAGAAGAATTTTTCATACTCTAGAGCAGTGGTTCCCAAACTGGGGGTAAATTACCCCCTGGGGGTAATTTAACCATTTTTGGGGGGTAATGGAGGGGTGACAGAAAAAAGTTATGAATTCAGAAAATCAAGAAAACAATGCAGTACCCGGTATGAGGATTATTGTTAACTTTGTCTTAGTATATAAAGTTGTAAAGTAAACCTATTATAAGTAAGTAATAAAGTTAAACCAAATAACAATAAACATCAAAAACTAACATACAGTATTAGAAAAGAAGAAATATATAGCTAAGTGTGTGGAAACCCAAAAGTATTTTGACAAGTATGCTTCAGGACAAAAGTCACTCAGTAGCCCAGATCGACCTGTCCAGTACGCGTCACTCACTTCCTGAGGCTGCCTCTATTTCACACTGTCAGTTTATCTGTGAGCATCAGCCGAGGTAGACATAAGCTGGTATGTATGTGTACTGCCCTGTGCAGTATATAGTTAGTATTTACCCACTGTTACTGTGAATTTGTAGCTATTATTAATTTTATATATAATGTATGTGTGGTTCTTACGTTTTCAATGGTTTTGCTAGGATTAGCAGAGTATGCGAGGCTGTATACGTTCACGTTTAGCCATATATATCAATAATAACAACATTTTGTGAAAGGGGTAACATGCTTTATGTGGCATGTTAAATTGGGTAACAAGCTGAAAAAGTTTGGGAACCATTGCTCTAGAGGTTAAAATTGGGCTGACACCTGCCAAATAGGAGACGAAATTGTTGGATATGCATTCCTGCATAACTTGAGATATCAGGCGACTGGACAAGACATCTCCAGGAACCTCAGATAAGTTTGTTTATGTTTGTAACTCTGGCCAGTGTTATTTTCATGGATAGACAGTGAGGTTTTCCGAGTATGATAAACCTTGATCTCCAGTCAAATTGGTGAGTGATTTTAAGATATTCTCCTTCTGTTATGTAAATGTGTATATATATAATCCTTTATTAATTTAATATACAGTCCACCAATTTTTATTTACCAGAAATCCTGGTGATGCATCTTTCATTTGTAATTAATAGGACTAGAGCAACTTGTGGATAAGACAGTTGTAGGTATCGAAGGGGGACATTTTTGCGACCTAGGTGTCCCAAATTCCTACTCGTCTATGCAACTGATAAATAATAATTATCTTTGTTATCATTTACTGTTATGTACATAATGAGTTACATTCAGATAAATGCAATTTTCCACAGCTGGCTTTCCGATCAACCCTGCAAGATGTAATGGAAGGATTTCCAGTCACATAGCTGGGTAGTATTCTAGAACTATGGTAGAACACTGTACACACTCTGGTACCTAAAGTTGTCTAGCCTAGGCATCCAAAATGCCTAGGTGAGAAGTCTGGAGTAATATACAGACTGAGAGTTTAAAACCATTGTAGTACAAGGTTTAGGTTAGGTAATATTCCTCAGGAAACAGGGCAAGTGTTTCCTGACGCGGGTCGTATGTCAAGAGTATTACTAGTGTAGCATAACTTATACATAGATTTCCTAGCAATATTATAGGCAGGTTCCCTGGCCAAGCTGACGTCACGTGACTCCCCAGCATGTAGGCCGCCACCACCTGCCTCTGGAGCTTTGGTTTATCTGACCGAGGCCTTCTAATGGCTTACCAACTCACCAATTTAAAAATTAAGGCTATAATCATAACCATTATTTGCAGAACAAGACGTTTGCGGTAACCCAGGGAGGCAGATCGTCTGGGTTGACGCTGGACTGGGCGGGCGGCTTCGCTCTTTACGACACCGAGACGAGAGAGTTCCACTGGCGTTACAAGTTCTCCCAACTCAAGGGTTCTTCAGACGACTCCAAGACCAAACTCAAACTCCACTTCCAGAATGAAAATAAGGAGATTGAGACGAAGGTGGGTGTGTAGGTGTGGTGTGTAGATGTAGTTTGGTGGAAATGTGTTTGCGAGGATGCGTCAGCGTTTGTGTGGGCGTATTTTTGTGGAGAAAGCGAGTGTGTATATTCTATTTTGTCACTGTGGGTGTGTTTGTGTTGGTCAGTGTGTGGGCGTAGGCGGTGATGTATCACTGATTGCAAATGAGAATGTTTGTGTGTACTTGCTTTAGTGTATTTGTAGAGGTTGAACCGTAACTCCTGGCCCCATTTAAGTACTACTGACCGCTTTACTTTTTTTGTATTAATATTGGTAGAATTACCGACTATATATTAAGTAAAAGGACACAAATCCAACTAATGTGACATTTTATTGTGGCAACGTTTCACTCTCCAGGAGCTTTATCAGGCTTGATAAAGCTCCTGGAGAGCGAAACGTTGCCACAATAAAATGTCACATTAGTTGCATTTGTGTCCTCTTAACACTTTTTTTGCCTTCGGGGGGTCTACCAGTACCAACACTTGAAACTGTGGTTGGTGTTTGCCTCTTCTGCTTTTTCGCCTAGTGAGTGTTAGCGGAAGTATGTTAATGTATCATGGATGCGGACTGTGGGTTTATCATACGTATTTTTGCACACACGTTCCTGTGAAAAAAATAAGAGAAATATACTAGGTCGATAACTTTCGTTTACACTCACGTCTTGGGTAGAACTAACTTACTCTTCCATCAACCTAGTCCTCTCCCATCAGCCTAGTCCTCCCCTAATAACCTAGTCCTCTTCCATCATCCTAGTCCTCCATCAACCTAGTCCTCTCCATCAACCTTAGTCCTCTTCCATCATCCTAGTCCTCCATCAACCTAGTCCTAGGCCGTAATTTAGAGTATAACTGCCTCAACTTGCAAATTTTAATAAAAATTTTCACATTTTTTAAAATCTTAGTGAAGTACTGACGTATAATAAGAGAAGGCTACCAAACTTGTTTTTCACTAAATATTTTTATACCGTACCTGGGTCCAGGAGCTGGAGTGTGCCACCAACCTTCAGAACCTGCTTTTCTGCATGCATGCCTTCCTCACCGCCAAGGTGGCGGCCGTTGACCCATCCTTCTTAAGAGCTCCACCCAAGACGCCCACGTAGTCACGCCCACGCCCATAAGGTAAGATTTCAATCATTCTCAGTCAGTATCAATCAATATCAATCAATGAATATCATGACGCCCACATAGTAACGCCCGCCAGTTCATTCTACGTTTTCTTAACTCCATTATAGTCAGGCTACGCCCATAAGGGGTAGCACCCACGCCCACAAAGTGAGTATACATACAAGGTGTCCATGTAGTCACACGCTCACACAGCCCAGAAATGAACACACGCTCATGTACTCACGCTCACAAGGCACATAGTGACACCTGAGCATATCTAAGAATTCGGAGCAGCTTTATAGAGCTTTAGGGAAGTGAGCGGAAAAATGAGCCAAGACATAAATTAGTCATCGTTTTCATCCTCATCTCCAGATAAAGTTGCCATTCATGATGCATTTATAAAACAAATATGTATTATGTTGATGAAGCTGTTTTGTACGTTCGCATATTGCAATTTAAATGAGTTTATTTCAATTTCTTTTTATGACAGATGAGGAAGCGAGGATGTGTGCGGGGCGGTCAAGACGTAGACGTCAAGCTTAACCGTACAGCAGACATCTCTTCTGCTAAGGAACCAGTTATATTTCGCGACGTCACAAATACGTCATTATTGTTGTACCAATTCAAAACAAATCCAGTCCTTCCCCCGACCCCTACCCTTCCCTTCCCGGTCCTGAACCAATCACATACCCACAACGTCAACAACAAATGTATTCAAACTGTTCCGCCATTAGAAAAAAAATGTACTTCCATCTTTACCTGTACCAATAGTAATTTGTGAATGCTAGTCATAGATGTCTTTACATAGTGTAATGGTCGTTCTTCAAGACCTGGCTCGGAGTATCTTGCTCTTTTTTTGTATTATAAGATCAGTAAGTATAATGATATAGATTATGGAGAAAGATGAGACATAATGGTTTGAGTGGAAGAAAATATGGTGGTTGAGTCTTATTTTTTCCTCTTTTCTCGCATGCTTTATAATTACAATAAATATTCAGTTCTAGGTGTACCCTTCCTCACACACTTCTAATACCCCTTAGGGCTCCCTCACCCCTTATAATCAATTCTTTCAGTCAACTTATACATTAAATACTGACTTACACACTTATACATCAAGATATACCCTGCTCTGTCTTCTCTTAAACTCCATCAAACAATTGCAGTCATATTATCTCCATCATATTACCCCCATTCCCCACACAATTCCCTCCACCCCCTCCCCCTTCAACCTTCCTCACATAAAATTTCGTGATGTTCACTGTGTTCATTGTTCAAAGTTGTTTAAAATTTATTTGTAAAGTGTGTGTGTGTGTGTATGTTTTGTGTGTGTGTGTGTGTGTGTTTGTGTGTGTTACACAGGTGTCTCCTTCAACATACCTTAAAGTCTTACAAAATACCCTAGACGAGTCTTGGAACGCGGCCATATTATATTTGAGAAGTTATTGTGACGTTCAGATTTGTTAATAGCTTTAACAGTTGTACATACTACCGATGTTAATATTACAGTATCTTGCATGATTACATATTTGTGAATACAAACCACTTATCTTTTTTTGTGTAGCTTTCTCCAGCGAGATCAATTTGTCAACGCAGGACTATATACATATTATATATATAGATATATATACATATACATATTAGGAATGATCAAACAGCATCTATAAATTTGTGTGAATGGGATGTTAAACATAAAACATCCGTAATACTCCTTCCCAGTTACATTACTCTGTTAATATATCTCATGAATATTAAAGATTCCATTGCTCGTGCCCGGAGTAAACCTCTCGTGATCTGAATAAGTCGAAGAAGCATCTTCAGTCTATTTTTTACGTGTGCTAATGAAGTTTACCAGACTTGTGGCACCGGACAACTCTTAGGGCGAGGGCTCGGTAGCTTTGTCTTTCTTCAACGCTGCCTTCTTCAGCGATGCCTCCTCCAACGCTGCCTTCTTCAGGGTCGCCTCCTCCAACGCTGCCTCCTTCAAGGTCGCCTCCTCCCATGCTGCCTCCTTCAGGGTCGCCTCCTCCCATGCTGCCTCCTTCAGTGATGCCTCCTCCAACGCTGCTTTCTTCAGGGTCGCCTCCTCCAACGCTGCTTCCTTCAGGGTCATCTCCTCCAACACTGCCTCCTTCAGCGTCGCCTCCAAAGCTGCTTCCTTCAGTGTCGTCTCCTCCAAAGCTGCTTCCTTCAGCGTCGCCTCCAACGCTGCCTTCTTCAGCGACGCCTCCAACGATGCCTCCTTCAGCGACACCACCTCCAACGATATCTTCTTCAGCGACACCTCTTTCAACGCTGCCTTCTTCAGCGACGCCTCCTCCAACGCTGCCTTCTTCAGCGACGCCTCCTCCAACGATGTATCCTTCAGCGACACCTCCAACGCTGCCTTCTTCAGGGTCGCCTCCTCCAACGCTGCTTCCTTCAGGGTCGCCTCCTCCAACACTCCTCCTTCAGCGTCGCCTCCAAAGCTGCTTCTTTCAGCGTCTCCTCCAACGCTGCCTTCTTCAGCTACGCCTCCAACGATGCCTCCTTCAGCGACACCACCTCCAACGCTGCCTTCTTCAACGACACCTCCTCCAACGCTGCCTTCTTCGACGACGCCTCCTCCAACGATGCCTCCTTTAGTGACACCTCCTCTAACGATGTCTCCTTCAGCGACACCTCCTCCAACGCTGCCTCTTTTGGTGATAGGAACTTGGTACTGGCATTCCGACAGTTTGTAAATAAGACGCATATCTTACATTAGAGTGTTTTACTAGGAAACGTTTCGCTAAAAGGAAAATCCAACAGTCCAGCTGATTGATAGTTTCCCGTGAACGATATGGTTCCTAATAAAATGTTCTGGCCTTCCCAATATGTTTCACTGGCACACGTTGCTTCTATTAACGTTGCATACTTCAAAGTTGCCACTTTCAGGGTTGTATCCTACAACGTTGCCACCTTCAGAGTTGTATCCTACAAAATTTATTTCTTGGACATCGCCTCCTCCAGCACTCTCCTCCAGCACTTCCTCCAGCATCTCCTCCTTCAGCATTTTCTCCTCCAGCTTTACCTCCTGCAGCGTCGTCCTTCATCGACTGGGAATTTCAATATCTCCTCGGCTCAGAACTAGTGCAATAGAACGCATATGTCTCTCCCAGTGTAAATGGTGTCGAGGATGCGCTTTTACTCGTACTTAAACTTTTCAAAATCATGAGAATTCATGCTTAAATTTGCACTTATTTTAAACGGGCAACTGTCTAAGTCGACAGATATTGTTTCTCTTGTCAATCCGCGCTTCTCAGGTAGAAGACGAGTTAACCTATACTTAGAGGCGGCTCACAGTAAAAGCCTTGAGAGAGCCTATACTAAGAGGTAGCTCTCAGGAGAAGGCTTTAGGAGGCAGGAGAAACCTGCACGAGAAAGTCAACAAGAGGCAGCTTACAGGAGGAAGAGAAAGGCATCAGGAGACACCTTTCAGGAGGTGGAAGCCAACAGAAAGCAGCATACAGGAGAAGGAAGCCTACAGTTGGTAGTTGTCTTTGCCGTTGTTGTACCCCTGGCAGGAAGGAAACTGTTAGAAAAGCAATTTAATTGTCACAATTCAGACGGTCTTACTGAGTTATTAGTCCTTGTAATGGACTTAACGAAGGTCATGACTGTTCTCCAACAACGATACTTCATCCCTGTATTCATGAGGAAAGATCAAATATTGCAGTAACACACAGGTGTTTACAAATATGTGTTACATTGCTCACTTTCGACACATTTGTTTACAAAGGTCTGGTACTTGTAAATATGAAAAAACAGAGACGTTTGGCTCTACACGGAATAATTGCAACCATTATAATGAATCCCGGAAATAGGGACGACAACGATAATGTTCGTTTCCAGTCTGGTTTAGCCAGGTTTTCGATGGTACATTATGAATAACATTAGTCCTGCTGTGTTTGGGACAGATATGCACAGAGCTACACACACACACACACACACACACACACACACACACACACACACACACACACACACACACACACACACACACACACACACACACACACACACACACACACACACACACACACACACACACACACACACACTAAACAAAGAGGAAATATATTCCGTATCTCTGGTATATATATATTTTTTCTGTGGTTAAATCATTCTATCGCGTTTTGAAAAGAAGAATTCTACTTCCAATACGTGAATTCTTCTGTGTGGTAAAACTTAAAGGAGTTGTGTCAGTGTATTATACGGTAGTATGTGTTAGTTAATTATAAAGGAGGAGAATTAGCGTTAGCGAATTATAAGGAGGGATAATTAGCGTTAGTGGATAAACAGGAAGGATCATTAGTCTTAGTGGATTGTGAGGAAGAATGAATAGTGGCCTATAAGGAAGGATGGGTAGTGTTAGTGGATTATAAGAACGAATAGTGTTAGTTGATTATAAGAATTAACGTGAGTGGCTTATAACAAAGGATAAGTAGTGTTAGTTGATTATAAGGAAGGGCGAGAGTGTTAGTTGGTTATAAGAATAAGCGTGAATGGCTTAAAAGGGAGGATGAGTAGTGTTAGCGGATTATCAGGAAGAATGAGCAGTGTTAATGGATTATAAGTGAGGATGTTTGAATGACTGAAGTTGTACATATTTCCAGCGGAAAGACAGAAACAAATAATTCTATCGTCACTCATCCTAGATACTGTGACTTTTTTTCCAAACTCTTTTTCTAAATATAGTGGTGTCCACCTTTTTTTTTCCTCTTTTTTGCATCAAATCTGCTTAGAGCTATTTTTCTAAGTAAAGGGATAGTAGCACACTTAATTCTTATTTGTTATGCCTGATGCAACAGCCGTTTCCCTCATTGAGTTTGTGTGTGTCTTTTCTTGCATTCTCTTAAAAATCTCCCAGTAAAAGTTTGTCAATTTTAAATTCTTATCATGTACTGCAGACAGTTGTTTTCGTCCTATATATTGTCGCATACAGATTTAAGTTGCGCTGCTGTCAGTTTAGTATGTATTGGAACTAGTTCACACTGGAGGAGCCTCGAGTATAATTGTTTCCATACTGACGAAACACTTGGGGTTCTTTACAGTCCTAGTCAGTTTCGCTGCCTCTACTAAATGCAACCCTCACGCCGGTGTACACATATGTTAGCTTAGAGGAAGTGTGTTTGATTTGTGTTAATTATTTTGGTTATTTGCTGCACTGTGATCTCAGCAACACTGATGTCCTTGTCATGTTGTGATGTTTCTGGTCAAGTGAAGATATTTGATGAACTACTGTAGAATTAGTCATTTGCTGATAGCACCTGAGGAAGAACTTGCTATCACAGTTCTATACTGACTTGGCTTAGCTTGTAAATAGTTGTAATTACCAGATTATATCTTAATAATTTTTGGCTGTAGTAATTTACGTTTAAATGAATATCAGGGTATGTAACTCAAGTGTACATAATATATACGTATATCTATATTTTTATTCCTTATTACGTCAAAAGAGTTCAGTCATTTATTACTTGTCCTGTTATAGTCTTGCTCAATCCAAAGTTCCCTTTTCCTACTTTGCTTATGTTTTCATGGTTTCAGCTGTGGATCGTTTAAACTCGGCTGTTTCGCTGCTGTCCCTGTACGTCAGGGGGTTTTCTGGGTATTGGTGTCCCTGAAATTCAGTGGGTTTACTGGGTACTGGTGTCTGTGCTTTTCTCAGCACTGCTGTTCTTGTACCTCGGTGAATCTTCTGGGCACTGCTGTCCATATACCTCAGCAAGTCTTCAGGTCGCACCACTCTGTGTGAGTGTGCCCCTTTATTAGCTGAGAGAACTGGCCTGTTCAAAGACATGGAGAATTGATTTAATGTACAGTCTGGAAAAAGTGGTTGATTCGGACTAGAAGGGCTGGACCATTCACAGTTAAAAAAGACTTTGACCGTCTTTATCATGTAAGACTGAGAGCAAAGAGTGCCCAGTGTTGTTCAGCTGTACAGGATGTTGTTATTTAAATGACTGTGTTTTATGTATCAGTCACGGGTGCTGTGCGCCTTCACTGACTTTTAAATATTATTAGAATAACAATAAAATCTTGATTGCAGAATAAGTTACATCTTTAGGAAATTTCCATAGAATCTATTATATATATATATATATATATATATATATATATATATATATATATATAATATATATATATATATATATATATATATA
>NC_069419.1:25209114-25227482 GCF_026875155.1 Cherax quadricarinatus
AATTACCTCTCCGCTTCCACAGTTTCCATTGTTGTAATCACCTCTGATTTCGACTGATGAAGCATGTTGTGCACTAGAAAAGTTCCATCATTTAAGACACTAAGTGCTGCACAGAAGTCCTACTCATCAACAGAGGGATATAGAAGTTGTTATTATCAAACTGTGTTACAGGAAGAACACGTAAATATTTTGAGAAACTCGTTTGTTGCACAAACAAATTAGAAAATAGATTTTAAATGTATGGATAAAGAAATGCTAAAAAAAAAGAATGTTTTGACCTAATGAGAATATGCGGACTCTATGTGGTATTCACACCTAAACACAAACGGGATAAGCTAGAAAATGTCCAAATAGGCGCTTTAAGAGGGCTACCAACACTGTCACACCGAGTTCAGCATATACACATTTATCCCTCCAATCCTTTCACTGCCCGCCACGCTCCCCAGCACTCTCACATACATACATACATTTAACCTCCCTCCTTCCCACATACTCCCACATACACCCAGTCCTGCATTTACACATTTAACACACTTTTTCCCTGCCCACACATCCCTTTTCCTTTTCACTAACCCACACTCTCATACAGCATCACGCCCACTCTCGGGTTAATACTACTGACATCTGCTAGCGAGAGCATTAAATAATAGCGAGTTTGTATATTAATAATTTAAAGCAATCGTGTCCAATATGCAAATGAATTTATCTCGTTACAATTTACACATGTACATCTAACTCTTCTATAGAAAATAAGTGAATCTACATCATTTGCAACATACAACAGTATACATCTCTTAATAAATGTACAAGTGTATTACACTTCTATCTCTTACTCAGAGTACAAGTGTTTCTGTCTCTAATACCGTTTATGGGTATGTCTTTCTCTATGCAACATACATAAACATCTATCTTTACATGACATACAGTTTTATCATGACTCACGAAATCGTAATGACACGATTGCAAACAAACCATACCATGGGTGGGGTTAGAACCCGTAATCAGAGAGTCACAAAATTCCAGACCGTCGCGTTAGCCAGTGGACCAGCTTGTCCACTGGCTAACGAGTGACTACCAAAGTGACTACCGCCCACAGAATGGGTATGGGGGTAATTACCTCCCATAGGATATGTATGGGGTGACTACCTTCCATGAAAGAAATCTACACCAACTACCTCCTCCAGGATGGTAATGGAGTGAATAATACAGCTATTGCATGAATCTATAGATTGTTTCCCCGTCAAGGTGGATCCTTGACGCCGTTGAAGGGCTCTTGATCCAAGGAAATATACTTCCCTTCCCTTCCTTGGATCGAACTTGAATGCCTCACCCCCATGAATTTAGCGCTCTCCCCCATCCCCTCCCCGATTAAAAAAATACAGATTGATTCATAACTCGAAGAAACTGCACAATTAAGTTTGTTTGCGAATGTTACCTAGTTACCGTGCACCAGCGTTGAAAGTTTGAAACCGATCGGATGACGCTTTCTCGCATTATGAGTGAAATATAAATGAAAATTCGAAGGAGGAAAAAGAGACGAACGAGAGAAAATAAAAATCCAGGCAACTTTTTGAAGGTTTTGCTTGGAATACCTTCAAGAAGTAATAATCTTCAAGAAGTAATAATCTTCAAGAAGTAATAATCTTCAAGAAGTAATAATCTTCAAGAAGTAATAATCTTCAAGAAGTAATAATCTTCAAGAAGTAATAATCTTCAAGAAGTAATAATCTTCAAGAAGTAATAATCTTCAAGAAGTAATAATCTTCAAGAAGTAATAATCTTCAAGAAGTAATAATCTTCAAGAAGTAATAATCTTCAAGAAGTAATAATCTTCAAGAAGTAATAATCTTCAAGAAGTAATAATCTTCAAGAAGTAATAATCATCAAGAAGTAATAATCTTCAAGAAGTAATAATCATCAAGAAGTAATAATCATCAAGAAGTAATAATCATCAAGAAGTAATAATCTTCAAGAAGTAATAATCTTCAAGAAGTAATAATCTTCAAGAAATAATAATCTTCAAGAAGTAATAATCTTCCTGTGCTCTTGTTCCATCTCTCTTTAATTCATTCTTGGTACATATATATGCCTCTCCTCCATTCAGGTTACCTGTAAAGTTCACTAGTTCATACAACCTACATTTTGTTCACTCTACCCACACGTCGTTCACTCCACCCACATGTTCTTCACCCCACCCACATGTTCTTCACCCCACCCACACGTTCTTCACCCCACCCACACGTTCTTCACTGACATGTTCTTCAGTTCTGTCCCAACAACGTTATCTGGTCAACCCATTTCATTTATCCTGATTCATTAACATGATTCACTAGAGGAAACTTAACTCAATTAACAAGAAACAAAATGAAATCATGTTACAAAATTCTGTGTTCAGAGATAACTGTCTCTGTGCTCATGGTAACAGCAAGTTTATATTCAATATTTAAAGAACATTTGTGTTAATAATAATAATAATAATAATAATAATAATAATAATAATAATAATAGTATCTTTATTTGTACAAGTACATGTACAAGGTATACAGACCATAGCTGACATCAATGACATACTACTGTACAGAAAGACCTTTGTTATGCAGAGCATTTTGGGCAAATTAGGTCAGTTTTGTCCCAGGATGCGACCCACACCAGTCAACTAACACCCAGGTACCCATTTTACTGATGGGTGAACATAAACAACCGGTGTAAGGAAACATGCCCAATGTTTCTACCCTCGCCGGGAATCGAACCCGGACCCCTCACCGTGTGAAGCGAGACCTTTTGCCACCAGGCCACGAGCCACCGTTGTTGGGCAGTTACATGTGAGCACGCAAATTCGCTTTGTAGTTATAACTGAAAAGTCCGTCACATAATTTTTATTCGCAAATTAATCACTGAGAAAAGAAGACTGATCCCCACAAAGAGTCATTAGGATATTACTTGTCAGAGAACTGGAGTGTAGGCGGGATGGCAGTCACAGCTGAGAGAGAGACAGACAGAGATTCACACCCACATATTCAGACTTGCGTAAGTTGTTCACAGGTAAGCTGTCTTACCCAACATGCCTATTGAGCGTCACATCAAAGACTGAGAGTCAAAGAGTTGTTGGCTCGAACTCTGCTGCCTCACCCATACATATGAAAAAGCATACATGCGTATTCATACATAAGTGCACATATATATGCACATACATGACATGACGCACGTACATACACTTGCACATTTTTAGATTTTGCTGCCTTAGGATTTAACGAGTGCCTCACACTATACCTTGAGTACATCGAGGAGGAGAAAGATAAGCCTATGGAATACCACTGTCAAATTAATATCCCTTTATATAGAAGACTAATATGGCCTTGTGGTCATCTATCAACAAAAGAGAAAGGAAGTATAATTGTTTATTTCACTCAGTTTTGAAAATACATTTATTTATTAATACGGTGCGTGGGAGAAATGAAGTAATGGTACGAAATTTCTGTACGGTATTTCTGGCAGGTACGAAAAACCCGTACGGTACCGCAGTCAGCCTTGTTGTTAAGCTCACTCGTAGGTTAAATATCTCCACTTTATGTTCAATATGATTAATAATGGAGAAAGCAAGACATGCGTGGGTATGACACATGCGTGGGTATGACACATGCGTGGGTATGACACATGGTGGGTATGACACATGCGTGGGTATGACACATGGTGGGTATGACACATGGTGGGAATGACACATGGTGGGTATGACACATGGTGGGAATGACACATGGTGGGTATGACACATGGTGGGTATGACACATGGTGGGTATGACACATGGTGGGTATGATACATGGTGGGTATGACACATGGTGGGTATGATACATGGTGGGTATGACACATGGTGGGTATGATACATAGTGGGTATGACACATGGTGGGTATGACACATGGTGGGTATGACACATGGTGGGTATGATACATGGTGGGTATGACACATGGTGGGTATGACACATGGTGGGTATGATACATGGTGGGTATGACACATGGTGGGTATGACACATGGTGGGTATGACACATGCGTGGGTATGACACATGGTGGGTATGACACATGGTGGGTATGACACATGGTGGGTATGACACATGGTGGGTATGACACATGGTGGGTATGATACATGGTGGGTATGACACATGGTGGGTATGACACATGGTGGGTATGACACATGGTGGGTATGATACATGGTGGGTATGATACATGGTGGGTATGACACATGGTGGGTATGACACATGGGTATGACACATGGTGGGTATGACACATGGTGCGTATGACACATGGTGGGTATGACACATGGGTATGACACAGTAGGTATGATACATGTGGTTGCACAGGGTGGTAATGAACACATGGTGGGAATGACACATGGTGGGTATGACACATGGTGGGTATGACACATGGTGGGTATGATACATGGTGGGTATGACACATGGTGGGTATGACACATGGTGGGTATGATACATGGTGGGTATGACACATGGTGGGTATGACACATGGTGGGTATGATACATGGTGGGTATGACACATGGTGGGTATGACACATGGTGGGTATGACACATGGTGCGTATGACACATGGTGGGTATGACACATGGGTATGACACATGGTGGGTATGATACATGGTGGGTATGACACATGGTGGGTATGACACATGGTGGGTATGACACATGGTGGGTATGACACATGGTGGGTATGATACATGGTGGGTATGACACATGGTGGGTATGACATATGGTGGGTATGATACATGGTGGGTATGACACATGGTGGGTATGATACATGGTGGGTATGACACATGGTGGGTATGATACATGGTGGGTATGACACATGGTGGGCATGACACATGGTGGGTATGATACATGGGTATGACACATGGTGGGTATGATACATGGTGGGTATGACACATGGTGGGTATGACACATGGGTATAACACATGGTGGGTATGATATATGGTGGGTATGATACATGGTGGGTATGACACATGGTGGGTATGACACATGGTGGGTATGACACATGGTGGGTATGACATATGGGTGTGTCTACATCAACATTAACATTAATTCCACCCGTTCTGTGACCTTTAGTAAACTGATGCAAAAACTTGAGGTGGCTGAGGCTGACAGCTGGCTGCTGACAGCTGGCTGCTGACAGCTGCTGTACGAGCTCTTCTCTGGTTAATGTTGTACATCAAGTGAACTGATTTTTCATATTTATTGTAAATGTCTGGCATGATAACTAAGAGATGTTTTCTACGCAGTGGAATATTTATTGCATATTATTTCTCATTTTATTTTCTAATTATTTCGTTTTATCATTATATCAAGGGAGAAGCGCTCAACTCGCAAGGGTGATGCAGCACCCGAGGAAAGGGAGGTAATTGATTTTGGTCACATGAAGAAGAGGGTAGTTTCAGTTCCTTGGTTTAATTAACAGCTCTTCACCAGCACCAAGGAGAGATATCGTTATGTTAAATGTTCAGTAGATAATGTTTCCGCTCGTGGAGATACATTACTGTAGGCTTGGATGGTGAGGTCATTAAGGCTGCATACAGCCTGTTTTCTGTCATTAAAAAATGCTTAAATCCCACAAAAGGGGTTAATGAGAATAAAAATAAACTCGGTATACTGTAAATACTAAGATATATATATCCCTCCACGTGTTATGCAATGTTGCTCTCAGTGCTCACACGCCAAGTATATTAAGTTGAATATATGAAGACTGCAGCCGGTTGCCGCAGTCCATAGAAACAGGGATAAATATTCAGAATTTATATATCCCTATTTTCACTGGGCTACCTCGCTGCCAGATGTATCACGAGTGGTTTATATAATTTATTTAGCAGTAGTTAAATATACATTTTTTCTAGGTTTATGTACACTTATCTAGTCTAACCTAACCAGGACTAAATTAGCTGAATTAAAAGGAAATAACATTTGAGGAAAATTAAGAATCGTTAAAAAAATGACGTTGAGCACCACGCCAAAACACTCAGTAAAATGAAAATGAGTTGACTGCAGTAGATAACCACCCTATAAATGATACAGAATTAGTTGACATTATTGGCATACTTTACAGAAGTCACCTGTAAAGTAAAAGGACACAAGTGCAACTAATGTGACATTTATTGTGGCAACGTTTCGCTCTCCAGGAGCTTTATCAAGCCATTACCGTAATGGCTTGATAAAGCTCCTGGAGAGCGAAACGTTGCCACAATAAATGTCACATTAGTTGCACTTGTGTCCTTTTACTTTACATATTGTCGGTAATTCTACCAACTTTATTACAGAAGTCACCTGGTTATGCGGAACATTTCGGGCAGTCTTAATATTATCTTATAACTCAGGTGGTCGGGCTGCGGCCCGAGTGCCAGGAATGGTTCAGACGAAACAGAGTTTTTGATACTTGGAGTTTACCTTGAAAGAGTTCCGGGGATCAACACCCCTGCGGCCCGGTCTGTGACCAGGCCTCATGGTGGATCAGGGCCTGATCAACCATGAGAGCCTCATACCAGCGAGAACACCAATCCTAAGATACCAGAGATTTTACCCTGACTTTCACCAGCACCTCTGCTACTCCCTCCTGCCATGGAACTGTAAACAGTACTCCAGTTTACCCAAAGAAGATTCACTGTACCTTTGTGATAGGGCTGCCCCTTCCAGGACTCTTAAATGGGATATCACTTGTACAGACTCCGAAACTCCCTCGGGGTCATTGACGGGTCACCATCTGGAAAGGATCAGTGTCATGACTTCATTCCTGGTCAATATATTATTATCATATCATCAAGTAGATCTGTTTGTGACTTGATAAAGCCCACTGTGTGCGACACGTTGTTAATAAATTTTCGCGTAATGCTGCATTTATGCCTCAATGTCCAGCGGAAAGTTTCCATTAATTAATACCCTGAACTAAACATACATGTCTATTTATGGCATCTCGTTGATATGACACTACCATTAAGTAATAGTTATAACAAGATGTTTGACGTAGCTGGGTGACTGATAGGATAATCTCTGTTTGACGCGCATTGAGGTCGTTGCTTTTAGGTTTTTTAGGTAAAAGAACACACATTCAAACAATGAGACACTGAACTGCGGCAGTGTTTTGCTATCCAGAAGCTTTATCAAGCAAACAGACGCAGTACAAGGACAAGGCTGGTGTATAACAAAGTGAGGTGAAAGAGTATAATCACTACAAAGCGTACTGGTCCATGCTAATGGTGGTGGTGGATGTAGTAGCAGTAGTAGTGGTAGTAGTAGTAGTATAGGAACAGTAATGGTAGTGGTAAGAGCAATAGTAGTAGTAGTAGGAGGAGTCGTGGGAACAGTAGTAGTAGTAGTAGTAGCAGCAGCAGCAGCAACTGCAGTGGTAGCAGTAGTAGTAGCAGTGATAATAATAATAGTAGCAGCAGTAAGCAGCAGTAATAGCAGTGGTAGTAGTAGTATTTGTAGTAGTAGTAGCAGTAGTGGGTTTCTTTAGTGTACCTGGATCCCAATCCGTTTTCTGCACGTCAGTAAATGATTTCAGCAATAGATGGCAGACGAGATGCCTGGCAACCTTCACGTCTAACAGTTTTCCAAATCAGTGATTGGCAGAATTGTCCATAGCTACCTGAGGTTGTCAGGGAGTGGGAGGTTGCTTCAGTTTTATGAGCAGTGGTCTGGTGGGGGTTGTGGAATTTTAAACCGCTGGATAATCTGTTTTAGTTCCATTATAAGCGATCAACAGAGGTTTGTTCACACGATAATTTAGTACAATTGTAGTATTTTTGATTACTTTTATCGTCCCTAATCCCAATAATTAGACAAATGCTAACACTTGAGCCTCTCTAGATCCCCGGGTGCTTCTCACCTGTATATTTCGTCAATGTCTGTATAGTTAATATCTTTGCGTAAGCTTATAGAGCAAAACGTTCGGACTTTTTTTCCAATTAAATTTTCTAAATGGTAATCAAATTTGAGTCTGTAGGGACTAACTCCATTCGTCCCAGGAATAAACTCAAATTGGTTACTTTCTTAACACTTAGTTGCCATCGAGGGAGGTTCCTTGAAGCAGGCGAGGAGCTCTTGATCTAGGTAATTGGATCTGTGCTCCAATTCCCTGAATTAAGCCTGAATGCCTTTCATATATCCCCCAACCTTACAGGCGTTGTATAATCTCTACTGGGTTTATCGTTCCCAATGACAAATAGTTCCCCCTCTCAGCGCTTATAATAAATTTTGTAGTAATTTTGAATGGATTAAAAATGTTAGTTTTTTTTTCATTGAGGGAACTAGTGTTCGTTATTTACGGTCGGATCTTTTATGATCAGTAACACTGGGAGAGGTTAACAAGATAATTTTGTCAAGTTACGACCATTTCTTCCTCTATCTCATTATCTGCAAGTTAGCATGATTATTGGCAGGACTGAGTTTGAGGAGTCATGTTCAGCTATTTAGACTGACACATATTGCCTGCCTTCTGATGAACTTTCCAATCGTTGTTGCTAGGATACTTTAGTTACGGCAGGATTTGACTTCTACCGAAAGTATGGCAGTGTGCTCAATAAATACTGTACCATTATCGCCCATCCTTCGTATAATTGATTTCTGATTAAATATTCCACTCTTCAAATTTATATAAATCTTAGGTAAATCTAACTATTCTTGTATGCATAGTCTGTGTATAGACTAAATGCGTTCTTTTAATTGAGTTTACCTGGAGGGGACTTGCGGGGGTCAACGCCCCCTGCGGCCGATCAGTGACCAGGCCTGTACACACTTGCAGCACAGGCCTCATAAAGTAGCTCGTGTAGGTAAAACTACGCATTAAAATGTCTGTGCCACTTGGCTACGTATACTTAGTCTCTCCTAGTTTGAGTATTTTAATGTAATTATCTTACTGGATTGTAATACCTATTGCCTTGGCAGTAGACTAATTGAAACTTTAGAGCAGTCAATAATGGATACGATACTGCTGCTTCAGAAACCAAAGGTGTTGATCTTAACAGGCGTGATGTTATGGGCGGTGTGGGCGGTGGTGTGGGCGGCGGCAGCGTCTGCCCTTCCCTACCATGACATAGACTCCTCGAAAGTCTCCATCGACAGCTTATCTATAGAAGAGGTAAGATACAGAATTAAATGTGAAGTTTCCCTTTAAGTTTCCGTAGTTTTGTAACTTTTATTTAAAGAATTGTATTTTTATATTTGCAGTAACTGGGTATCTACCAGGTTATGGTTTTCTTCTTTCCTCTAAACTTCTGACTTACGGATCATTCATGAAAGCTTTTTATCCTGATAACTGTCATTTGACACTATTTTTCTCTAACTGAATTTTCCATTTGTAATGGTGTGTGAACTTTTGAATACCCCCCCCCTAGGGAGGTTCCTTGACACTGGTGAGGGGCTCTTGTTCTAGGGAATTGGATATATACTCTAGTTCCCTGAATTAAGCCTGAATACCTTCCACCCCCACAGGTGCTGTATAATCCTACGGGTTTAGCGCTTCCCATGATTATAATAACCCCCTATATCTTTTTATATTTTATTTAAAAAGTACATCACAGCACATAAAAAAAACCAGGCCTTATCCGTTAACAGATGTAATAAACTTTCCATAACCATATAATACCGCATAAAAATATAAAAATTATACATTATGCAACAAATAGTATCTAATGAAAACACAAACAATAACCAAATTAGGGAGAGTATTGATACATACTTCCGTACTAACTACATCAACAGTAAAACCAGATATTCTTTACTATGACTTAACGTCCATAAGGTACTAACTCAAAAGAGTACAGTATGTTTCATACCGTAACCTTGCAGACTAAACCCCCCCCCCACCCTAGACAGAACCCCCCTCTATCTGAGAAGTACAGCACAAAATTAGAACCACAAGAGTGCACAATAAATTAAGGTAACCCTAACACCTCTATAATGCTATCCAAAAGTATGAATCTTACAACACGTAAGAATATGAAGCATACACTACAATGGTACATTTATTCCTAAATCTTAAAATGGTGAAGGTTATAACTGCCTCATGGCTTACAAAACAAACTGCAAATGCAATAAGTACATTATGTAAATATGTAATAGCTTGATTTCTAACATTGGTTATAAAGAATTTCCTGTAGTCAAATTACAGTAACATCCTAAACAAACGGCAATCATTTTGAGTGCCTAACCTCACAGGAAGAATAATTAATTGCAAGCCCTCGCCATACATATTAATGTTATCCCTCTCCACATGATCTCAATGATATTACTCCCTCCCACCGCCCCTCCCATCTATACCTACCCCACTGGACATCCCCACATTGTTGCATATGCTAAGACCACAATGTGTTGTACGTACCATAACAGAACCGTAAGAACCATTGATACCATACCTGAGTTGTTGTACAATGGGAGGCAAATCCTATTTTGTTTGCTGTCCCATGCAGCGTTCCCAGACTTCTAATATATATTACTACAAAGGCCCTTCTTCAGAAGGCATTGACAAATATTAATTAACACAAAGAACGCCTGAACTTGGTTAGCACTCCCACGCACATCCCAATTACAAGCAATCATTCTCACTTGCACCTCTCCCTCACCACACACATGCACGCCAAACCACCTTCCTCCAACATCTTTCGTTTGGCAAGCCCGTTTGTTACCCTCCCTTTTATAGAACTCTCTACACGACAATCTGAACCCACTTCCCCTCCCCCCCTCACAACACTAGCAACTCCCCCACAGTGATAGGCCTGTAACCCTCAGTGAAATCTCCCTCCCATCTTCTCCCATAAAGTTCCCGATTCCTATTCCTTGTCCTACAAAAAGTCCTCGCTAAAACTTTTTTTCTCACCTCCCCATTACCCATCCCTCTCATTCCCCACGATATGTACACGAAATCCACCATTATATAAGACTCCCCGTGATACATTCTCCCCCCCCTATATCAAGGCTTAGTGCTCTCAACACAGACACCCCAGTTCCTCCTATCCTCCTGACCACTTTCCCCAGCCATTCCCTCACACTCCCCAAATAATCGCAAAAGTATACCATGTGGTGGCTCTCCAACTCCCACATAACCCACACCGAGCCTCCTCTACGACACGTCTATTTCTGAGGACTGATCCAGTAGGCAGAATCCTGTGTAAAAATTTGAACATTATCTCTCGTACCCTGGGCCCTAGCTCTAGTTTACCGAACAGACTCCATACAGGGCCCCATGCATACATCGGGAACAGCCCCTCAACTGGGGCCGGCTCCTCTACCCTCAATATTAGATATAAATCCCTCGCCTGTAATTTCTCTGGCTCACGCGCCCACAAAAGTGCCCAACAAAATTTCACTCCCTCCATTCTCCCCCCCCCCCCATACATTCCCCTCAAAATGTCATGCAACCTTTGCATGTGTGGCCCCCTCTGTCCCCCCAAGTCTTTTCCATTCCCACCTGATAAAAATGCATTTCACCCTCCTCCCCAGGTCCAACAAACCTAAACCTCCCTTCCTCGCCGGCAAAGTCACCACCTCCCTCTTCATCCATTCACATCCTGAGCCCCATAAGAACCTGAAAACACTTCCAAGGATATGAGTAATATCAGCTCTCGGCAACGGAAAAACTGCTGCTACATACCATGCCTTACTGTACAGCAATACATTAATAACAATCGCCCGTTGCAATAATGTTAAGTGAGAAGGCCGTAACATCCCCAACGGACGTTCCATGTGTCCCACCATTCTCTACGAATTCGCCTCCCTAGCCTCCCATATGGTCGCCCCATACAAAATGCCACATATTAATAACTGCCCTTCCTGCCTTCTCACCACATCAGTCCCAATCAACTCTCCACTCCCCCCGCCCCCATGATCTTTGTTTTTTCAACGTTTACCGTCATACCTGTCGCCCCTCCAAACATGCAAACCAGCTCTCTCAACCTTGTTCCCTTCCAGACTAGGAGTGTCGTGTCATCCACGTAACCTACCACATGCCTAATAAAGCCCTCCCTCTACCCCCCCCTACACACACTGATCTCTACCAACCTATAAAATGGATCTAGCACACATGCAAATAATAACTGTGATAGTGGGCAACCCTGCCTCAAGCCCCTATCCATGTTCACTACACCTCCCACACGTCCATTGATTTGAATTCTCGCTTTTGCCCCCTTATACAACGTTTCAACCCACCCCACAATCTCGTCCGCAAAACCTTGTTTGCTAAGGATCTGTCTTAAACCCTCCCTTTCCACCTTATAAGCACCCTGCCAATCAATTGCCACAATACCCCCTCCTTCCTGTGTTCCCTCAAAACTCTTGACAAACCCCTTTAGTATTCCGTGCCCCATTACCATCTACTGTCCCGGTAAGCCTAGTTGACCTCTTGAAACTACTCTTCCCTCTACACATTTTAACCTATTCCCCTGTAATCCTTAAGTGTACTCTGCACCTTACCCTTAGGCACAAGCACAACGACCCCTGTACTTGCATCTCGCCCAATTCTCCCCCATCTTTCATTCTATTGAACAGAGTTAATAAAAAACCACTTGAAAGATCCCAATTTTTTAAGTAAAATTCGCCTGGTAGTCCATCAGTACCTAGTGCTTTGCCCCTGCGCATGTCTACAAGCCCTCTCCATATCTCCTCTTCAATATCGCCACCCAAAACTTCCCTGTCCTTTCTCCCCAGAGCTACGGGCTCTACACCACACTCCATCAAGATCCTCCCTATTTACCCCTTTACTTTTCCAATATTGCCCATACCACTCGTCTGCGAACATACTCATCCCCTCCATTGTTTTTTTTTTTAACACCTGCTCCTCCCTAAAACCTTTCACCTCAGAGTGCACTTCCAAATCCGCTATCGTGGTGGCTGTCCTCTGTTGTTGTCTCCGCAACACATGCTGATGGTTTTTCCCCCGAAAGCACTTCCTCCACTCCCGCCTGCACCCTCACCGCATGAAATCTCTCCTCCTGCACCTCTTAGCCTTCTCTTCAGATCATCCATTGCCTCTGTTTGGAATACCCCTCCCACCACTCCTTGCTCATGATAGTATCCTATTCTACTTTCCAAATAATTTGTTAATCCATACTTCAGTTGATTTATACGCTTCCCCTCGCCCACGTAAAACCTACGAATCCTCTCCTTGGCCACACTGTCCCACCAACGTACCACATTATCAACCCCTTTTTGCCTCCTCACTTAGCTTCCTCCACAATAAAGCAAACCCCCCCCCTCCACTTCCTCATCCTCAAGGAGTCGCACGTTTAATTTCCAGCAGCTTTCAAACAGTTTCACTAACAAATCCCATGCCACCCCCACCACATCTGCCCTGTGATCTGAATAAATTGCTTCTATGGTGTTAAGACTCTACTGAAACCCCTTGCGTTATATAGATCCTATCCAGTCTAGCTGCGTATTCCCTCCTTACATACGTATGTTGCACTTCACCTATTCCACCCCAAAATGCATCTCGTACCCCAATATCTCTACACAAATCTCTCAACGTTTGAGAAATATCCTGCTCCCGCTGGCATCACATCAAATCTCCTTATGATACAATTCCAATCTCCCCCAGTCAATGCAACCCTGGTTAGCGCTCTCAAGAAATACACCAGATCATCCCTTACAAATGCCGACTTTTACCCTCTCATCGTTCTCCGCCGGAGCATACACTCCAACAAAACACATGCGTTCACGCATCCACCACCCGTCCACCCTCATTATTCTTCCCTCACCCCTCCCCTCAAACCGTTGCAAAACAAACTGACTTGCCTCACGAATTAAAACACCTACTCTGCCTTTTAAACGTGTTGGCATTACAGAAGCCCTATATCCATTCATCTCCAGCAATTTTCCAGCTTTTAAGTTATGCTCTTGTATAAAAGCAACATCTACCTTGTAACGATAAAGCAGTCCTCTCAACCATACACACTTACCACTATTACATAAACCATTAACGTTGTCATACACCTTAGGCCTGCTTACTTTTTAGACCCACGTTTTCCCCCCCCCTCATTTTTCCACTGTCCTGTAGCCCCATACACACCGTCCTTGGCGTACTCCCCACCCTCTCCACTCCTACCCCTTGCTGGCATTTTTTTTCTCTGCCTCTGCACACACCTTCAATCCCCGCCTTTTTCCCTGGTCTTTGTGCTGGAGTGAGGACGTCATCCGAGTCGGACGTGACTGCTGCCCGCTTCCTCGACACTTCCTCTTACACCATGCTTGTCTCCAGACCTTCCTCATTGTGCACCTCCACCTCGATCACCGCATTCCCCTTCTCACTACTTTGCAAAACCGACATTTCATTCCTTCCTCCAGGCCCGCATGCTTCCCCTTGTCCTGGTACCTGTTCTCCCATCTTTTCCTGTCAAGGTTTTCTCCGATTTAGGGAACATCTCCTGCAAAACTGTCTCAAGCACTACGTCAATTTCTACATTTGTTACGTCCTTGTCCGCCTTGTGCGTCACACCCTCTGCAGACGCACTCAATTGCTTCACAGCACCTTCATGCTCCACCTCACGTTGCCTTTCCTCCACTTCCTCACTCACAACCGACCACGCCTACGTCCATCCTGGCGGTTCTGATCAGTCACCTCAGATCCTCTCCTCGAAATGTCATTCCCTGGTCAGTCCTCCGCCTCGCGCATTCAGCCGCTATGTGATCATAACCACCACACAGTCTAAAAGTTCTATGTTGTCCAGCGTAAGTTAAAAGTATGTGTCCTGAATTCCTCTAAGAACACATACGAAGGTATTGGTTGCCTCAGTCATCTTCAGGCTAAAACTGCCTTCTGGATAACCCTCATAAGCCACTGCCGTCCACTTGCCTTGAGCTACGTGTATAGTTTCACTTTCCAAACACACTACGTTGGTCAGCTTCATTCGCCTCGAAAGGCACATTACGTAACTTAACATACGTAAATTGACGCGAAACATCGACCATCTTTACCAGGATGTCCTCATTAACCTTGATAGCAACATCCTGATAATGATCGAGTAGATCCTCATACACGAACATTCCGTAGCTTCCATTTAAGGCTACACCATAAAGGTCGCAATCCTCAATCCCATGTCTCTCGAATAATCAGAGGCAACAACGTCAACGCCGAATCTTGATTAATTGTACCTCTCGGTAATTCTATGCCAAGTGTTAATTCTGCGGCGCACCCCAACCACCATTGTGACAGCCTGGCTAGCACTTGCACCGGTCAGAGGTGTAGCAAACGTCCACCCTCGCCAGAAGCTTGGCGAGAAATGAATAACCCCCTATATTAGTTGTGAAAGTAATCTTCCTCTCCCCTACCCCTTGATTCCCATGTGACCGAGGGAGGAGGGGGGCGGGTGTTATGCAAGTTGTACCCCTCTGGTGCCTGGGACGACAGAAGGGGGAAGAGGTTAATGACTCTTCCAATTGTCATGTCAGTTATCTGCAGACCCAGGTAGTCACCTGCAAGAAGTCTAGACCCAATTTGTAAATTAAACTATACTGACACTAGCTACTAATTAACTCTCCCTCAGTATAGCAAGTGTCCTGTGACCCAGGATGAACCATCCAGTGTTGGCTAGGCTGAGTTTGTCCCCTGGGCCGCCAGTCTTGTGAAAGAATCGGTAAAGGACACATGGTCAGTTGTGCCTTTTGCCTAGGAACCTTGATTAGTTGCAGCTCCCAGAGCACATTGGTGAAAGACGACACTGGCACACCTACTCAAAACTTGTTCTATACTTTTAATAGTGGCTTGGATTTAGACTAGTCAGTTATATGAATGTGTAATGTAGTCAGAGGTAATAAAACATTCGGGAACTTACTAGCAAGCAGAAGTTGATTGGCATCCTGTCCTGACGTGACCAAAAACCCAAGACACCAGATATTTACTCCTGAGAGATGCAAATGAGGTACTTGTTCATTAACTTGCACAGGGAAAGTAGGTACTTGAAAAAAGTGGTGGTACTAGGTCTAGTGCGAGGTTAAAGCTCTGGAACCCTAGTCATTAAATGCTGTACTCTTTCCTCTTATGAAGTCCCAATTATCAGTGAAGGTGTGTACTGCCTCGTACATCCTGGTCTGAACCCAGCAACCGGTTATCAAGGACTCGTTTTGGCAAGTGCAATATCAAGAACCTAGTTAAGCTTTAATGTTACCAGTGGATTACTGCAGCAATTAAATCAGGGATACAAAAGATATGCATGAAATACTTTCTCTACACAGAATACAAAACTTGTGTAACGTTTATCATTACTGTAAATTTTCGCCTACACGGCAGGCTTCTGTGGTCAAATAGAGGAATAAATTGGAGACTGTAGAAGTGGCAAGGTAAACATGTGATCAATCAGCTCGTGAGAGTTAGGTGGTCAGTCCTTCAGCCTAGAGCAGAGTTCACCTCCATACTCTGGAGCCATCTCACCTGAAGAGCGTTACTGCCTCGCCTCGGTAGTATGCAAGACTTCATTCTTGTGATCCAACGTCGCATAGTTCCAGGATATGGAACTAGACTCTTCCAGGCTGAGGGACTGACCCCCTCCCCCCCCCCAAAAAAAAACTATTTCTCATGGGTTGATTGATCACATCTTTTCCTCGCCACTGCTGCTTTCTCCAGGTTATTCTCTTGACTGCAGAATCCTACTGCGTAGACGAAACTTTAAAACAATAGATAACGATCTATTGCTAACGCCTAGCTCCTGTCTGTATTCATTTTTATTATAGTAAACACACTTAACATGCCCGTCACCTCTTACTTTCTCTCGTCTCGGTCTTGGCCTAGGCCAGGATTGTCTGCCTTTCCTACAGGATGTTAGCTTCCTTCCCAGTAACTTATGATCTCGTCCTGCTTGATCTTGCCTTTTTTAGTTCCTGCAATATTTTATCATTTCCGTAGTAGTTTTAAGGCGTGGCCCACATGCCTGACTGATCATTAGTTGAATTTAGTCTATAGTGAATTAATGGTAGTGTAGATTATCCTGAAGTACTCTCCACATCAGTTTAATTTCTAACCTGCTGTGTACGTTCCCGATACTGTGGCTAGCGTGGAATTCCACTAAAGGACACGAATGGGTTTACCAACTCCAGCTAATGCCCATGATTGTCTAACTTAAACTTTGGTAAACTTTATCACTCTCCCTACAGCTTGACTACGAATTCCAAACTCGTCTGGAGGCTCTACAAGCCTACATAGAACGGAAGTACGAGGAACATTTAAGCGAACACCAGATTAATTTGCAGAGATTAAGCAGATCACGTCGTCACGTCACTGTGTCCTCTGCACACCCTTCTCAGCACGTCACTGCTGCAGTACCTTCCCTGGCACCAGGCTACTGGCACTCCTACACGTACAACACCATAGTTGAGAGGGAGAGTAAGTGAATATTTAACCACTCTCATCTTCCCTAAATCACAGCTGTGACAAGATTTTGGCGAGACTTAAATTTAATTTATAATAACGTTAACTTAGATTAAGAATTTTCACGTATTTAATGTGACTTGACTATAGTAGTGTTAAATTTTTTAAGGTATACTAAGGTACAGTGACTTTAATTTTTATTAATATTACTTCCTTTCTTTGATTTTCGTAGTTTTTGTTCATTCCATGCTGGTACATCCTATATAAAAGAACGCTCTGGTTAACGGAGGCATGTAGGTTCCCAACCACTAACTGGTACCTAGAATATTGGTAAATAAATTTGATACCTGCTCCTTCCAACACCACCCACCAATCAACCTGGTTTGGCTTTACCAGGTGGATTGGCTGTTATCGCCTGTAGTGGCATCACCTTCTGCAGAAAGGCCTTGACATGAAAAACTTGTTGCTGCTATCTGCGTTAGTCTTGCATGGCCTCGTGATATCTTCGTTACCCTCCCCCCCACCCCCACCCCACCAGATAGTCCAGGACGCCGTGGGAGCAGAGGTCTTGAAACGGTAAATTTTGACAGTGGGATAAAGTTAAGCAGGTTTTTGGCCTCGCTTGACTAAACAGGCTAATCTTTGTCTAGGGCCAACCAATCGACTGTGCACTGGCACCTTTTTTGTATTATGGCTGCCGTTTAGCTAGCTGGTCACTCCCTTGCGCCTCTAAATTAGCCCTGTCTTTTAATACACAGGTTGTCTTGTTGGCTGTGTGGGGAATCTCTTGATATTCCACGCCAATCCTCTAGGTCTAAGAGCAAGAAGTGTACCAGCATAAGATACTTCTCGCTCTCCTAATTAGTTTCCAGTACTGGAAACTAATTACTGTATTAAAGGCCCACGAATCTCAACATTTTTAAGCTTCCATCCCGGGATAAATCAATCGAGAAATATTAGCTCGTCTTTTCTTGGAGCTGATAAACAAACTCCTTTTTAGTCTACCATCGGCGTTTACCTAAATTAGACCCTAGCCC
>NC_069419.1:25227982-25402982 GCF_026875155.1 Cherax quadricarinatus
TCTTCCACTTGGGTTAAACTTAATCTCTTAAGGTGGATAATTCTAGAGTTTTGTAGGTGAAATTTTTTTAATGTAAATAAAAATTGCCATTCTAGAGTACTAATAGATATAAGTTAAAAAAAAAAAAAAAAGCCATATGACTTATTAAACCTAAACCACCTGTGGCCTGGTGGCTAAAACTCCCGCTTCACACACGGAGGGCCCGGGTTCGATTCCCGGCGGGTGGAAACATTTCGACACGTTTCCTTACACCTGTTGTCCTGTTCACCTAGCAGCAAATAGGTACCTGGGTGTTAGTCGACTGGTGTGGGTCGCATCCTGGGGGACAAGATTAAGGACCCCAATGGAAATAAGTTAGTCCTCGATGACGCACTGACTTTCTTGGGTTATCCTGGGTGGCTAACCCTCCGGGGTTAAAAATCCGAACGAAATCTTATCTTACCATATTTTTCTTATACGAAGTTGCTTTTATTATAAATAACAAAAAAAGGCACAATACCGTGACTGGAACGATACACAAATAACCCGCACATAAGAGAGAAGCTTACGACGACGTTTCGGTCCGACTTGGACCATTGACAAAGTCACACTAACAGAGGTTAGGTTAGGTAAGGTTCGTCAGGAAACAGGACAAATGTTTCCTGACGCGGGTCTTAGTCAGATGATGACCCGCCTTTGGAGCTTTTGGTCATCTGACCGAGGCCTTCCGCTGGCTTACCGGTCCACCCCTTTAAAAATTATGGTCATTTATAACCTACTAACAGAGGTGGAGCAGGACGGCTATATATAGGCAGGAAGAGGTGTTGGTAGTGCGGGTTATTTGTGTATTGCTTTTATTATAGTTGGGTTTATCTGACACCTAAATCTAATTACAATATTACCAAAATTCGAGACTGCCATGTGTTCCAAAAAATCTTTTTTTACTTTGCTGCGATTTGTGCAACCATAGCTTCAGCTTTACCTTTATCAGTATCGGTTTTAAATAAATATCCTGAAAATCTTCAGTTAGTCTCAAATCCATGGACATCGCCTAAAAAAGTTTGGCCCTTGAAAATCTTTAGTTTCATAATTTTTTAGAATAGTTGTCACTGTAAAGAAAACTAAACTCGAGAGGTAGATCAAATAACTTGAATAAAGAGCTTCACCCTGATAGTCTGTTCCTCTGGTTATTCCTCATGGTATTCCTCTGAAGCTGCTGAACTGTAGGCTGTTGGTTTTTATCTTTAGCAGTCTTGGAAACTTACTGTAAATTATTCCTTTTGCGTGGGTTAAGGTAATGGGATACAGGGAACAAATTCCTGATAGCTCATAAGCATAAATTTAGCACCTTCCTTTCCCCCCCAGTGTCTTAAACATTGCAAGGTCAGGTAGTTGAGGGATTTTTTTCCTCCTCGAGGAAGGTTCATTGATGCTGATGAGGGATTTTTGATCTAGGGAACTGGATCTGTGCTCCAGTTCCCTGAATTAATCCTGAATACCTTTCACCCCCCCCCCCACAGGCGCTGTATAATCCTACGGGTTTAGCGCTTCCCCCTCGGTTATAATTGGGGATTTTTCGTCAAAACTAATTTGTCAATTCTGCACGTGCAGGACGACCCCTGGCACCAGTTTCACATGAGGTTGATACAGACGGTAACTTCCTCGGAGGATATTATTTCGTGGACCACCTTCGGCTGGGGTCTGGAGCACTTCCTGCTGGTGATGACCACCTCCCTTGCTAAACTCTACCTGCTGAGGGGCGCCCACTACGAGGTCTTGCAAGACATTTTTCCTTCTGGTGATCTTCAAGAATTTAAAACATTTTTTCCACTGCACGTAAGTCTATACTGTAATATTACGTAATTATCACCACTAATCATCCATTTAGAATAAAAATGGGATTAACTAAAACCTCTTGATGAAACTTCCCTTTACTAAACCCTGTTGGCAGTAAATTTGAATTAGCTTAACTTTATGGCAGCATATGCAGCGCTGTATAGCCCTTGTGGCTTAGCGCTTCTTTATTATTATATGGCAGCATATTCTTAGCAACATTGAAGCTTAACTAAGGTCTAGTACTTGATTCCAGTAAACTGAAATGTTAATTGCAGGTACCGTCGTGTAGAGACGAAGTAATCCTCCTTACAGGGGAAGACACTCGCTTAGTCGCCTATGTATGGAATGGCACTGCTCGCGCCATGCAGGTGGTAGGTGTCCCGAATTTGTCAGCGTTTAAATAATTTAAGCTGTATGACCCTAGTAGATTTAGAGCTTCCTTTTGATTATAATTAAAAAAAAAAAAAAAAAAAAATCTATGAACCCTTTTTTCCAGGGCTACACGAGAACTCTGGACGCCAGTGTACCCACCTGGAAACACTGCTACCAGATCAAAGGATCAGGTGATGAACCTGTTCAGGTGAGAATGTAAACAATGGAAACTAGCAGTTCAGTTACATCTATAAACTATACAGAAACCTTTATGCATAACATTTCGGGCAGCGTTAATTTTAACTTGTAGGTACTAGACAGCGAGGCAAACATAATTTACCGGAATAATTTTCTATATTCATCCTTGAAATACTGTAACAATTTGGTATGACTGAAATTAATGAATGTTGAAGCTGACTGGCGATGGTAAACATTAGTATAATGAATTGGGTAAAGATTGTTGTTGAAGGTTCGCCGGTCTTGTCCCGGCCCCGGTCTTTTCCAGATGGTGACCCGGCTTAAAGGGTTGCTATTAATGCACCCGGCTGAAACATAATTTGTAAGGAAGGTTTGTCTGATTTAGGCTGGGTTTTTTTTTTTTTTTTTTAAGCAAGTGACAAAAGCAATATTTTGCAGTTTAGCTTTTTCTGAAAATACTGGTGGAGAGTGAGGACTCGTTGTTCACTGCAGTGCTCCATACAATATTCGTTCATTTGATAACTTCCCTCAAGGTTCCTTGATGCTAGTGAGGGGCTCGTGATCTAAGGAATTTGATCTGTGCTCTTGTTCCCTGAATTGAAACTGAATACTTTCCATCCCCACCCCTCCTAAACAGGGCTGGATTACCGCATAGGCAAACTAGGCATTTGCCTAGGGCCCCGCGCATTTGGGGGCCCCGCGGTCCAAGGTGAAAATTTGTGTGGACTGCCTCCAAGTGAGTCGCCTACCCTGGCAAACTGTTGACACAGAGCTCTGAGGTGGGTACCTCAGCCTCACAAGTGGCTTATAGGACAGATTTTCACAAATGATTGATGTTGCATGAAAACTCGCCTGTATGCACGTATAAAGGACTAACTTACTTGGTGTTGCAGCATATATCCTGATCTTCAACTTCCCTAAGCTTAGCCTTAGCCCCTTTGGACTTCCCCTCAGAAACCACATGCAACCAGGAGCCTTAATTCCTGCAATATTCAGTCGTTATTAGTGACCTGCTTGCACCTCAGAAATTCCTATATCCAAGAGGGTATGTATGCAGACACGGACACTAGCTTCCAGACTGCCTTGAGACACTGGTACTTACTGGGCATGCACTGCGTGTTGCACACCAGGCCCACAGATCAAACTCGCTCACAATTCTCCCCAGACACTGGCCAGAAATCTACGAGATAAAGTGGAGGTCTTGTCTTACTGTATGGGCCTGACGGAGGTCATCTACGGTACATCGACCTCTTCAAGGGGGGCTCCTTGGCGTGGTGAAGAGGCTCTTGGTCTGAGGAATTAGACCTATCGGTCTTCTTCCTCAGACCGAACCTAATTACCCCCCAATCTCCCCTCCCCTATCCCATCCTCCCCATCCTCCCCTTTTTCCTTTCCTCCTCCTCCCCACTCCTCCCTTTTGCCCTTCCTCTTTTTGTCCTTTGGGATTTCTCCCACAGGCGCGCTAGTTCCTGGGTAGGAGAAAGGATACCGGGGTCCATCCCATTCCGTTGAGGTTCTTAGCGGTGGGTAGTTTGCCGTGGAAAACTGGATGCCTGGGGTGTCCATCCCCTCCGGTATCCCGGGTAGCTTTGGGTGTCTTTCGGGGGGACGAGTGTATCTGGAAGCCCCCTTTGGGGTTCCGGGGGTGGTGGCCGAAGGAGGTACTTTGTGGGGTATTTCCCGGGCCCCCCCTCTCTTTTGTCCCCCGAGGTGTCGGCAGATGTGAGGTTGCTATCCCGGATTTTAGTTTAAAAAGCATGATGGGTAGGGTATGGCACGGGTTCCGCTGCTCTGCGTACTTGCGGGCTGAGGTCCTCTTGGGCGCGGGGGAGATTTTGGCCCTTTTATTCCCCCTAGGACTATCCCTCCCCGGTCCCCCCTTTTTTTTCTTTTTTTTTTTTTTTTTTTTTTCTTTTTTTTTTTTTTTTCTAACAAAAAGAAAATAAACCCAACCTGGGAGCCCTAGTCCTTGAACCTGGACCCCCCCCGGGCCCCTTCTTGATACCGCACCCCATTCTGACCCCGCCTCGTTCTTTGGACCACTCTTTAGACATTCCTCATGCCTCTGTACCTATTTGCCGGTGCCGTTTCCTCACCCGTTTCCCAGGTTACTAAGGCCTCGACTGACTCCTTCGATTTATCAGACCTTCGCTCTCCTCTGACTATGCTTCCGGCCTCTCCCTCTACGGTGGGGCAATTTTTTAAAATCGCCGACCCTTTCCCACGTGGGACCAACTCTGGTCCCACGCCTAAAACGTCAACGACAATTACCTTGTGATATTACTTCTCCACCTTCACCTTCTCGTTCTTCTCAGAAACGATCGACACGTCCTTCCCATTACCTTTCCACGCTCAGTTTCAGACTGAACAGTGGACTAAATTCTTCACTTTACGCCCAAACTTCCTCTACTGCCTATCTTTCTGACCATAGTTTTGGGCAAGGCACTCCTACGCCATGTTGGTAAAGATATTTCTTTTCATGCTCTTAAGAGCGGTACGCGCATCATTACCGTACAGAATGCTACCCAGGCTCGTGAGCTCTCTCGTCTTTCCATATAGATACTGTTCCTGTCCCCCTTGAAAAAACATCATTCCCTCAATTCTTGTAGTGGTACCGTCATTCTGCCCCATACCATAGTTCAACAAAATTTCCAGACATGGGGCCCGACATTCTAGAACAGCTGGAACTCCAAGATCTCCCAATCCTCAAGGTAGACACTTACGTTCTTCCTGCCCGTGGGCGGAGACGATACCCTAGCAATGTGGCTCGTTTAACTTTTGACAGCCGAGAACTCCCATCTCAGTTTATATAGCAGGACATCGGTTACAAGTTCGAAAGGTGATCCCTACACCACAAAGTGGGAGAAATTGCTGGCCCATTTGGGCCATCCAGCGAAATATTGCAGATCTATCGCCGAATGCCCAGTCTGTGGTGCCGATGACCATTCTAATACGTCTTGCAATCGATCTCCCTCTTGCCTTAACTGTCATGAGGCTCACCCTTCGTACTCTCGCCGTTGTCAGGTTATTTAAACGAGCGGGAAATCCGTTACCTCAAAGAGACAGAAGGTCTCCCTTATTTCCATGGCAGTTTCTCATCTCCGCCTCCAAGGGAGACTCCCACGTTTTCTTTTTTCCGTGTTTCAAAAACGTCCCCCCCACTTCTGGTATCCCATCTTCTACACCCACCTCTGTGGTTACCTCTCCCCCTAATCACTCCTGTATCCCAATCCTTTTGCTGTCCTCGGCTCAGACGTCCTACTTCAACGCCTCAGTCTAATCTCGCCCTTTTCGAGTTCTCTCTTACAAGCCTCAGTATCGACGAGACCTCGTACGACACCTCTTCCCAATCGTCCCTCTACTTCTCAAAAGTCAAAAAAGGTCCGGTAACACCTCCTACCCATCTTCCACCTCCTCATTTTACCCTCCCCTTCTCTGCCCTAGTTCTTCCCCTCTCACTGGCTCAGTTCAAATGCAGAGGTTCACACCTCCTCCCTCGTAATGTACCTTCCTCCCCTGTTCCCTCCAAGTTTCTTCCTCTTTCTGCCAAACCCCCCAGGTTCCTGTCTCTTCTGTCCCTGCCATGCTTCTCCATTCCCTCCACCCTTTTTCCCCCCCCCCCCCCCCCTACCTTGGTTTCACTCCAATACAGTTCCAATCTTTACTAATCCTTTTCCCCCTACCATTCCAAATTGTCTCCCATAGACACCGAATCCGAAACACTTGAAAGCAACTCTGAATATATTGCAGAGCCAAACCATCAAGGGACAATGACCCAAAACCCCCCGCTCTTTTTTTCTCCCCTCTCCATTGCGCAACTCCTTTCTTCACACGCCCGTTCCTTCGCTGCTTTGAACATTTTCCATGCCTCCGATGGGACTTTTCAAACCCCTTCTATCCGTAGGAACCCTTACCTGCGGATTTCAAGTTTTTATCTTTGCCAACAGGCCTTTTAAAAGGGGGAATACGCGGCCTCGGGAATGGGGGGTGGCTTCAGATTTACTCTCCCAGTTTCCCCCCTGTTGGTGTTTGCTACGGGAAAAAATTTAAAAATCTGCTGTTTTTTTCCAAAATTTCCAGGCTAAAATTTATTGATTTCAGTCCTTTTCCTGATGGGCCCTTTTAATGAAAGTGCCCTTCTTTTTTCCGCACTATATTCCCCCATCAGCTATTTGTTATACTTCGCTGCATTACACAGCACCCGTTCCACTTACAAGGTGGTATACCTTGTTCTTTATATCTCTCTCCTTCTGGGGCATTTTCTATTCCGGGTTTTTCCCTTTCCCTTGTTTGGGCATTCCCCCAGATTCTGTTACTTGGTGTTTTTAATGCCCACCATTTCCTCGGGGGGGGGTTTCCCTGGACCCGGGGGAATTCAGTTAAGGGTTTTTCTTGCCCCCACCCCCTCCATGTTTTAAATACAGGTACTGCACCCATTTTGACCCTCGGACTCGACTCTCTCTTCATGACTCTCATTTTTGCTTTTTCCCTCCGCCCATTAGACTTTACTTTGGGTTTTTCTCCCGACTTACATGACTGATCATTTCCCTCATTCTTACTTCCCCTTTATATTCGCCACCTCTTCGCACCCCCCCGCTGGGGAATTTAATCGGGCAAATTGGAACCTTTACCCACCTGACTGTTTTTAAAGAGGTTCCTTCTTCGTCCCCCATCGATGGCTTTTACACCCTTCTCGTCCTCCGTTTTTTACCCAGCTTCTCATTCTATACCCCAAAAATTTGGGGAGGCATTCTCAGAAATGCTGCCTTGGTGGCTCCCGCTGTGCTCGTGCAGACGTTTGAAACGCGCTGCATGGGGAGGTACCGGACAAAGAACCCAGAGCGACTCCTGATTTTAAACAGAAGCGTGCGATCGCTCGCCGTGTCATCCGTGACGCTAAACGCACTTCTGGGGAATTTCTCCCCCATCACCCCTGCTTCCTCTTGAGTGAGTTGAAAAAAGACAAAATGAGTGGGAAATATTCTCCTGACCCGGCTCCTGTTCTGCGGGTTGCCGGTGTTGATAAAGCAAACCCCTAGATTTCCCAATAAAATTTGGCAATCATCTGGCCCTTTATTTCTCGGGACCCTTTCTATCCCCCTTAATTTTTTTCCCTCAAAGTTGCCAGAATTTTCCCAACCCTTGGACTTTCTTCTCTAAAGAGAAGAACAGTATAAGGTGCCTTTTAACTTCAAGAAGGGGAGGAACACTCTCAGTTTGTCGTAAATGGGCCCGCGGGGCCCGAGGGAAAATTCATATTGTATGCAACAACTTTTTACATCAGTCAGCCCTTTCGGGTCCAAAAGCCCCTTTTACAATTTTTTTTGGGTTTTCACAAGGAGTTCTTCCACAATGTGGAAACCGCCATTGTTCCCCCTTTCCGCAAACCCAGGCACTAGGGGGAACATGAAACCTCCCACAAACTTTCCCATCGCTTTACCAGTGCAGTTTGAAAAAGTAAGGGAAAACGTCTGAAAATAGACGGTTTAGGGGGTTTTTAGAGACAAACAACATTTCTCCCCATTCGTCAATATGGTTTTTCGAAAGGGACTTTCTACCATAGCCCCCTTTTACTCGCTTGGATACGTATGTTGAAATTTGGCCTTTTTGGGGAAATAACCACCCCATTTTATTGCCATATTTTTTGACCTTGAGAAGGCTAGGGACACAATTTGGGAGGTATAATTTTTTTAGCCCAACCCACCCCTTTGGCCTTGGGGGGCAATCTACCATCCTTCCTTAAGAATTTTTTTAACTGACGGCATTTCCTTTTTTTTGGGGTTTTAAAAATTGTCTCTCCAGGGGATTTTTTCCAAGTTTTGAAGGTCCCCCCCAGGGAGTGTTTTGGCAAAACACTTTTTTCTCCTTGTTTTAATTTTTGGCCCCTCTAGTCTTTCCATCAAATTTTTTGGTCATCACTCTATTTTGATGATTTTCGCTATTCCCTGGGCAGGCGCCTGACTGTCCCCCCTCCTTACAGTTTTTTCCGCATGCGCCGCCCTTTTTTTCCCCAATTGGGCCACCACCTGGGTTTAAATTTTCCAGCACTAAAACCCACCAAATAAAATTTCACTAGACGCTCTGTCATTTTCCGATCATCCTTTTTTCCCTCTAGGGCTCCCGTTTTCCCCCTGAAGGGTGATAGTCAATTTTTCCGGGGCCTCCTTTTTGATGTAGGTTACCCTGGAACCTCCTTCCCTCTTGAAGGAAATTTGGTCACAGCCGGCTAAACCTTTTTAAAAAAACCCTTGCTATTTTTTCCGTGGGGACTGTTTCGTCGAACCCTCCTTCACCTACATTCCACCCTTATTTTATCGAAATTGTTTTAATGGGGGGCCCTATCTATTCACGGAAAATCCCCTGCTCCCTCTCTCTACCCTTTTAACCCCATTATCACCAAGGTTTTCGTTTTAGGGCCTTTTGGTGCTTTTTTCGCTCTTCCCCTGTCAAATAGCCTCTATGCAAAAAGCGAACGTTCCTTTCCCTTTATCCGATCGCCTTTAGGGCCCTTTGGGGGGGCGCTACTATGTACGCTCTCATGATCTCCGCAATCCTTCCATTTATAAATGGCCCTTGAATTAGCCCCCCCCTTCTTTATTTGTTCGCCGCCCCGGGCTTACTCCGTCCCTTCTCTTTTCCCCCCCTTTCCCATTCGCCCCCCTTGGGTTTTCCCTCTTCAATACCCCCTTTTTTGTACATGTAGCATCTCCCCTTTTCCCCCTACCCCCCGGGGAAAATTCCAGCGTTGGGAGTCTGTTTTTTTCCCCCCCCTTCCTCGAAAGCCCAATGTCTACGGTCGCTTCCCGCTCCCCTTTTTCCCTTGACCACTTTCACTCCATTCTCATGCCTTTGCTGTGACACAGAGGCCTAAGTTTTCTGACGGCGTGGGGATTGGGCGGTGTTTTCCCGGACAGCGTTACAAGGGCATTTACTATTTGGGTAGTTTTTTTAAATGCTGAATTATATGCCACCCTTAAAAGCATTTAAACCCGGTATTGCTTCTATGCCTGTTCTTTTATTTGTTTGGTTTTCTCAGACTCCCTTAGTGCTTTACGGCTATACAAAAATTTTTATACACCTCACCCCTTTGTCCTCCGTATCCAAAATTTTGGGTACCCGATCTTTACCAAACATAAAAATATGGTTTTTTTTTTTTGGGGGCCCCGGTCATGTTGAGGGACAGGGCAATGAAAAGGGGGACACTGCGGGGCGGGTTTAGCAGTACATGACCTAACCCGTTTCTTTTAAGGTATTCCCTGTTACGGCCATTTTGCTGAAAATCTTCCCCCCTTCCACCCTTTTGGCAACAACGTTGGTCTACTATGCTCGGCAACAAAATTCCCGTCTAAATTTAAACCCAGATAGGTTTCTGCCCCCCTTTCCCTTTTCACCAGTTTTTCGAGGTTTGGGGGGACTACCTTTTCTTCCCGTCTTCGCATTGGCCATACTCGTCTTACTCATTTGGGTATCTCATGGGGAGGCGTTTGCTTTCCCCTCTGAGAATTTCCAAGCTCCATTATCAGTCAGCCACATTTGTTTTGGGCTGCCACTTTTTTCAACGAGCACGCAGAATTTACCTCTGTCCCTCGTCTTCGCCCCTCTGTCTTCCCTTTACCTTTCCCTTCTCGCTGGGTGGACCCACCCCTTTCCTTTGGGCACTCTCATTGACTTTTTGGGCAAGACTGACTGACCTTTACAAATTCTGATACTTTTTTAGCCCCTTCTACTTAAATTCTTGGGTACCCCCCTAAACCCCCGTCTTCCCCTGCCCCCCCTGTTTCTGTAAAACCCCTGATTTATCCCCCCCCCCCCTTTTGGCCCTCCAATTCCCTTGCTTCCTTCCCCCAAACCCCGCAAGGGGGGTTTTTGGGCCCCTTTTGGGTTAGCGCTTTCTTTTTGATTTTTAATATAAAAATAATCATCACGGGCCCTGTTTTCATTTAGAACAGTTGTGTTTTTTTCCCCCTAATGGGCGAGTATGGGAATTCCCCCTCCAATTTTTTTTGTAGAAATTACACTTTTTTTAGCTTTTACTGTACAAATTAACTGAAGTGTTTTTTTGATAAAACATTGATGTGTATGGATAAATGTTTCGTTTTCGCTTTTAAATTTTTAAGGGAGGTAAAATGAAGGGGGTTTTTGACCAGTAAAGATGCATTTGGGCCAGTTTTAAAAACCATTTTTGGGAAAAATACTATAAAGAAAAACCTTTAAAAAACCCCAACTGACTTCAGTTTGTAGGTTTTAAAAGCCTTTTTCCTGTCTTTTTTAAGGGCTTTTTTCATTTCAATTTAAAAGATCTCAAAAGATTGAAAGTTCTGCATCCCCTTCCCGTTTGAAAAACTTAGTTTTTCAAGTTGCGACGGAAGTGATGTTTTGGGAAAATTCAATTTTTCTACTTTTTTCCCAAGGGAAAAACCCTAAACCACATTTAGAAAATCGTTTTGGGTTGGGGGAAAATTTAAAATTGGGGCCCCCGAAATTTTTTAATTTCATGTCCCTTTTCTATGGTGGTAGGCCCTTTATCATTTCAAAACAAATGATTTGTTTAGTTAGAAAATGGTAATTTTAAATTTCCTTTTTACATTGTTCTTGTACCTGTATGATTTTGTTTTTAAATTTAAATTTTTAGATAAAGGGGGGTGAATTAGTAAAAAAAAATTCCCTAGCCCAAATCACTAACCTCACTATGGTTTAAAAATTTTTTATATGACTTTCCCTTTTTGGTAATGCCTTTTTAATTTTTAGGGTGCACAGCCAGAGGAAAAGGGGGCCCACAAGGGCCCCCTATCCCCCCCCCCAAATTTACAAAAATTTTAAATTAAAAAAAAAAATTGATTTAAAGAAAAATTTGTATTTTTCCAAAACCCATTTTGACGGATTCATCCCAATTTTGGCATCTCGTGAACTGATATTGGACATTTTTTATGCGAGTGGGGTCACAGAAAAAAAAAAAAATTCAAGAACAGAAAAAGAAAGATGTAAAGGGAACTCAGAAAAATCAATATGCTCACAAAAAGTTTCCCGACGTTCCAGTTTCAGTTGAATCTGCAAAAAACGCCCGGGTTTATACCGGGGAAACCCTCCCTTTTATTATTTTCTCAGCCAGCATCTCCTTCTTTTTTTCTCCTCTCAAAGCTCAAACCCGGCATTTCATCCACAGGGTTTGTCTTAAAAGATCCCCCCTCATGGCCAAATGTAATCCCAGATTCTCTACGTAATGCTTTCATTGCAGAAAATATCATCCAAACTCTGAACATTGACTTTAGGAAATCAGCAAGGATTTATGATGATGGAAGTCGTCGTGTTTAAAGTCATCTATGTTTTATAGGAAGCTTGCAAATTCAGAAACTGTGAAAAGATCATGGATGGTATACTTGAAAGTCAGGAAAAGTGTACTGTTCAGCATGCAAGCTATTTTCTACCAAAAAAATACATTCACACAGGTTTATGGTAATGAACAGCAAGTTAGGAACAATGAAACGCCCACACAGGGCTGCTTTTCAAGTGTATTTGATGACAGAAAAAGGCTTATTGGATTCTCATTTGAAATCAAACTGAAAAAGAGCGCATTATTGGTGAAAGTTCTGAAAGAGTTGTTTGTTTTTAAAATTCTAGAAAGAGACATTGCTTTCCGTGTGGAAAAATGAGTTTTTGGTTGGGAAACACACTCAAATTTCAGGGGATTGTACAATGTCTTCATCTTAGCAAATCAGTGACACCTTTGGAATGCAGGAAGAGGCCTACTGTATCACTTCATATAAATAATTATTTTGAATGTTCTGAAGGTCCTAAAACATCATAGCACTTGAAAACTCAAAATACTTTGGCTTAAGTCTGAAAACCAAGTTTCAAACATCAATGACAACTTGTTCCTTTGTCTATCAGTGGTAAGCCTTTAGAGCGCTTTAAAAAAATTTCATTCTCTTTCAGGCGAGGAGAATGATGAATGTAGTACTGGATACTCTGCTTGAAATGTTTCCCCCTTTTTAGGGGTTCCCGGGGGCCAGAGTTTACGACAATGCAAGAACACGTGGGTAAATATAATGGTTTGAAAAGCCCGATCAACAAATCAACCCCTTGGAATATGTGCCCTGCCGCACACTCTTAATCTTGTTGGGTCATGTGCTGCGGAGTGTTGTCGCGGGCAGTTTTTTTTTTGGGGCTTTTACAAGAAATTTAATTTTTTCTCTGCTTAAAACGCTCGGGGGTATACCAGTAACCATTCGGGGAATGTCTCAAATATTATCAACACAAGGGGTCAGGCAGCATGTGAACACATGCTTGAAAAGACAGCTTTGCTGAAATACGTTTTTTTTTGTCCAATAGCAGAGGATAAAGACCGACAGCAATACAAAAAGCGAAGCCCCACTTAGCTCAAAATTGGAAGATTTTGAAAATTGGGCCTTATGTGTGTTTGGGGACTGTTACTGGAACGGTTTTTAAATGCCACGAAAAAGACATTTCAGAAAATTGAAATTGAAAATAGACTTGTGCTAACCTCTATGCGGGCTTAGGGGAATTTGTAAGCTCACTTCACAATGTGCTTTTGGGAAAAGTTTGAAGAGAAAACTAAATGCTGGGGAAAACTACAGTTCCGGGCTGACATCACGGGCAAGGAAGAGAACTCAATTTTGAAAGCCAGACAAGAAATTGTGTTACCAAGGCAAAAAGTAAGACAGCTACATACTTCGTAATTGGATTTCCCGATTACAAAATTGGTGAAAAAGAAAGAAATCTAGCAAATCTCAATGACAAGTTTGGATTTTGTTCAAAAATTTCTACTATGCCCCGATGAGAATTTGAAGAAGCTCATTTAAAGTTTAACAAAAACTTTCAGCAGATTTCAGGAACTTTGTTGAAGAAATAGTTTTTTTTTTCTGGGTAAAATGAATCAGATTAAAGCTCCACCCGAAAAATGTGCGCCCTCGTGCTTTTAAACATTTTAAAAAAATGCAGGCATTCAGAAACCCCTTTCCCCAAATTTTACAGTGGATCGCCCTTTACCTAACACTTCCCCTACTAACTGTGAAAGGGGAAATTATTTTCTGTTTTGAAAAGAGTGAAAAACCACTCCTTCAACAATGAGCCAAAATAAATTGTTAACCTGCCTTGTTGACCATTTAGTCTGATTAACAAGAAATATTGATTTTAGAATAAATTGATGATTTTTGCAAAAAACGAAATCCCGAAAAAAAAATTTATTTAAAAAAGTGCCCGTGAATATATAAAATTCTTTACTTTTATAGTTTATGCATGTCAAAAAACAATAATGGTCAGTGATTTAAAGGGTATTTGTGGTTATGCTGAATATAATAGGTAAAGCACTACTTTAATAGCCTAATTTGTAATACAATGCTGTCTTGAGTTTATTCTCTTTAAAAAGATGTTTTACAAGATAGTTAAAATGGCGGTTGGTAAATGGTTTTGGTCGTCTTGATGTACTTTCCCTATTAAATTTAATTTAAATAGCCAGAATGTATTTAATTAGACCTTAAACAGGCTCACACCCGACCCCCCCCCCACCCCAAGCTGGAAGGGTCGCTTCGCTTACCCGTAACTCAAAGGGGCCCCGCCAATCTGAATAGCCTAGGGCCCGGAGACTTCTTAATCCGGCCCTGCTCCTACAGGCACCGTATAAGCCTACGGGTTTAGCACTCCCCCATGATTATAATGTGATAACTAGCACAGCATAGTTTTTTTATTTGCTCTGCTCTAATTCCAATTATGCTCTTCACTGGCTAAGTAAAGCATAAAGATGTCCCGGGCCTGTTGCCGTCCCACGCAGATGCAGATGCAGATGCAGAGGCAAGGTTGTTGTAGTGAACCCACGCTAAGATAGGTTTTTGCTCCAGTGACTTGAAATATTCACGTTCTTGTGGTAGGCCCTGCAGGCTAGCACCACGGTAGTGTTCAGCAAAAAATATTGGTTCTCGTCCAACATTCAGACACTGATGGATGAGAACCCATCGCCTGCAGCACCTTGAGGTGCTGCAGACTGTGAAACTCGATAGAATACTACCCGAGTTTTCACCTTCAGCATAACTTTTGTAATGGGCGAGGTGCCTGTACGGTTTCTAACGTCGGTTATTTTAGCATTGATACTATAGCCTCTTAACATGTTAGTAAATTTACAAGTTTTTATTGATAAATAACTTGTATACAGTAGTCGCTGCTCTGTAAATGTTAAAATTTAAAGCTTCTAAGAACTTTAGTGTTAAATTTCACTAAGTTAATGATTTTTAATTTTTAAATCGGGCAAGAATGAAAATTGCTGCTAAATTAGCATAAAAATCCTTAGTGTTTTTAAAAAATAAATAGGACTAAACCTGCTTTAACAAAAAAATCCCCAAATAGCTTTCCTTTACTACAGGTAGTAGTGCACGGACGTGATGGCGTTATCATCCTGGAAGTGGAGGCACTATTATCTCCTCTGCTGGATCCTGTAATCCTTCAAAACGAAGTGGTCTACAACGCAATGAAAGATCTCGAGGTGAGTTTAATTTTGGGTAACTTTTGTTTACTTTCTTTGCTACACAATGTTTGAAATATCATATTCTCTTCAGATAAAACACCAGCAACAAACTTCTGTGATAGCTGCAGCAAAGGCAACAATAGAGAATAACGTGGACTGTGGAAATGCTACTAACGGCACTGGACCCATAGTAATCTCTGGACCTGTTACTCTCATCAACGGCATAGATGTCATAGGGGTTAGTGTAGTTTGACCTAAATCAGTTTTTTGGAATTGATTTAGCTTGTTAATTAGTCTCTACGTAAAACTAGTTTTGTACATTAGATTACTCTTCAGGCATTTAACACGTCGCAGCTCGAGGCCCAGACAATGGGTCTGCATGGCACACAGATGGATGGTATCAGTTACTACTATTACAGGGACCAACTAGTGTCTCTGACTCAGTACAGCAAGATGATGGACCAACTGTCTGTACAACTCGCAACTATAGGTTCCAAATTAGAAGGCAAGCCACTATAATTTTGTAACTTGTGAAACAATTTACTTGTGGCTAATGAAATTGAAATAGCTGAAAGTTACTAAAGAACGTAACTGGACATTGGCTAGTAAAATTTTGGTTTTCTTTAACAGATGCGGTTCCATCCTCTGGCTCGTCTAGAATGGTGAGTGGAGTGAAAACTATGAAGGGCGGAGACATGAATCTGGACACGCTGGCACTTTATAACCTTCAAATAAAAGAAGCTTTTGATGGCTCTGGCACCCTTGTTTCACTAGAAAACAAGTTTGGAAGCATTATAAGGTAAGTTAAATTGGTTAACCTGCTTGACTTGGTTTTGGCAAACAAGGAAACCCTTGTTAATTTAGAAATTACAGCGATCACAAATCATTACCTATAGCATTGAATGGAAGTATGATAGAAGGGATAATTCAGTAATGGTCTCGGATTTTCGTTTAGCAAATTACAATGGGCTTAGAGAACGCTTATCTGTGGACTGGGGTAACGAAGAGAGCTATCAGTATGACAGCTTTCTTAACACAATACATGCTGCCCAAAGGACATTATCCCATACAAGGAAATTAGATCGAATAGAAATGACCCCAGATGGATGAATAATAGGCTCAAATATCTTTTAGGGCAGAGAAAAGTAATTTATAAGCGTATCAAGAGGAGAGTCATCTTATGAATCCGTATATTGACATTAAGAGGGACGTTAAAAAGGGGATAAGGAAACCTAAACAGGACTATGAAATTGAAGTTGCTAGGGATTCGAAAACTAACCCAAAAGTTTTTTCCAGGTATATAGAACAAAAGTTAGATAAGATAGGTCCCCTTAAAAATAACTCTGGGCATCTTGCTGACAAGGAGAATGAAATATGCTCTATTATTTTCCCTCTTGTTTTCACTCGGGAAGACACTAACAATATCCCAGTAATTCTTACAGTGGGCCTGAAGATAAATTATGCCATATCAGTCACTAGTGAAATGGGTATCACAGATAGACCGGTTAAAGCAAAATAAATCCCCGGGCCCTGATGAACTTTTTTCGAGGGTTCTTGGTGTAAAATGGAACTTTGTGAACCATTGACTAATATTTTTAATGTTTCTCTTCAAACAGGTGGTGTCTGTGGAAGATAGCTAATGTAATTCCTATTTTTAACCCGTAAACGGTCCAAACGTATATAGTATACGTTTTTTCAACATTTGAAAATATGTAAAAAAAAAAAAGTAGATCTACTTTTGTAGCTCTACACATGTGAACGTACATCTGCTTGGACCGTTTTACGGGTTAAAGCAGGGGGGGAAAAGTCGTTACCGTCAAATTACCGCTCAATAAGCCTAACCTCAATTGTAGGCAAATTACTAGTCAATTATAGTTAAGATGCCATCTGGATAAGCATAGCTTGATTAATGATACTCAGCATGGATTCACAAGGGGCCGTTCCTTCCTAATTTATTAACCTTCTTCAGTAAAGCTTTCGAGGCCATTGATCATGATAAAGAATTCGATATTGTTTTAGATTTTGGTAAGGCATTTGATAGTACTGCACCAGAGACTGTTAAAGAAAGTGACAGCTCATGGCATTGGGGGAAAAGTGCTGTCATGGATCGAGTCATGACTCGCCAATAGGAGACAGAGTATGCTTAATTAAACAGGGTTAAATCTGAGTGGGGATCTGTAACAAGTGGCATTCCACAGGCATCAGTCTTGGGCCCGTTTATAATATATCGATGACCTTGAGGAAATTACTAGCGATATGAGCAAATTCGCTGATGACACAGGTAGGATAATTTTAAACTTTGATGTCGGGGAACTTCAGGGGGATTTAGACACTCAATTCCTGGTCAGAAAAGTGGCAGATGCAGTTCAGTGTAGATAAATGCAAGGTTCTGAAGCTCAGGAGTGTCCATAACCCTAGTATACTTAGTTAAATGATGTAGAACTTAGCCATACAGATTGCAAAAAGGATTTGGGGGGGGGGGGTTATGGTAAGCAGCAACCTTAGACCAAGACAGCATGCCTAAGTGTACGTAACAAAGCACAGATTACTAGGATTTATATCTAGAAGTGTAAGCAACAAGTCCAGTGGTTATTTTACAACTTGATACATCATTAGTAAGGCCTCGCCTAGATTACGCAGCTCAGTTCTGGTCTCCCTATTACAGAATGGATATAATTAGCAAGAAAAGAAAATATCCAGTGTACAATGACCAAATACACGTACATAGCATTAGAAATCTTCCGTATGAAGAACGATTGAAGACACTTAAACTACATTCACTTTTAAGATGAAGAATGAGGGGGAGACATGATTGAAGTGTATAAGTGGAAGATTGGGTATTAACAAAGGGGGTATAAATAAGGTTTTGAGGATATCACTTAAAAAAACTGCAATAATGGATTCAAATTAGGTAAGTTTAGACTTCAAAAGAATATAGAAAAGTATTGGTTTGGAAATGGGTAGTTGATGAGTGGAAGTCTGCCTAGTAGGGTTATTAAAGCTAAAACATTGGGTAGTTTCAAATTTAGGTTATACACCGAGAGGGGTTGGATTTGAGTGAGACTTGCGTAACGAGTAAAGTCATCAAAACTTATTTCTTGGGTAGCATTGAAAATTGGGTTGGGCAAATATTTTGTTAGGGGGGAAGGATTGTAAAAGACCTGCCTAGTATGAGCCAACAGGCCTGCTGCAGTGTTCCTCCTTTCTTATGTTTAACAGTCGGAGCGGTGGAGGGAGAGATTACCAACTTTAGATTCATTTTCTACAGGCATAATGACACGAGGAAAATAACTGGAAAGAAGGTTTTCACAAATGGTCTACACACGAGAACACTGTACACTTCTCATTTGGATGATGTACCTGTGATCGACTTGGTCACGACCAGTGGCCACCAAACCATCGCAGGAGCTACTTTCTCGACTTTAGTGGTGAATAACATCGCAGTACAAGAGGGAAGCACCGTAGATGGGCTGCACTTCTCAAGAGATGTGATAAGTCTCTCTGGCAGAGCTGTGCTAGGTTAGATGCTGTTCTAGTGTTTAATGCAATGCAAATTTAATTAAAAATCTTGTTCTAATACTAATTTCCTTTCTCAGGTCATTCTACGTTCTCAAAGGGCTTGACTGTGAAAGATAACGTGAATGTAATTAAGACTGAAAGTGGCATGGACCTGGATCGTCTGTTTAACAAGACTTTGAAGATCAGTGGTGGAACACTGCTTGGATCCGTATACTTCCTTAGGGAAGTAACTGTAGGAAGCCTGAAAGCCAAGGAGATGATGGGAATAAATGTAGATGAATTCATGTCTGAGACTGTATTCAAAAATAGTTTTGCATCTATTACTGGTTTGCTTGCAGTACCTTCCTTAGTGACAAAAACTGCTTTAACTGTGAATGGTAACATAAATGGTGCTAGTTTTCCTTCTCATTTTCCTTTGCGAACAGACTCCACTCATAGTTTCGGTGCTAAGAGTTTCTCTAGTCTACAATTCGGATCCGTGACATTGAATGATGGGGCTACTGTGGATGGCCTGGATGTGTCACAACTCGTCACTCTAAATTCGCAGCAACAAATAACTGGCAAGAAGACCTTTATGAAAGGTGTAAACATAAAGGGCAACTTGGACATCTCTACTGCCATAATAGATGGAGTTAACTTAAACTTATTAACACGGGGAATTTCTCTCTCTGAATTAACAAATTGGAAGTTTAACTTAGAATTCAAGAAACCAGTGCACATTAGCTCCCTACACTGCCGTGGAAAGGTGAATGGAATAGACTTCGCTAATATTGCTGAAGATATAATCTATACTGATGCAAGCTCGGCAGTGATCTCGGGAAGGAAAAAATTTGCATATCCGTTGACTATTTCTGATTCGGCTTTCGAAAATTCCTTCAATAACGAAAAGTTTGACGACCTGGTGAATCTTTCTGGCAACAATACTTTCGGTGGAAATTTAGCGTTCAAAAATGACGTTCACTTCGATTCCTTGACAGTGACTGGCAATGTAGATGGTGTAGACTTGGCCAACCTGGCATCTGCTGCAGTTTACCTTGACAAGGAGGGGCAGGTGGTTCAGGGAAAACTAGTATTTACAAAGAGGACCTCTGCTGCTGGTCTAGAAGCTTCTGGAAAGATAAATGATGTTGATTTTTTGAAAGTCTTAAGGAAGACTGGAATGCAAAACTTCAGTGCTGTCCAGGTGCTCAAGTCTGCAACTTTTGATTATGTAAGAACGTATGCTATAGAAATGTCGGAAGGAGCCACGGTTAACACTATAGATTTATCGGAGCTTGCAAAGAATAGAATAAAACTGAACTCTGCTGACAGTTTCAATGGTACTTTGAATATAGAGGGAAGAGTGACTATACTTGGTGCACTATCTGCAGTCTACATGAATGGTTTTGACATTCAGCAGTTGAAAGACAACATAGTCACAGATAAAGTATCATGTACAGTATCTGGGAATGTTATTTTCTCGACACTTAATGTCGACCAGTCTGTTACAACAACTGGTAAAGTGGGTGCTAATGGGTTGAACATAAATATCATCAATGCAAATGCTGCTCGTCTATACTCTGACAACTTCCTGAGTGGTTCAATCGCCTGGAGTAACTTAGTACTGCTTGGTAACGTGACTGTAGGTGGCTTAGTCAATGGTGCTGATTTGAGGAGGATAGCTGCCGATGCTGTGTACAAGAACATTCCAACTGTGCAGATCATAACAGGTCAGTAAATGTAGCCGTAAAAATTTACATTTGCAGAATGGCTGTAAAGTTGGGTATACGTGTGAATAACTTGAAATTTAAGTAAATTGCCACTACATGCTTATAAATACAGGCAGGAAGACCTTCCATGATGGGTTCACTGTTAAAGGCGACATATACGCTGAAACCACTAATGGGCTTGACCTGGCCACAAGGCTCTTCACCTTGCACACGAATCAGGTCATCACTGGTATATACCACTTCGCAAGTATACGAGCTGAGCAGTACGTTAACCTTGTTGGACTCTATTGCAATGTAAACCTCAAGAGGTTGATGGCTAATACACTCCAACGTGGGAATTACATTTTAAATGGTAAGACTTTTAAACTACATGCAAACTGAAAGGGCCATCTTCTGGTAATAGCTAACATTTCCTAGCCTGTAAACTTTCTATTTTATTTCAGGGGATTTATTCTTCACAAACGTGGTCAACATAAGTCACCTTAGGCTGGAAGATTCTCTGAATCTGAGGAATGTGAATGAACTCTTGAGGGATGCTATAAGAAAGCTGGACATACCTCTCACAGTGACTGGCATTAAGACCTTCAAGAGCAGCATGGCAGAATCCTTTACCACTTTCAAGAACATTAAAGTCTGGTACCTGAATTCTGTGAATTTTGATCATTATTTGGCACATGTGGTCCGGAGGAATTCTCCTAGTTTTGCATTAAAGAGCCTGTCAGTGGCGGGAAGTATCTCTGCCCCAACTATCTCTGCTACTACACTGATGATAGAGGTAAAAGATACTCTCATATGTTGAGAATGTAATGAAATATTTATAAACTTGTGATTTTTAACACTTGTTCTTCTTCTTTAGGGCACAATTGAAGGAGTAGACTACCATTTACTCCTTAAAAATGCGGTGCACTTGACAGGAGACCAGACCATAGTGTCTCCCCTGGTATGTATTACAAAAATGGCATCACTGCTGTATGCAGTGTATAATCTCTTCCTGTTAATTTCCCCCATAACTCTTAGATAATATCTAAATAATGCTGTAATTTCAATGTCTGAGTTTGAAAGTACAGATATCCCTCTTCATTTTCTCCCGTGCCTTATGAACAACTTTCATTGGTATAATTTTCCGATTCATAGTCTTAGCGTAGAGCTCTGATCCATGCACTTGTAATGTTTGAAGGTTATTCTGCAAATTTTCTCATTTACAGGTGTTTCTGGAGGATCTGTCTGTGGATGGCAATATTAAAATAAAAACTTTGAACAACTTGAAGCTAGATACTGACTACTTAACTACCACAACAAACCAAACTATACCTTATCAAACGACATTAAAAAATGCAACTACATCAGATATCTTTGTGGGCGGGCAAGTAAACGCATGGTTCTTCTACCAAGAAGTTATGGAGACTATGAAAGTGAGTTATCATAGGTGTGAAGCCTTCTTGATTAATTTTGGCAATTGAGATATTACTAGCACTAAATAAAAAAATATCTTCTTAGGCAGTCGGTGGTCAAACTTTGCCTGGGCTGATAACCTTTGGTGGCACTGTAGAAGTGTTGGGACGGGTAAGAGTGACAGAGAAAACAGGTGCCAGTATCAGAGTAAAGCTCTCCCAACAAGCTGTCTCGCTGGGTGACAACTCTCAAATTGAAGGTGGGCAAAACTTTAAATTTTCATTATTCGTTGAATGACTAGTTGCCATTACAATCCCTAGGTAACGTTTAAATTATCCATGCTAGTAGTAACAGGAGTCGGGTACTAAATTCAAAATTAAATACCTTGACCCTGTGTATAGGAAGTTCTAATCTGATGGCCCTTGGAAGTGGGTTGGTACTTGTTATATCAAACCTAATTCCTCGATACCCCATTGTAACTAATGTTAAATGTTCAGTAATTCAAATCTGAACGTTACCGAACTTTCAAAGATAAAAATTACAGGTCTCCCTCAACATTCACGTTTTCAACTTTCACGGGCTTCACACATTCGCGAATTCCCAACCGCCAAATTCCCAGCCACCAAATTCCCAGCCGCCAAATCATATTTAAGTTTCCTGCCACCTGCGAGTCCCTACTACCCTCCCTCCGACCCCCCACAACTGGCAGCCAGCCCTCCCACCACTCAGTGTGGCGAGTGTTTTGTTTGTTCATTATTTGCTATTAAACTACAGCATAAATAATATACTCATTCATGACTGCATATTGGAATGGCTATTCGGACAGGTATTAGACGGTGGCATCATGTGTTTACTCTTTAACACTGCAAAGAATTAAATATTTCTGCTACAGCTAATAATAATAATAATAATATAATAATAAAATAATATAATTGAAGGAAATTGTACAAAAATACGAGGGAGTGGTTGATGTGGAAAATTTTTAATTTTCCGAAACTATAGCGCCTAATAGGTGTTTTATGTGCCGATATGAGTCAAAAATGTATTTGAAAATAGAGTAGAACCAAGAGTTCCCTTTGCGCATGCGCGGATATGCCGGGGCTTGGCGGGTTTTGTTTTGAAGGTGGAGAGGAAGCAGGGAAAGCATGGAACCACGAAATTGGCATTCACGGCCCCCTAAGGATTAATATAGGCCTCATTTCGTAATAGGAAGTGTCGTAACTGTTCCTGGTGGAGAGTGAGGGATCGTGATTTACGGGACCACGGTAATAGTGGTAAAGTGAGTAAATAAGGGCAGGACCGTGGGTGACTGACGCGTCGTCCTGGACTGTGTCCCGGGGAAAATTACCCTTGGTTTAATCATCACTCATCGGTCTCAGTTCTTAATGGAGTGATCTCTAATGTGTATAATAATTATGAGCCATTAAATCGTCTTGTGAATTGTAATGTAATTAATGATAATAACGCTAAGTTAAGAGAATGCGTGAAGTGAAATAAGTAGTTTTGCTCCGAGTGAACACGTTAGACTTCGTTGTTCCCGAGACAAGGAAGTGAAGCTCCTTGAGTCACGACTTTTAAAGTGAGACAAACCAACGGATACCTCGGCTGGATTGAGAACCGTGTCGGTGTAGCAGGACATCGAAAATGAGACGGTGAATGGAGGAAATAAGGAGTATCAATCACCACAGTTAAGTAACCCTTCTAGTTATAACAAACGTATGTGGCCAGTGGTGTTATGTTGTAATTAGATAGGTTATGAGTGGTCCAGCTACATCAAGTGACCACCAGAGAACATCTGGTAAGTGGTGGGATTGTGTACAAATGTTTTCCTTGATGGATGTATCCAGGTGTATCCTACCCCCCCCCTTCATTCAGCTAAACTAATATAATCTATACAGTCCACAATTAATTAGTAGCACCGTACTTGTGGGTGCTATCCAATCCATACTGGTCTCGGATAGATATGGATAAGATTGTGAGGTCGAGGGGACCACTTGCCGCGACCAGGGGTGGTTAAGTTTTCTCACATGTCTACACGGGGTGACTACGGTAAACAATATGATTGTCTCCCAATGAGATTACTGGTATGTATATAATGTTGAGGTACATACAGGTAAGCACCCTAGAAAATTTTCCATAGTTGACACATCGTCAGTGTGACTGTTTATGCTGGAGTGAACATTAGTCTCCCTGCTCTTCCAAACATTTCACAATAATTCATTGTGTTTGGTGCTTGTAGATTGAGTGTGACTGGAGTGGTAGAGGCAGTGATTGAGGCAATGGTATTTAATAACATGCATGTTAATAATAATACATGTTATTAATAATATATACTATTATTATTTATAACAGTTATTAAATACCACTGCCTCAACCGCTGAATTATTGTGAAATGTTTGGAAAGAGCAGGGAGACTAATGTTCACTCCAGCATAAACAGTCACACCAACGATGTCAACCACTCCCTCGTATTTTTGTACAATTTCTTTCTTCAATTATATGGTTATTAGTTTTTTTTTTCAATAGCAGAAATGTTCCAATTCTTTGCTGTGTTCAAGAGTAAACACATGTCACCGTCTAATACCTTTCCTAATAGCCATTCCAATATGCAGTCATGAATGGATTTACATTATTTATTCTGTAGTTTAATAGCAAATAATGAACAAACAAAACACTCGCCACACTGAGTGGTGGGAGGGCTGGCTGCCAGTTGCGGGGGTCGGAGGGAGGGTAGTAGGGACTCGCAGTGGTGGAGTCTGTGGTATTTAATAACATACATGTTATTAACATGTTATTAAATATCATAAGTTATTAAAGCATAACATGTATATATTTAGTACAATTTACGACGTTTTCATGTATTTTATGATTATTCATGGTTCAACAAGTTAAGGAAGCAATATTGTAATATATTTCCCTACAATATATTGGGGAACCAAACATTCACGGTTTTTCAACATTCACGAGGCTCTTGATCTCCTAACCCTCGCGAATGTTGAGGGAGACCTGTATTCTTTAGAATTTTCATTTGTGGTAGTATGCCAGTTGCAAAGGGTAAAGCAAGACGACTGGCTATAGTTTTTTATAATTAAGCTTATTTGGGGTAAGGGGAGAAGCTTAACCCTTTTCAAACTGATGTACGTTTGGTAGGTTTAATTAATGTGGGGTACTTGTTACCTTTTTTTTTTTTCCCCCACAGGCGTGCTAATCTTTAATGGCCCATTAACGGTGGAGAGACTAGAAACGTCAGGAATAATAAATGGTGTAAACTTGTCAGACTTGTACAACAACGCCTGGTTTGTTGACCAGGATGCAGACTTTACCGCCAGAATAATGTTCAATGCCAGTGTCATCATGAAGGTGAGGTGGTTTTAAAATATTAGGTAAAGGACAAAGTCCAGCTAATGTGACATTTTACTCTGGCAACGTCTCGCTCTCAAGGAGTGAAACATTGCCACAATAAAACGTCACATTAGTTGCACTTGTCCTTTTACCGAATGTCGGCAATTCTACCGGCATTAATACAATCAGTTTTAAAATAGTGGAACTTCAAAAATCGAAATGCTCCCAACACAACCAATAATGTAAGTGTATTTTTGTTAGTGCTTTTATAAGTGCATTTTTGAGGGTCTGAAATGGACTAATCTAATTCCCATTATTCCTGATGGGAATAAATTCATTCGGTAGAAGCACTCGAACAGCCTTCTGGACCGAAGAAAGTTCAATATTTGAGGTTCCACTGTACTGAAAACCTGAGGTTTCACTACAAAATAATCAAAATGCTAAATTTATATAAATTTACACAGGAAGGGTTGGTAGTTGCTGGTGTTGTTGACAACCTGATGGTCAAGGACCTGTACAAAGAAACTACAGAAGTTCTTTCGCACTACAGCAATACAACCGAAGATCTGAGGGTCAGTATTTTAATGTGAAATTCATTTTATTTCATGCATTAAGAGAATAATAATAAACGTAATAACTCTTCCAGGAAGAGTATGAGGGTGTATGTGGTCCTATCACTGCTCTACACGAACAGCTACAGACCTCAGTCTACGAAGGAGACTACTTCTCTATACTTCGTGAGCTGCAGATTCCACACAACCGGCATTCTTCTACATCTTTCCAGGTTTAGTAAAATGACGTGGATTTATTGCAATAGTTATCTTTAAATGTATTGTGATAAACTAATTTAAGATCTGTTCCTCAGGCTTTTAATACAACCTGCGTGGTGATGACCTGGGAGGGTGGACTTTGCGATTCTGTATTGTACATGTTCGATCCTATCTCTTTGGACCTGGTGCAAGCCACGACTATATCAAACTCTGGATATGCTCACCAGTGGCTCTTCTTGGATATCTTTGATGAAAGTGTATGTAACTTTTTCTTCCCTTCCTAACAAACCTAATGTTATGGAAGCTGAGTAAAGATGTAAGTAACTTATTGAGTTTTGCAGGTATTATTGGCCATGGCTGGGTCAGCAAAAGGAAATAACTGTACCAGAAGTAACAGCATCATCTGGAGGATTAACAAATTGACAGTTCAGGTATGAGTTGTACAAAAAAAAAATCATGCTTTGTGATAATTTCTAAATACATGGTTTTCTTCTAAAACTATTCATGTGTGGCAGGTGCATCAAGAGTTGATTGCCGGGGAGCGCGTGTCTAAAGCTTTGGTGGCTGGAGAAGTAATGCTGTACATACACACAGAAGTGGACACTTTCACTTACAGGCTGGACTCTACCACAGGATACTTTACCCAGTTAGAAGTTTTGCATGGTCATGTGGGTAAGTTGAAATTTGCCTGAACCTCAAACTCGCGCAGTTAAAGGCTGCTGAAACAAAATTCGGGTCAAGTATAAAGTCTGTCGCTTTTTTTTTTTTAATTGATACCATTACCTTGTGAACATTATGGTTATGGGAAAATTAGTGCGTGCTAGCACTTACATTGGTCGTAAACACCTGCCTAGGAGTGACCCAGGGCATAAACTTGACGCTCGCAACCAGCGAGTTGGTGTCTTGTAGGTGACTGTGCAGTAATAACCAAATCTGTAAAATGGAGGATTATTTAAACAGGCAAAAAATTTAAATAAGTTAAAATACATGCCAAATTCAAAATTTACTAAATACTTTTTGTAGTTTGCTTCAGTGGTAACATTATGGAATGTCCCACAAGCATTAATGAAATGGGTCCATTTAACAAAGAAGGCCTTCAGGTCGCCATAAGTGCAACACAAAGGCGTTTTTGGCATAACACACAACTTGCAGCACTCGTATCCTTGGCACATCAACGCTATCCATTGATTACTTTTCCCTCAAGGGAGGTTCCTTGATGCTGGTGAGGGGTCTCTTGATCTAGGGAATCGGATCTGTGCTCCAGTTCCCTGAATATATGAGCCTGAATACCATCCATTCTCCCCCCCCCCCATGTGCTGTATAATCCTACAGGTAGAGTTTTCCCCCGTTATTATAATTTATGCAATTGTAAAACTTCAAACACTGGGATAATGCAAGATCTTCTCAGGTGTCACCGCAACTGCAGAATCAGACAACCAAGCTGTTATGTTCTGGGCTTCCCGATACTCTGGGAAGGTGATGGTAGATGGAGTGTTTGGTGAAGAGTTGGAGTTTCCAGCACGTATCATGGATGCTCTTGTGATCTACCAGGCGGGAAAGTTTTTTATTGTTCTGGCTGTACATAAAGAAATGTGCATAGAGGCTCAGATGAACCTGGAGGTTTGTAAATTTTAAATTTTCTTCATTGTCATTAAACCAAAAAGATGAGATTAAATTTCATTTATCAATAAATCTAAAAGTAAGAATTCAGATTTTTGGCCAGGTATTTCTAACAAATTTACCTTTCCTCCCTTAATTTTAACAGTGCAAATAATGGTTGGGGTGATAGTTCTTCAGGGGGGTTGGTCATTGTTTTCTGTTGAGGGGGATTTGTTAGGTAGTTGTCATGCAAAAAACTCATGTAATGCATGGTAATAAGAGGCACATAATGGGGTCTAATGGGTCCATTGATTATGCTCCAAAGATAGCAACGAATTACTAAGTGAGGAGTTTAATAAAATGTGTAGCACATCAATCCCTCTGAATTCTAGTGTTTCAGATAGCCTTCAGCCTTTTCCCCAATATTTTTAAGCCAGAATCATATCTAAATGCATTAGCTTTCAGACCCTACACCCTCTTAAATGTACCTTAATATTAAAATTAAATTTCTAAAGTTAGTGGTTTAAATTTTTCTTAAACTTTGCAAGTATTTTGGTTTTAAACTGTCATCCTTAACTTTCAGCTTTACACAGTAGATTTGGGTACCAAAACTGTTGCTGGTGTAGACACACACAGACTGAGTGCCCAAGCAAATCTTCTATCTTTCTTCACTGGAAGTTATGCCAGTGGCTCAACAATAGTAATGGCTATTCAACAGAGTGCATTCCCACTAGTATACAAATTAAGAGGTAATTATATATATATATTTTTTTTTCTTTCATTCTTTTGACAAGCAAGTTTGTTGGTGATTCTTAAGCTTTCTAGGCCTAAATGTTTCTTTTCTTTCCAGGAGAGAAGTTGAACGTATTCAATGTAGATTGTATACCAAGAGTGTTGTGGGCACAGTACATGAGCACCCCAGGCCAAAAGTTTCCACAACTCTTGGACCATTATGTGTTACTGGGAAGGAAAGACCAGACACTTCTCACAAAGTTGATTATGAGAGGCTCTGTTTTGCCTTCCAGAAAACTCTACTGTGATGCCGACGCCTTCTGCGACCCCTTCCTAACACCCCAAATCCACATGGATAGCCCATAGATTACATGTTTTAAACTAATGTTCAAATTGAAAAAGAAAACAGAATTTGTAAGTCTTTAAATAAAATTGCTTTCAGTTTATACTTTTAAAGAATTCCTGTTTTTTATGGAAGTGGATATAAGTAGCAGATGCTATAATTTGTTTTTAATTAAGGGAATTTAAAAGCTTTGAATTAGATAAAAAAAATTCACCAAATGTCTGCTGTACATAAATTACTGTACAGCTAAGGGAGGGGGAAGAAACTGCAAAGGCTGCTCAGACTATTGGATAAATAAAGCCTGAACAGCTAACACTATAATCTCGACTAGAAAGAGGAGCCTTAACTTGGGAAGAACGGACTTAAACGTTAGAACCTTCCTGCAAAATTTAAACTAGATATTTTAAAGAAAACTGACTTTGGCAACACTAAATTGCATGCTCTGAGTAGTTTGGTACTGACTGCTAAATAAGATGCATCAGAGCTGCAACAGGCAAGGATCGTTAACTGCCCACACAACCAATAAAGCATATAAACTACCAAATATATATGCTTTATATATACTATAGCAGACGTGCATTTTCAGATGAATGCCTACTGCTATGAACACTTGGCTATAAATTTAAAAAGTTCATCCAAGCAAAGCTTTCGTGTGCTTTCTTTCCCTGTGTAATTTTTCATACCTCAAATTCGTTACCTCACAAAGGAATATTCTTCTAGATATGATTAGTTCACCTGACAACTCTTTTTATAGCTCGCCACCGAATGACCATTGTGGGTTCAGTACTTTAGTGGTCAGCTGTTTTAATAATCTTCCTGGCCTGCTAGTGTACTCGCATATAATCTAGTGATACCAGTGAATAGCAACTAACCAGTATTATAATGGTACTTAGTGGAGTGACTTTCATTAGTTTCTTTTTTCTTGAAATACCAGACATATACTGTGATTTTCATATAACCTGTAGTTACCAGCGGTCGCAATATACACAACGAGAAGCAATTATTACTACAGAAAAAGCGTCCTTCCTCCAAAATTTCCACCAGTCAACTATAGTGATAATATACCATTTATTGTGGTGGAGACGAAAAAAAAAAATAGAAAAGCTAGATATAGCGATTGATAAAAAAGGGTTGAGGCTCGACCGTTCGTCATTGTAGGAGCTGCCAGAAATCACCGGTTCTTCAACACACAAGTTATACTTTTGTATCAATCAAATCACATATTACTCGGGTAGATAATTTCAAGTAGATCCTTCATGTGTTAGCCCAAATCACCGACCAGTACGTTTTAAATAAGTGACCCACTGATCAGATCAGATCGACTGGTCCGAACCCTCGACTGGTTTCGAACGGATTCGTTGGACAATAAAGCAGACTATAAACGGATGGGGTTGTAGGCGCCCTTATCAAACACAAACAATAAATATAAATCGGGGACGTACACGGTAAGCTGTCCAATATACAAGTAAAGTTAGAAATAGAAATGCAAATAGCTAGAGCTTCATTTAAGGAGGTTATTAATAGAATATTCAAGAGGTTGCTAGTAGAATTACAGTAAATCAACCATTCAAATCATTATGAAGCTGTGTAGTCTGCAGTCAATCGAACAAACGGGCTTCCACATGGATAAATTGTCATTTTTGTGGAAATTGGTGTCGCTCCCCTTGTGCAAATATCCAAGAACTAGCTACATGCAGTATTAAAACAGAAGTGTTTTTGGGTATGCCCAAATGAGATAAATCTGTGGACTAAAATCACAAGGGTATTAAAAGAGGATAACATCAAAGCTGCTTTCATAGACAACCTGGAAGCTTTCTACAACAGATGGGAACATAAAAAGTCTGGGCTGAATGGTATTGCCCTTGATACTGGCCATGTAGTCAGAAACTGTAAGGCTGGAGGTGATGTCCTGGTAGTCAGTAAATGTGGGGCTGATAGTGCTGTCCTGGGAGACAGTAATGGTGAAGCTGGAGGTGCTGTCCTGTGAGACAGTAATGGTGAAGCTGGAGGTGCTGTCCTGTGAGACAGTAATGGTGAAGCTGGAGGTGCTGTCCTGTGAGACAATAATGGTGAAGCTGGAGGTGCTGTCCTGTGAGACAGTAATGGTGAAGCTGGAGGTGCTGTCCTGTGAGACAGTAATGGTGAAGCTGGAGGTGCTGTCCTGGGAGACAGTAATGGTGAAGCTGGAGGTGCTGTCCTGGGAGACAGTAATGGTGAAGCTGGAGGTGCTGTCCTGGGAGACAGTAATGGTGAAGCTGGAGGTGCTGTCCTGGGAGACAGTAATGGTGAAGCTGGAGGTGCTGTCCTGGGAGACAGTAATGGTGAAGCTGGAGGTGCTGTCCTGGGAGACAGTAATGGTGAAGCTGGAGGTGCTGTCCTGGGAGACAGTAATGGTGAAGCTGGAGGTGCTGTCCTGGGAGACAGTAATGGTGAAGCTGGAGGTGCTGTCCTGGGAGACAGTAATGGTGAAGCTGGAGGTGCTGTCCTGGGAGACAGTAATGCTGAAGCTGGAGGTGCTGTCCTGGGAGACAGTAATGGTGAAGCTGGAGGTGCTGTCCTGGGAGACAGTAATGGTGAAGCTGGAGATTTTGTCCAGGTAGTCGCGAATTATACGCAGGAAGGAATACATATAAATGACCTCATAGGGGACAGGAGCCGTAGCGGGGAAACAAGTGTAGTCAAAGATAAGATAAAACCAATATTGCAAACTAGAAATACCACAGGAAATAGCAAACAAGAGGACTCCAATAGCAATAGTGAGGATATATTACCAAAAACAACTGGTGGGAGCTCCATTGTTGGTGCTAGGGAGGATAGGAATAAGACAGGGAAACATGCACCAACAGGGAATACAGTCACAGAAACCCAAGGCAAACGGAAACCAAGCCTGTGCACATACTATGCACTTGGTATCTGCAGACATGGGAAATCTGGAAAAACAGATGGGACGTGCAACTACAACCACCCTAGAAAATGCCATGCCCATATGACAACAGGAAAATGCAAACTCCCTTCCTGTAAGCTTTTTCACCCTGAAATGTGCACCTCTTCAGTACACGAAAGACTGTGCTATAACTTAAATTGCCAGGTACACCATCTAAAGGGGACAAAAAGATACAAAACATCCAGGCCATGGGAAAACCTGGGTAGCCACAGCCACTCAAGAGAGGTTTTTAGTGCCAGGAAGGAAAAAAAAAACTGGCAGGAAATGGCAAAAATCGTACACCAAATCCAGTCATTCCTGGAGTGGAACCACAGTCGATGGCCTCCACTCCAAACCAACAGATAGATACTAATGCCGGAAAAAAACCCCCCCTCCCCCCAGTACCAACAATACCACCAGTCCGATGACATTCTTCTTTGCAAATATACAGGGTCTAAAGCCAGCAACAAACAACAAAATACCTTTCATCCGTGGACTGCTTGCAGAGGCAAAGGCAATGTTCGCAGCTTTCACTGAGACCCACATAAAGGATCACTTGGACAACGAAATATGGATCCCAGGTTACAACCTATACAGATGTGACAGAGTGAACAGGCAAAAGGGGGGGGGGGGTTGGCCTGTACATTGCAGAGTCACTTGTTTGCACAGAACTGCTTAATGCCTCAAATGATGTAGTGGAAGTTTTAGCAGTAAAGGTCGAGAACCAAAACCTAGTCATCGTGGTAGTCTACAAGCCTCCGGATGCAACATCCCAGCAATTCCAGGAACAGCTGTTAAAAATTGACCACTGTCTGGAAAATCTTCCAGCTCCTGCACCCAACATCTTGCTCCTGGGGGATTTCAACTTAAGGCACCTAAAATGGAGGAATATAGCAAATAATGTTGTTGCAGTAATAGCACCAGGAGGCAGCTCTGATGAAAGCTCACTCACACGAGCTTTTAAATCTCTGCCCAAAATTCAATTTAAACCAGCAAATAATAGCCTACTAGACTGGAGAATACACTAGACCTCATCTTCACTAACAATGATCTGATAAGAAATGTCACCATATCAAAAACAATATACTCAGATCACAACATAATTGAAGTTCAGACATGTATACGTGGAGCCCCAGACACATAATGAGACTAGTCACGAGGGAGCATTCACCAAATTCAACTTCAATAACAAAAACATAGTGGGACCAAGTAAACCAAGTCCTAACTGATATAAGCTGGGAAGATATACTAAGCAACACAGACCCCAACTTATGCCTAGAACAGATTAACTTGGTGGCACTCGATGTATGCACAAGGCTTATTCCTCCAAGAAAAAGGAGTAGAAGATGTAAAATAGAAAGACAGGCACTCCCTTTACAGGCGACGGAAAAGAATAAGAGCGGCTAAAAGAGGTCAATATATCTGAAATGCGTAGGGAGACACTGGTCAGAGAAATAGCAAGCATCGAACTTAAGCTAAAGGAATCTTATAGGAGTCGGGAATCGTGGGGAAAAACTAAAAGCCATAAATGAAATCGAAAGAAACCCAAAGTATTTCTTCTCCTATGCCAAATCAAAGTCGAGAACAACGTCCAGTATTGGGCCCCTACTTTAAACAAGATGGGTCCTACACAGATGACAGCAAGGAAATGAGTGAGCTACTCAAGTCCCAATATGACTCAGTTTTTAGCAAGCCGCTAACCAGACTAAGAGTCAAAGATCAAAATGAATTTTTTACGAGAGCCACAAAATTTGGTTAACACAAGCCTATCCGATGTTATCCTGATGCCAAATGACTTCAAACAGGCGATAAATGACATGCCCATGCACTCTGCCCCAGGGCCAGACTCGTGGAACTCGGTGTTCATCAAGAACTGCAAGAAGCCCCTATCACGAGCCTTTTCCATCCTATGGAGAGGGAGCATGGACACTGGGGTCGTCCCACAGTTACTAAAAACAACAGACATAGCCCCACTCCACAAAGGGGGCAAAGAACTACAGACCAATAGCACTAACATCCCATATCATAAAAATCTTTGAAAGGGTCCTAAGAAGCAAGATCACCACCCATCTAGAAACCCATCAATTACGCAACCCAGGGCAACATGGGTTTAGAACAGGTCGCTCCTGTCTGTCTCAACTATTGGATCACTACGACAAGGTCCTAAATGCACTAGAAGACAAAAAGAATGCAGATGTAATATATACAGACTTTGCAAAAGCCTTCGACAAGTGTGACCATGGCGTAATAGCGCACAAAATGCGTGCTAAAGGAATAACAGGAAAAGTCGGTCGATGGATCTATAATTTCCTCACTAACAGAACAGAGAGAGTAGTCAACAGAGTAAAGTCCGAGGCAGCTACGGTGAAAAGCTCTGTTCCACAAGGCACAGTACTCGCTCCCATCTTGTTCCTCATCCTCATATCCGACATAGACAAGGATGTCAGCCACAGCACCGTGTCTTCCTTTGCAGATGACACCCGAATCTGCATGACAGTGTCTTCCATTGCAGACACTGCAAGGCTCCAGGCGGACATCAACCAAATCTTTCAGTGGGCTGCAGAAAACAATTTGAAGTTCAACAATGAGAAATTTCAATTACTCAGATATGGTAAACACGAGGAAATTAAATCTTCATCAGAGTACAAAACAAATTCTGGCCACAAAATAGAGCGAAACACCAACGTCAAAGACCTGGGAGTGATCATGTCGGAGGATCTCACCTTCAAGGACCATAACATTGTATCAATCACATCTGCTAGAAAAATGACAGGATGGATAATGAGAACCTTCAAAACTAGGGAGGCCAAGCCCATGATGACACTCTTCAGGTCACTTGTTCTATCTAGGCTGGAATATTGCTGCACACTAACAGCATCTTTCAAGGCAGGTGAAATTGCTGACCTAGAAAATGTACAGAGAACCTTCACGGCGCGCATAACGGAGATAAAACACCTCAATTACTGGGAGCGCTTGAGGTTCCTAAACCTGTATTCCCTGGAATGCAGGTGGGAGAGATGCACGATTATATACACCTGGAAAATCCTAGAGGGACTAGTACCGAACTTGTACATGAAAATCACTCATTACGAAAGCAAAAGACTTGGCAGACGATGCAACATCCTCCCAATGAAAAGCAGGGGTATCACTAGCATGTTAAGAGACCATACAATAAGTGTCAGGGGCCCAAGACTGTTCAACTGCCTCCCAGCATACATAAGGGGGATTACCAACAGACCCCTGGCAGTCTTCAAGCTGGCACTGGACAAGCACCTAAAGTCGGTTCCTGACCAGCCGGGCTGTGGCTCGTACGTTGGTTTGCGTGCAGCCAGCAGCAACAGCCTGGTTGATCAGGCTCTGATCCACCAGGAGGCCTGGTCACAGACCGGGCCACGGGGGCGTTTACCCCCGGAACTCCCTCCAGGTAATTAGCGCTAGCCATAGCTAAGGGTTAAATGTTAGCAAAATACACTAAGAATCACACAAAGGGAAAACCACCAACTATTGTGTAAACCATTGTGGCAAAAATAGTCGTAAGTTTGAATTAAGGGGTGCCAGACAATTTGTCGGTAAACTGGAGTTGTGCCCTTTTTCTTTTGTCGGCCATCCCACCGAGGAAGGGTGACCCAGAAAGAAAAAAATCCCCAAAAAGAAAATATTTTCATCATTCAACACTTTCACCTCACACAATCACTGCTTTTGCAGAGGTGCTCAGAATACAACAGTTTAGAAGCATATATGTATAAAGATACACAACATATCCCTCCAAACTGCCAATATTCCAAACCCCTCCTTTACATTATTATTATTATAATCAAGGGGGAAGCGCTAAACCCGGAGGATTATACAGCGCCTGGGGGGGGGGGGGATGTGGAAGGCATTCAGGCTTAATTCGGGGAACTGGAGCACAGATCCAATTCCCTAAATCAAGAGCCCCTCGCCAACATCACCCCTCCTTTAAAGTGCAGGCACTGTACTTCTCATTTCCAGGACTTGAGTCTGGCTATATAAAAATAACCTGTTTCCCTGAATCCCTTCACTAAATATTACCTTGCTCACACACTTGTCAGGTCCCAAATACCATTAGTCTACATTCGCTTCTTCCCTCAGGGAAGGTTCCTTGATGTTGGTGAGGGGCTCTTGATTTAGGGAATTGGATCTGTGCTCGTTCCCGAATTAAGCCTGAATGCCTTCCACATCCTCCCTCCAGGCGCTGTATAATCCTCCGGGTTTAGCGCTTCCCCTTGATTATAATAATAATAATAATAATACATTCGCTTCTAACATGCTTGCTGGAAGTCCAAGCCCCTTGCCCACAAAACAACCTTTACCCCCTCCTAACTTTTTCGAGGACGACTCCTACCCTGCCTTCCTTCCCCTACAGATTTATATGCTCTCCATGTCATTCTACTTTGATCCATTCTCTCTGAATGACCAAACCACCTCAACAACCCCTCTTCAGCTCTAATACTTTTAACTCCACGCCTTCTTCTAATTTCCACTCCGAATTTTCTGCATATTTACACCACATTGCCCTTAGACAGGACATCTCCACTGCCTCCAACCGCCTCCTCGCTGCAGCATTTACAACCCAAGCTTCACACCTAGTGTTGGTATTACTATACTTTCGTACATTCCCTTCTTTGCCTCCATAGACAATGTTTTGTCTCCACATACACCTCAACGCACCACTCGCCTTTTTTCCTTCATGAATTCTATGATTAACCTCATTATTCATAAATCCATCTGCTGACACTTCAACTCCCAAATATGGATGGAGGCAGTGGAGATGTCCTGTTTAAGGGCAGTATGTGGTGTAAATGTGTAGAGAATTTAGTGGAAATTAGTTGTGGAGTTATTGAAAGTATTAGAGGGCTGAAGAGGTGGTTTGGTCATTTAGAGAATAGAACAAAGAATGACTTCCAGCAAGTGTTCGATAGGAGTGAATGGAGATGAATGGTTTTTGGGACCTGACAAGCTGGAGTGAGCAGAGTAATATGTTGCAAATGGATTCAGGGAAACTGGTTAGTCAGACTAGTCCTGGAAATAAGTACAATGCCTGCAATTTAAAGGAGGGGTTTGGGATATTGTTAGTTTGTAGGCACATCTAAACTGTCGTATCCGAGGGCCTCTGCAAATAGTGATTATGTACGAGTGATGGTGAAAGTGTTGAATGATGAAAGATTTTCTCTGGGTTACTCTGCCTCGGTGGAAAACGGCTGACATTCATTACTCATGTTTATTTTATTTTGTTGTATATATTTATGGCTGAGTGACCTATATGATCAGTGCTCAATAAATACAACTTCCCCTCAGGGCAACGTAAAATATTATGTTACTATTCTCCATACTGCAGTAAAACAAGAAAAAGCATTAAAATAAAAAAATGAATTTCAACTTTATTCTTAAAGTATTTGAGAAACTATATTCCACTCTAGCAGTTGCTGATCTGTGCTCCAGTTCCCCAAATTAAGCCTGAATGCCTTCCACATCCCCCCCCCCCAGGCGCTGTATAATCCTCTGGGTTTAGCGCTTCCTCCTTGATTATAATAATAATCTAGCAGTTGCTGAGGTCAAAGTCATCTCTCTGAAAATATAAAAGAAAAAGTTGGGTAAATTTTAACTGTTCAAAAATACTTATCAATATATCTATGCATTTTGCACTTCAGTTTATAATTTGATTATTTTTTACAATGTACAGTCCTACAAGCCTCAATGAAGGTGTGCAACATGGGGTGTTTAAGTTAGGCTCCTTTAGTGTTTCTTTCCCAACACATCCTAATCAGTGTTCACTTTCAAGTGAGCATTCTCGGGGACTTATTTCTCTGCTACATGACAAAAGCCTCGTATTTTTTCCTCCCCATGTTAAACGTGCAAGAAACTGATTTTTGTTAAATGGTGGAGAGAATAATAAAACCAAAGGATATAATAGTATTCAAGGAGAAACTTCTTACCTCTTCGTTATACTCTTTGACATGCTTCCTGATAGCTGAAGTATCAACCCATGTCACATAGTCCTCCAGGGCTCTGTAACAAAAAACTTGTTTATGGATAATGGTATATGAACACTTGTCAATGGTAGATGGAAAGCCATGTGTGAGCAAAAACTTAATAGCTTATTTGTATATTTTGATTTAAGTTTGAGAGCCTCGGAGATCAAAATATACAGACCTGTATTTTCGTGTCTGTGTACACGTGGGTTTTTGTATTATAGGATAATTACAATACAGAACAGCATCAATTATAGCATAAACAAACTAAGACTATTATAACATGATTCAAGTATTGTAGAGAAAAATATACAGTATAGTGAGGAAGATATATGCCCAAGAAAAAATTGTACAAAATTTGAATAGTTCCCTCAGTAGCTTTTCCTGTCTACTTGCCAGGTCAAAAGCAGTGCCTCTTCCTAGCACTGCTTTTGGTTATATTGCATTTCTAGGCAGTTTTTTTTTTTTGGCTGGGCCCCTGGACACATCACTGTTCGGGCAATGAAGAAGCAGACTCGGTCAACTATACATAACCTCTTGCTTTCCCACAGGGGTATTACATCTTGGACTATTTTTCATTGATTCCCAACAACATTAACACTGGTGCGAGATGGTCTAGAACAAATTATTTTCTATTGGACCATGTTAGTGGTAGGAAGATGGCCAGAAACAGTCCTTTGGGAGAAGCTGCACTCATGTTTTTAGTACAGAACTGTATACATTATTTTTTTACTTTTACTGTCTATTGTTAAGTTTTAGAATTTTGTGCTAAATGAGGAGCTAAATTTGATATCTAGTCTCAATATTGTATTATAAATAGTCTCCATTCTCAATAGTCTTTAGTAGTTTTTTTTTTTTTTACAACAAACCGGCCCTATCCCACCAAAGCAAGGATGACCTAAAAAGAAAATCCTGAGATTATTTTGTGAATGGAGACAAATGGTTTTTAATACTTGACGTGCTGTTGGAGTGTGAGCAAAGTAACATTTATGAAGGGATTCAGGGAAACCGGCAGGCCGGACTTGAGTCCTGGAGATGGGAAGTACAGTGCCTGCACTCTGAAGGAGGGGTGTTAATGTTGCAGTTTAAAAACTGTAGTGTAAAGCACCCTTCTGGCAAGACAGTGATGGAGTGAATGATGGTGAAAGTTTTTCTTTTTCGGGCCACCCTGCCTTGGTGGGAATCGGCCGGTGTGATAATAAAAATAAAAAAAAATAGTATCTATTTACCTATTATTTCACACTTAGTTTCTCCTGCCAACATTCTTCCAAATTTTGACTAATGAATGCAGTTAACAAGAGAGGAATATCAGGATTGATAAATCGCAACAATAATCAAAGCTCTCTTGAAAGTAACTTATTAGTATACAGCGTGCCGGGTCACCATCTGGAGAAGACCCGGGAAATCAACATGAATGAATGAGTGAGTATACAGCAAGTCAGGCAAAAACTGTTTTCAGTGCCACTTACAGCACAACAGTATTCAGTTATAATGTTAGATTGGAAATAAATAGTATAAAATACCAACACAATGGAAATATAAACACATAAGCAATACAATGTGATCCTTTATTGACAACATTTTGCCCACACAGTGGGCTTTATCAAGTCACAAACAGATCTACCTGGGTCATGTACCTTCCACCCAGGTAGATCTGTTTGTGATTTGATCAAGCCCACTGTCGGGCAAAACTTTGTCAATAAAGGATCACATTGTACTGCTTATGTGTTTATATTTCCATAAATATAAACCACCTACTCGCCCTAAACTACTCAATATTTACCTTTACCAAAAAAATCTCCTAATTACCTAAATCTGAAAACTTAAAAGCTAGATGCCCAAAGTTCATAAATTACTTAATACTACCACACTGTAGTATAAATACCTACCCAAAACAATACTGCCTTACACCCAATTGTATCATTCTCATACTTTCAACAACTCGATGTTACATTCCCAGAATATACATGCAATTTAAATATTTACTATATACAAAACCTACAAAATACCTTCAACTTGTCCCAATGTAATATCCCCAGACTGTAATTTGAGTCAACTTACTGTCTACTATAAATAAAACGGATGTACAACTTAACAAACTATGATCAATTTCTCTAGTGCTAAGTAGTCTGTAAGCCATTAACTGTAGTCTGCCCATAATGCCAAGGCATGATAGTGGCTCTCTTTGCACTGCAACTATTATTTTAATTACATTATCTCAATGCACTCTTACAAGGAAATAAAAATTTGTATTTGTATAATGTTAGATCACTGAACAGACACTATAATGACCTCTTAGCACTTCTTTCTTCTTTAAATGTTAGTGTATTTATTATTTTTACTGAAACCTAGCTTAATTTGCCTTACTGGGGGTAAACAGCCATACATAACTGTAGGCCTGATCAAATAGGAGGTGGTGCTATCATATACTCCAAAGAATTAAAATGTATTAAATGAAAATGGTGATATATCTGCAAAATTTTCAGTCAGAAACTTGAAACCCCAATTACAGTTGGAGCAGTCTATAGGTTACCTCACACAAATTCTTACATCTTCAGTGACAACTTAAAAAAGATGAACCCTCAAGTAGCTGACTTTACAAACATTATGATTACCAACTATAATCAAGCCTACAAGAATTTCTGAGACAAGTGCTTCCTTACTTGGCCACATCTGGACCAATATAACATCCCCACTCAAATCAGGGATAATCACAGATAACACCACTGACCACTCCCCACCTTTCTCTTAACCAATTTATGTAAATCCTACAAGACACTAGTAAGATCTCATTTCGTCTCCATGATGAGCCATCAGTAAATAACTATTTCAGTATTAAGTTACCTTGACTGGCACAGAGAGTTTGCTGACAGTTGCGATATTGATGAATGTGTCAAAATTTTTCTTCAAAAAATCCAAAACCTCTACAACAGACATTGTTTAAGTAAAACTAATGGATCACAACAGAGTCTAAAAGGCCCATGGCTTACAGCATCCTAAAATCTGTTTATAAAAATAACATCAATATAAAAAACAGTTCAGACTGGGCCTAATATCAAAGGATCAGACCAAATGATATATGGCAGTACTTGCCAATCTAATAAGGAAATCTAAATTTTATTATGAAGGCAGATTTATCAAAATATACGGGAATATGAAAAAGACCTGGAAAACCTCCAAAATCCAGGGCTCTTGAAAAACAGAGATATAAACTTAACTAAATCAGATGAACCTCACATCCAGCTTGCAGACACAGCCAATATATTGAATGATTTTTCTACTATAGGATCAAAACTAGCTAGCAAAATCCTAACTTTAAATACTGAAGCAAATCACTACCTTACTGAAAATTATTCAAATTCACTATATCTAGCTCTAAGTTTCATTTGTAATAAAGTTACTGAAAGACAAGACAGGTAGCCTAACTAATTTGTTGCCACTAATGTACAGAAAAAAAAACTCGTGTACTGTCACCCACCAATACAACTCTGCTCAACAAATCATTGGAATCTTCATCTTTCTGATCAATACTTAAGGTAGCAAAGGATAACAAATCCTACTTAACTAAAGATCACTGAATCAGTTTGAAATATTAATACGTACATACTTTTAAAACTGTACTATTCTTCATTTACCTCTCTTTTTTGTACATTTAAGAACTTCTACGTAACCCTTTCATTTTCAGTCCCGTAATATTACAGCTTGCAGGCCAGTGTCGGGCCTGTAATACTACGCCAAAATTCTAGCAGCTTCAGATCTGGTGGGAGAAAGTTGGTAGGCCTACATGTGAGAGAATGGGTCTGTGTGCTCAGTGTGCACAGTACGAAAAAATCTGGGAGGTAGCAGTGCACTGTGGGAATGCTAATTCAGTACGTCTTGGTCACCAAGCATAGCAGTAAGGAATACCTCACTCTCCAGCAAATTGGGACTCTTCCCTTCCCAAGTGATAGTTCTAACACAGACTGAAGTGTCAGTGAAAATGAATCTCATGGTTTTGAGGAGTTTGTGACAGAAAGCAATGCCCAGGATACCAGAAATAGTGCTGAAAACCCAGACGATTATCAACCTTCCACCTTTCACCAAAAAAGTCAAAGTGACTTTATTTCCGTGTGGGTGGTGGGGAAGGCAGCATTGGTGGTAGAGAAGGCAGCGTGGGTTTGTGGAAACAACATAGCAGCATGAGTGTAGATTACCTAGGATAACCCAAAAAAGTCAATGTAACTTATTTCCATGTGGGTGGGGGGAAAGGCAGTGTGGGTAGTGGGGAAAACTACATCAGTGATGGGGAAGGCAGCGTGGGCTTGTGTAAACAGGTTTTGTCAACAATATAATAACAATGTTTGTGCAGATATTGTGTTGTATACAATGAGTGGATACATATACATTATGCACTATATTGGTCTCACAGGCCACAAAAGTTACTTGAAAAAATAAAAGAAAAAAGTAGAATAAAAGTAAAAATAACATTACCAAGTGAGCGACAGTTGCCGATGTTGCTGTAAGCAGTTCACCTTCTGTCAACTTTTTGCCTCTATATCTTGGTAAGTACTGATCACAAATTTTTTTTCTCTTTTCTTTTAAAACACTCACAAAAATATTCTTAAAATTTTGGAAAGAAAAAATCATTTTTTTTTTTTTAATATTTTTCGACACAGCGAGAGTTTAGAATCAGAGGTCCAAATAGTGAAAGGGTTAATAATCTATGTCTAGTTCTTATGTAGTCTTTAAGCATTAGGATTAGTTTGCCTGAAATGCACTGCATGCTAGTGGCTTCCTTTCGTGCCTAACAATATTTTATTACATGTGAACTACCTTATCTGTATACTGCAGAAAAGAAATAAAGTACAGTGGACCCTCGACCAACGATATTAATCCGTTCCAGAGAGCTTGTCCTTAGCCGAATTTATCGTTAGCCGAATTAATTTTCCCCATAAGAAATAATGGAAATCCAATTAATCCGTTCCAAACACCCAAAAGTATGAAAAAACTTTTTTTTTCACATGAAATATACATTTTCCTACACAGAAAACAATGATACATGCACAATAAATACTACATGAAGAATAAATGACATTTACCTTTATTGAAGATGTAGTGATGAGTGATGAGATGGGAGGAGGGAAGACGATGGTGGTGCATTATTGTTTGGAAGGGGAATCCCCTTCCATAAGGACTTTAGGTACCAAGTCCTTTTCCGGGGTTACTTGACAGTCACTGGACCTCTGTCGCACCAAAAATCTGTCCATAGAGCTCTGTACCTGACATTCCTTTAAGATTTTCCTAAAATGGGCCACAACGTTGTCATTGTAAAAGTCACCAGCACGGCTTGCAATAGCTGTGTCAGGGTGATGTTCTTGCACCTTTGTCCACATTGTACAAATGTCCTTAATCGTTGAAAACGGCAACTTCCTCCATTTCTCTCTCCCCTCCTCTGAAGCAATTTCCTCAGTTGTGGTCTCTTGCTGTTGCAGATGCTCTTGCAGCTCATCAGTGGTTAGTTCTTCATCATTGTCCTCCACCAACTCTTCCACATCTTCCCCACTAATCTCCAACCACATGGACTTTCCCAATGACACAATAGATTCCACAACTGGCATAGGCTCCTGAGGGTTAGCTCCAAACCCTTCGAAATCCCTCTCTTGTACACATTGTGGCCACAGTTTCCTCCAAGCTGAGTTGAAGGTCCTGTTAGTCACTCCCTCCCAAGTCTTACCTATACGAGGATACTAAAGTGATCTTTCCAAAACTCTCTTAGGGTCAATTCAGTGTCTGAGGTCACTTCAAAGCACTTTTGAAACATTGCTTTGGTGTACAGTTTTTTTAAATTTGAAATGACCTGCTGGTCCATGGGCTGGAGGAGAGGAGTGGTATTAGGAGGCAAAAACTTCACTTTTATGAAGCTCAACTCCCCCGCAATTCGCTCTGGCAAGTCTGAAGGATGAGCAGGAGCATTGTCTAATACCAGGAGGCACTTGAGGTCCAATTTATTTTCCAGGAGGTAATTTTTCACAGTGGGGCCAAACACATGATAGAACCAATCATAGAAAATGTCCCTAGTGACCCATGCCTTACTGTTTGCCCTCCATATCACACACAAATTAGCCTTGACAACACTGTTTTTCTCAAACACTCTGGGATTTTCAGAGTGATACACGAGCAGAGGTTTCATTTTGCAATCCCCACTAGCATTACTACAAAATATTAGAGTTAGCCTGTCTTTCATAGGCTTGTGTCCTGGCAGTGCCTTTTTTCTCCTGTGTAATGTAGGTCCTGTTTGGCATTTTCTTCCAAAACAGGCCTGTTTCGTCACAATTAAACACTTGCTGGGGTTTTAATTTTTCAGTGTCTATGTACTCCTTGAATTCCTGCACATATTTTTCAGCCGCTTTCTGGTCACAACTGGCAGCCTCACCATGCCTTATCACACTGTGTATGCCACTACGATTCTTAAATCTCTCAAACCAACCTTTGCTGGCCTTAAATTCACTAACATCACCACTAGTTGCAGGCATTTTTTTAATTAAATCGTCATGCAACTGCCTTGCCTTTTCACATATTACTGACTGAGAAACACTATTTCCTGATAATTGTTTGTCGTTTATGCACACCAACAACAGTCTCTCCACATCTTTGAGTATTTGTGATCTCTGTTTTGAAAACATACTTGCACCTTTCGCAACAACAGCTTCCATTGATTGACTTTCTGTTGGCCAAGATAGTAGCGATGGTTGATTGGGGTTTGTTATACAACCTGGCCAGCTCGGAGGCACGCACTCCACTTTCATACTTTGTGATTATCTCTTTCTTCAATTCCATAGTACGTACAGTGGACCCTCGCCTAACAACATTAATCCATTCCTGAGAGCTCATCGTTAGCCGAAATTATCGTTAGCCGAATTAATTTTCCCCATAGGAAATAATGGAAATCAAATTAATCCGTTCCTGACACCCCAAAGTATGAAAAAAAATTACCACATGAAATATACATTTTTATACACCCAAAAAGAAGACATGCATAATTACTACTCTACTAAATAAGGAATACATTACACTTACCCTTATTGAAGATCTGGTGATGATTGATGGGATGGGAGGAGGGGAGATGGTGGAAGTTGTTATTGTTTGGAAGGGGAATCCCCTTCCATGAGGACTTGAGGTAGCAAGTCCTTTTTCAGGGGTTACTTCCCTTCTTCTTTTAATGCCACTAGGACCAGCTTGAGAGTCACTGGACCTCTATCGCACAACAAATCTGTCCATAGAGCTCTGTACCTCGTGTTCCTTTAAGATTTGCCTAAAATGGGCCACAACATTGTCATTGTAATAGTCACCAGCATGGCTTGCAACAGTTGTGTTAGGGTGAGTTTCATCCATAAAGGTTTGCAGTTCAGCCCACTTTGCACACATTTCCTTAATCTCTTTTTTCAATTCCATACTAATTCTCGCCCTTTTTACCATAGGGTTGGCACTAGAAGCTTTCTTGGGGTCCATGGTGACTTATTTTGCAGTTACAAGCACTAAAAACACTGGGATAATGTGAAATGTACCGAATGTATGCATAGATGTGACTGCACTGGCTGGCTTGTAAACACTGGCACCCATGGGGCAGTGTGGACAGGTCCCGGACGAATCACATTGGGCGAGTTTTTTATCGTTAGGCAGGGCAAAATTTTATGCTCAAACACTTCGTTAGGCGGATTTAACGTTATGCGATGCGTTCGATAGGCAAGGGTCCACTGTAATTCTTACCCTTTTTACCACAGGGTTACACTAGAAGCCTTCTTGGGGCCCATGGTGGTTTATTTAGCAGTTATAAGCACTAAAAACACTGGAATAATACAAAATGTATCGCAGGTACACGTGCAAGCGTCGGGACTGTCTTGTAAACAATGGCACACTAGCTGAAGGCAGGGCAGCTGAGGCACGCTCAGGCTGGATGGACAGGTGGACGCATTCGGGACAAATGTCCTTACCCAAGTTTTTCATCGTTGGTCAAGACAATATTTTTACGCAAAAACGCATCATTGCCAGATTTTATTGTTAGTCGATGCCATCGTTGGTCGACGGTCCACTGTATTTGTTATTGTACCTTTCCATGTTTCTACTTTTGCACATCCCCCACTGGAGCACTGTATTACTTAACTATATAATAATAATAATAATAATACTCCTGCAATGATATGAAATGATAGAGAATCTTTTCCCAGTGGTAATGACACCAAAAGTTTGAAATTTGATGGAAAACTTAGGGAATCACACGTTCATGAAGTTAGTGGTCTCAGCGATGTTTACGCATCAGTGATTTCGCCCACTTTGAGACCTATTTTCTGCCAATTCCATTGTTCTGGTTGACCAAACTCATAGCTATTTCACTAGAACTTCATTTGTTACATCAATTGAATACAAGAAACCAACCACTTACCAATTTCAACTACCCAATAAAGTGATCAGAAATTGGTAATTTGGACAATTTCATACACAATTCAAGGCCAATTTCAAAATAGGGTTCAGAATTACAATACAAACATTCCTAGCACTAAAATAGTATTTTTTCTGTTCATTACTCATGTCTCCAGGCCCCTCTTATATTACACTTGCTTCCATTTTGAATTTTTATTCACACAAAAAAACAGAAGATTTACTGTTATACAGACTACTACATTATGTAAAAATAGTATAAAAAATATCAGTGCATTTGTGAAAACATATTAGATCCACCAGTTGACGTGTACTGAAAGCGTGATGTGATTCATTTACTCTTGAACATTGCCAAAAATCGAACATTTCCGCTACTCTGAGCTAAATTTCACGGTACTTTTAGTCCATCAACCATTCAAAAATATCTCTGTTTCTGTAATATATCTTCCATTCTATCAAATGAGACCAAAAAAACAAGAATACACCCATAAATACCATATGAAAATACACTGCAAAGTCGGTGTTTTAAACTAAAAACAAGGTCAGTTTTTTTTTTTCTCATTATGCACTGCATGCTGCAAGATTTTTTTTTATACTGCGCACACTCACCTCTCAGACCCATTTTCTCATATGTAGGCCTATCAGCTTTCTCCCACAAGATTTGAAGCCACTAGAATTTTGGCATATTACAGGACCAACACTGGCTTACAAGTCGTAATATTATGGGACCGACTGTGAAAGGGTTAATACAGTGGACCCCCGCATACCGTTGGCATCACATAACGTTTAATCCGCATACCGATACATTTTATCGCTAAAATTTTGCCTCGCATACCGCTTAAAAACCCGCTCACCGCTGTTCGTCCGAGACGCGTCCAATGTGCGCCCTCAGCCAGCCTCACATGTGCCGCCCGTGCCATTGTTTACCCGCCAGCCTCCGCGGTAACATCCAAGCATACAATCGGAATATTTCGTATTATTACAGTGTTTTCGGTGCTTTATCTGGAAAATAAGTGACCATGGGCCCCAAGAAAGCTTCTAGTGCCAACCCTACAGCAATAAGGGTGAGAATTCCAATAAGATGAAGAAAGAGATCATGATAAGTATAAAAGTGAGTGCGTTATCGCCGACCTGGCCAGGTTGTACAAGAAACCCCAATCAACCATCGCTACTATTGTGGGCACCAGAAAGGCAATCAAGGAAGCTGTTCTTGCCAAAGGTTTTAACTGTGTTTTCGAACAAAGATCGCAAGTGACGGAAGATGTTGAGAGACTCTTATTGGTGTGGATAAATGAAAACAGCTAGCAGGAGATAGCGTCTCTCAAGCGATCATAAGCGAAAAGGCTAGGAAGTTGCATGAGGATTTAATTAAAAAAATGCCTGCAACTAGTGCTGATGTGAGTGAATTTAAGGCCAGCAAAGGTTGGTTTGAGAGATTTAAGAAGCGTAGTGGCATACATAGTGTGATAAGGCATGGTGAGGCTGCCAGTTCGGACCACAAAGCGGCTGAAAAATATGTGCATGAATTCAAGGAGTACATAGAAAGTGAAGGACTGAAACCTGAACAAGTGTTTAATTGTGATGAAACAGGCCTGTTTTGGAAGAAAATGCCAAGCAGGACCTACATTACTCAGGAGGAAAAAGCACTCCCAGGACATAAGCCTATGAAAAGACAGGCTTACTTTGTTGATGTGTTTCCAATGCTACTGGTGATTGCAAAGTGAAGCCTTTATTAGTGTATCACTCTGAAACTCCCAGACCGTTCAGGCAAAAGAATGTCCTCAAGGAGAATTTGTGTGTGCTGTGGAGGGCAAACAGTAAGGCATGGGTCACTAGGGACTTTTTCTATGACTGGCTACACCATGCATTTGCCCCCAATGTGAAAGATTACCTAACTAACTGGTGTTAGACAATGCCCCTGGTCATCCTACAGACTTGGCAGAGCGACTTTATGGGGACATGAAATTCATTAAGGTGAAGTTTTTGCCTCCTAATACCACTCCTCTCCTGCAGCCCATGGACCAGCAGGTTATTGCAAACTTCAAAAAACTGTACACAAAAGCTCTGTTTGAAAGGTGCTTTGTAGTGACCTCAGAAACTCAACTGACTCTAAGAGAGTTTTGGAGAGAGCACTTTAATATCCTCAATTGTGTAAACCTTATAGGTAAGGCTTGGGAGGGAGTGACTAAGAAGACCTTGAACTCTGTTTGGAAGAAACTGTGGCCAGAATGTGTAGACAAAAGGGATTTTGAAGGGTTTGAGGCTAACCCTGAGAGGATTATGCCAGTTGAGGAATCCATTGTGGCATTGGGAAAGTCCTTGGGGTTGGAGGTTAGTGGGGAGGATGTGGAAGAGTTGGTGGAGGAGGACAATGAAGAACTAACCACTGATGAGCTGATAGATCAACTTCAACAGCAAGAGGCCAGACCTGAGGAAACTGGTTCAGAGGAGGGGAGAGAGAAATTGAAGAAGTTGCCTACTACAAAGATTAAGGAAATCTGTGCAAAGTGGCTTGAAAGTGCAAACCTTCATGGATGAAAATCACCCTCACACAGCTATTGCAAGCCGTGCTGGTGATTATTACACTGACAATGTTGTGAAACACTTTAGGGAAGTCATAAAGGAACGAGAGGTACAGGCCACTATGGACAGATATGTTGTGCGAAAGAAGTCCAGTGACTCTGAAGCTGGTCCTAGTGGCATTAAAAGAAGAAGGGAAGTAACCCCAGAAAAGGACTCAACACCTCAAGTCTTAATGGAAGGGGATTCCCCTTCTAAACACTAACACTCTCTCTCCCCTCCTCCCATCCCATCAATCATCACCAGATCTTCAATAAAAGTAAGTGTCATGTAATTGTGCATGCCTTTTTCAGTTTGTGTGTATTAAAATTAACATTTCATGTGGTAAAAATTTTTTTTTTTCATACTTTTGGGTGTCTTGCACGGATTAATTTGATTTCCATTATTTCTTATGGGGAAAATTCATTCGCATACCGATCATTTCGCATAACAATGAGCCCTCTTGCACGGATTAAAATCGCTATGCGGGGGTCCACTGTATGCATCGACTGGCCAGTCAAGTAAAGCATTGTTACATGACCAGCAGCTGTATGGGTGACAATGTATACAAAGTCTTGACCTGGAGGTTATCACAGGGCATAGCCTAACAATAGAGAAGGGAGATATAATCATCTTTATAACTGACGAGAATGTCTGTTTTAGATTTCTTCAGCGCTGAATTGAACATCCAAGATCTACTGATAAAGAGGCTTCCTTTCACAAGCTTATTTTCCTGTGCTACAGATATTGCTAAAATTCCAAAGATTAACCTATATTTACAATGTACAGTGGTACCCCAAGTTTCGTACATAATTCATTCCAGAAGGTTTTATGTGCCATTACCAAATGAATTTGTTCCCATAAGGAATAATGTAAATTAGATTAATCCATTTCAGACCCTCAAAAAACACTTACAAAAGCACTTACAATAACACAATTACATAATTGTTCAAGTTGGGAGCTGTACAAAACTGAGGGTACCACTGTACAACACTAGATAAAGAATTCCCAAACAAAAAGAGAAAAAAATTATTTTAATAACATCATCATAACTGCAAATATAAAAAAAAAAATATTACTGAAATACCTTGTAACGAGAAAGGCTGGATCTTTCACAACTTCAGGACCAACGCGGATGTGACCGTGCTCGATAAATGTAATAGCAGTGCTTAAATTTGGGCTCATTTTGTTACGAACCATGATGCACGGTAGACGTCGACGGCAGAATGATGAGGCCGACACACGATTGCAAAACTCCAAGTTCCACTTGGTTGGAATCAGTCCCATGGTGTACCTGAAATTTATATTAGAGTACAGCCTCTCTTCACTTAGCGACGTACTCGTTTACCTACGACTTGAACTTACAACGGGCCCTTTGACTAGTATGCATACCTAAATAGTGTAATGTATATTAGAGCTGATTTCCTCTATTCTGTTTATTACAATATATAGTACACTACCAATAGGTATATTTTATTACATAATATGGTACAAAAGATTTAAGAGATACATTGTTGATATAAAGATGGCATATACAGTACACATTCTCCATGGGAAAGTGGAGCAGAATTCTTCCTCTGTAAGCCATGCATGTCGTAAGAGGCGACTAAAATGCCAGGAGCAAGGGACTAGTAACCCCTTATCCTGTATATATTACTAACTTTCATTTTTCCTTTTGGGCCACCCCACCTCGGTGGGATACGGTTGGTATGTTGAAAGAAAGAAGAAGAATACAGTACATGAGGTGCGTGTACATATTGGTACATATTGGTATGTGTTTGTCACTGACTATAATGCAAAAATCTCATCCAGCTCCTCAGAGCTGGGGTGCGTGCTCAAAATACAGCAGGTATTACCCCTCTGAACAGCAGAGCTGAGTTGCTGGAACAGAAAACTAGCTGCCCTGGGATCCCTAGTTACCCTGATGAGTCTTTTGCCTAGCCCCTTAAGAAACTTAGATGCACTCTTTTCCATGGGCCAAGGGTCTCTGAGCCTATGGGAACAAACATATAATGATGGGCAAGTTCTCCACATTTTCTAGACTTTTGAGACTTCCTGAAGCTGGCAGCTGCCCCTCCTTCCTCCCTGGTGTATTGGAGATAGGTATCAGCCAAGGTAGATGCACATGTGTAGTCACTACTGTATAAACATTTAAAAATATACCAGAAATGTTATAAATGGTGCAAAGGTGACATTAAAACAATATCAAAGATGCTTGACACAAACCCACTACCATTATAGTATGCTCCTCACTTAGCAACGAATTCATTTACCGACATGGTATTAGGAATGGAACTCCATTGTTAAGAGAGGCTGTATTATATAATGCATAAACTTTCTAAAAATAAATGAAAAGAATAACTAATGAAGTCCACTTATATCTGGTTTAACACAAAAAACATTTTGTTTATGCTTCACAATATTTCCAAGGATAAATATATTCATATATCTCACAGGAAATCTAGAAAATAAACACCACAACCTACGTGTGCCTTCCATTCATGTTGTTAATAACAGACAAGAGTTCAAGTGCAATTCATCCTGGCTTCTTTGTGAATGAAAAGTTCTGTTTTACTGTATCATCTCTATTTTTTTCTTATCAATAAAAATGTTATATACAGTAGTTTATTTTGACCTCCTCAATTTACTTATTTAATTCAGGAGGAAGTGTCAAACCCATAGGGTAAGTATCACATGAGGAATGGAAGACATGTTTGATCTATGGAAGGGAAAGATAAATCCAGTTCCTTGGAGCAAGAGCCCCCTCACAGTCATCAAGGAATCTTCCTTGAGGAAAGTAGTGAACCTGAAAATTTAAAGTTTTACACAATTAACCATTTATACTTTTTAATCAGTTGCATGTTTCACAATTTCACCTTTTGTTTATATTACAAAGATACTGTATTGCCAGCACCTTTTTTCTCATGTAAAACTGATTGGATTACATGTGATTTAGCATAAAATCCTGCATATACTGGGATGTCACCTGCTCTCTTTCCTCTAGTCCTCTCTCCTGCACCTTTCCTCTTTTCTACTTTTCTAATGACTCATTTTCTTCTTCTTGCCTGATACTATCTTCTCTCTTACTTTCACTTGCTGCCTCTTCCATACAGGAAGTTAAAGTGAATAAATATATTTCCTTACAGTGCTAATGCTCATCATTTACTGTGGACACTAACTTGGTTATGCACAATCTGAGTTGCAAATCACTTTCACTGTTTCACTGTGGCTGTGATGTATACTGACCAGATTATTTATCCCACAGGCTGTGGCTGGAAAATATATAGTCAGGCAATGATAAAAATAAAATGCATGCCAGGGGAAAATATTTACAAGTAAGAATTCAGTTGACTCACAAAATCGTAATGACATGATTGCAAACAAACCATACCACGGGCGGGGATAGAACCCACGATCAGAGTCTCAAATCTCCAGACCATCACGTTAGCCACTGGACCAGCTAGCCACAATAAGATTCGTCCAACTAGGTATATTTCTACACCATAGGAAGGTTAGCATAGGCACCACTATGCTAACCAGTGGCTAACGCGACGGTCTGGAGTTTTGAGACTCTCTGATCGCGGGTTCTATCCCCGCCCGTGGTATGGTTTTTTTGAGAATTCAGTTGGGTGCAGCAGGTGAGTTAAGTCCTGCCTCACTCTCACTCACTCTCTCTGACTGAAGAGTCTTGAATCAAGAACTCTTGTTTGCCCCATTTCAAGGCATAACCCTGTATGGTCTTTTCCTACATTATTGTCATTTGTCATCAAGAACTGAAGTGAACTAAATGACAACACATATAGTTGAAGGTGTGTGTGAATAACTAAAGCATTAAAAAAATTAAAGCATACTTTTTTTTGTTTGCTTCTTTTTGATTTAATAATTTATACAGGAGAATGGGATACTAGCCCTTTACTCCCAGCATGTTAGTTTCTTTTAATGACACATATGGCTGATAGAGGAAGCAATCTTCTTCACTCTCCCATAGAAATGAAAGGAAACACATGAATAATTAAGAAGTTTAAGGGAACATTCAGAGAGGATGGAGCAAAACAAAATAACTAGGAGAGTATATAAATCAAGAGTGGAGAAAAGGAGGGACAAAGGTCATTTCAGGAAGGGTGGAGAGGTTTTGAATGTTAAAGGCTTGGACATCTGAAAAGCTTGTGCAAGCATGTTAGATAGAGTGGAAACAAGTGGTTTTTATGATTTGACGTGCTGTTGGAGTGTGAACAAAGTAACGCTTGTGAATGGATTCAGGAAAACTGGTTATCCAGACTTGAGTCCTGGAGATGGAAAGTATGTTGCACTTTGAAGGAGGGGTGGGATGTTGCAATTCAGAAGGTCATCAAAGATGCAATGTTGGTATCACTCTGGGAAGACAGTGATTGAATGAATGAATGATGATGAAAGCGTTTCTTCTTTCTTGAGTCTCCTTGTCTTGGTGGGAGATGGCTGGTGTGTTAACCCAATGACTGTTGTGAGCCCCAAAATTAAAAATGCTGTCAGTGTTGCAATCTTTCAAAAGTATTTATCATCTAAAATGATAGAGAAGCTTTTTCTAAAGGCAATTACACTGAAAATGTAAAATTTTATGTAACAATTACAGAATTATGCAGGCACAAAAATGGAGGACGTGGAGCACTGTATACAAAGTGTGTAAATTTTGACTGCATCATTAGTGGTATTCAGTAGCTCAGTGCATATAAGTAACTTTAACATTCATGCCAACCTTCCCTTGTTGTCTTCTTGTTTGCCTCCATCTCACTTTTTTGGTAATTTTTGGGTAGCAAATTATAATACCTAAGAGCTATGCTGCTTTAAGTCTAATGAAGAGCAGTAAACTGAAAAACTTCATCAACATACTCAGTATTGGATGCAAAAATGGAGATAGCAGAGATGATTACATTGGTGACATACCATGAAGTTTTATTTTATGATTAATCTCAGAAGGTTAATAATTATGGAAAACCTAAGAAAGTCTAGCAGTGTGGTTTATTTCAACTGGGGTCCTTAGGTCTTTTCCCCCTAGAATTCTAACCACAACAGCCAACTTAGTCCAGGATACTGCATATACCTATTTACTGCTTCATAAACAGGAATAGTAGGTGTAAGAAGATTTGCTCATATATCTTGCCTCATCCATAGTTCATACTGAACTATGAAACACAGGATACAGAAAGCAATAACTTGATTGATGAGATAGTCCAATCTGGTCTCGGGCTGTCATAACAAATCTCTCAAAATTGGTTTAAGGTATTACCAGGCATCTTCGTGGAATCTCCAATATCTGAGGTTAAGCTGTTTAGTAAGCTATAAATTTTTATAAAAAAGTTAATAAAAATGTTAAAGATACTTACAATTTTTCAATAAGCCTTCCACTAGCTTCCATTCTAAAAGGGTCTTTAGGATCTAAATCCTTTATTTTATTTGCCAACTCTCTAGTTTCTCTGGACATCTTGTTGTATCTGAAATTTACACAAGAATTGTTACACTTGGAAAGTCAATTATAGTTGTATATACAGTAATTAAAAAAAAATAGTACCCTATAATGTACACCAATTCAAAATGACAAATTTACAATATTTCCATATACAGTCCATGAAAGAAACAAAATGAGGCAGAAAAATAAAAAAAATTGTGAAGATTGTGCAGACTCATAAACAATGTACACAACTTTATTTCCACTCTCCTAAACTTAAAAAAAACCAATGACTTAGGTGCAACAATTCAATGCCTGAACTTAAGAACATCTTTTCCTCAAATAAAGGAAGATGATTTTTTGAGAATTGCAAAATAATAAAGTTAATAACAACATTAAAGTTTTTGGAAAAAAATTTTTGAACAATTATTGTCAAGCCATTGAATAATTAGAGAAATTAATAAATTAGCCCAATATACCCTAAAAATTTTTATCACAAAACTTTTCAACAAACTTTGATGCTTTTAAAAAACATAAATAAGTAAGTAAGTACATTCTTATATACAAAAATCCTTACAAAAACCACAACTGTAAAGAAATGGAAATTTAAATAAGTGAAAAAAACATTTGGAGGAAATTTAATCACGGGTTTACCCTGGAGAAGTGTGCTTCTTTTTTAAATATTTGCCGGGTTTCTTCATTTTGGCACTTCCTTGATACCTGGGGTTCCCATAATAATATTAAAATAATATTTCTTTTCCCTAGGTAGAGGGTTGGAGACAGCAATTGCCCAAAGAATACTACCATCCTCCCAAAGTGAGTTAAAACGAAAGCCTGAAATTGTTTTATATGAGGGTAGGGATTGCTGGGGTTTTTTTTTTCGTCATAAACAGCAAGATTTCAGGTACTCTTTTCTTCTACTTACATTTTTACACAAAACCCTTGGGGGTTTTTTTTTTTTCTTACTGTTTTGTTCTTGTTTATTTCCACTTATCCCCATGGGAAGTGAACAAAATTCTTCTCCAAAGCCATGCATGCCTAAGAGGAAACTGAAATGAAAAGGGGGGCTGTAACTCCTTCCCTGTACAAATTACAAACGTACAAGGGAAACTTTCTTTTTTCTTTTGGGCACCTGCCGTGGGATAGGGCCGGTGTGTTGAAAGAAAAAAGGGGATTTTAATAAAACAAATGCAGTAAAAAGTGATCCTTATTGACTCGTTTCCCCACACGGGGGCTTTTAAAGTCACAAACAAAAATCCCTGGGGTGGAAGGAAAGCGAGTATTTATACCGGGAGGTCGGGGTGAAGAATGTGCTTTGATGATGTACCGATTGGGGTTTTGGTCAAAAAACGGGGTAGTTTGGGAAAAAGGGAACTGGAAAAGTTTGGGCAGCCCTTCACAGTTTTTATGGGGGGAGCGATGAAAAATTTTTTGGCAAGTGGTTCAGCTATGTTATGAAGCCATATTCGGTTGGTTGTGGATATAGAAATAAGTGTGATTCCAGATTCTTCGGTTTTGGGGTGTTGTCTTCTTGGCGAAAAGTCTTGAGTTTCTGTGTTTATAAAGGGGTTGTGTGAATTGGGTGTTGTACGATGCATTTTTGTGTCGTCAGACCTGCTTGGTATTGGTGTTTGAATAGGTTTGGAGGTCCCTTGAGTTTCCCCCCACGTATAATTGTTCTTCTTAAAAGGGGTTAAATACCCCTCAGAGGATGGAGGTTTGTCTTGTACTATGGTGTGTCCTTGATGGTCATGGTTGTGGGGGTAGATATTTGGAATGATTTTTTGGGGCAAAATTTTGGGAAATGTTTGGAAAGGGATTTGGGGGGAAAGGATATGTATCTCTTCTGGGAGGTCTTCTCTGGGGTGTTGAAGATTTTTAGTGCTCCCCGTTGCATTTTGATAAAAGGACGGGATAGGGGGTTTTGGAAAATACCTTTCAATTTGTGCATTTTTCCCTCAGGAAAATCGTTGCTGCAGTTTCTGAGTGCACGCGGGAAAAAGCCTATAATTACACCCGTTTTGGTTTTTGGGTGTCTGGGAGAGTAGAAGGGGAAAAATCGTTTTGGTTGGGGGGTTTTCGAAGAATTTAAAACGAAGTTCGGGGTCAGCTTGCAGAGTAGAACATCAAGGAAAGGAAGTGTTGTCGACCTCTTTTAAGTGTAAACTGGTTTAAAGGGCTCGACTGGTTGAGCTTGTTTTGGAGAGCTTGAAGTTAAAGTTTTTGGGAGTTATGGGGAAAAATGTCGTAAAATAACGGGGGGCCGGGTGACAGACGAAGGAAAAAATTGGGGGAGAAACGTTCGGTTTCTAATTTTTCCATGAAAAGGTTCGTAGGACGCATGGGGGAAACCCATGGGTAGCCCAAAGTCTGCTGAAAGAGTGTTTTTCAAAAGAGAAAACGTAAACCAACACATAGTTAAAAACCCGGTCGTAAAGTCGCGGGCGGAAGGGGAAGATAATGAATCGCAATTTTTCTTGCCAAAGATCGTGGTTGTTTGTAGGTTTTTTAGTAAATGGGGGAAGTCACGTCAAGGCGGGAAAATTTTCTGGTTCCCTGTGTTGATGTTCGAATGGACGAGAAGTCACCGAGTTTTTGAGGGCTGGATGATAGTCCCCAAGGGTTTTCGAGAGGTGTTTGGCGAGATTCCCTGGAGCTTGTGGAGCACTCCCATTCCGAGGAAGGGGCCCTCAGTGGGTACCAGGCTTGGGGGTCTTTGGCGGCCGTACATTTGGCGGGTTTGGGGTTTTCGGGCGGGTGTGGAAGTTTCTTCCTTGTTCTGGCCCCTCAAAATCCGAGCCCTTTAAAGAAAAGTTTTAGTAATTGTCCATTGGGGTTTTGTGAGGGGTTTGTAGGTATCGGGGTCATTAAGTGATTGGCATTTTGTTCCGAATCTCAGTTTTTCATGATGCAAACCACCGCTGATAAAGGGGTGGTTTTGTCATCAGAACATGACGATTAAGGGAAACAAATGTTTCAATCTACTAATGACCAGTATTAAATCTCTCAATTAACATGAACTTACTAAATTTCTGCAAAACCTCGACATCTGCAGTTTTATAACAGGGGAGAACTTGTCACCTTCCCAGCAACCACAACTGCCGAATGTAGTGCCAAGACTCTACAACTGTTACCTGCTACTGAAGCAGAATAGTGGGGAATAGGCAGTGCTCCCCATAATCTCGACATTTGCCATACCCCTTTCGAAACTCTGGGCATACAGTCAAGCAATCTCAAACACTCAGGTGATCTTCTCAGTGGCTTCGCATACATCAACTCAGACAAGAAACTTTCAGTTTAACGTGACTTCCAAATTCACTAAATATCTATTAAAGCTGATTCTTGGCTAGAAAATTTACGATAAAATTATATCTTATTCAGCCAGCGACTTCATGATCCTGCTTAACTATTTTGGTTTAAAAACGTGTTCTTTAGGAAAATCCTTTTTCATTGCAGACTGGACTTCTAGGTTTTCGCGACTCATTGCATGTTCTGCGAACTTATACAAGAAAACATTAAAAAGTCGAATCGTTTCTCTACCATAATTAAAAAGTTGTCCCTCTATGTTACGACTCTCCTAATAATCTAAAACTTAAAATTTCAATACTCCTCAAGACAACTAAAAGGTCAGAACATAAAAATCCTGTTCACACTTGGAAGAAGAGGTACGACAACATTTCCTTTCCATGTTCCTAACTTCAAAGCAACCAACGAACTTACGTTTGAAAGCTCAATCAAAACCCACAACAATACTTCTCCACTTTTACTTCACCACGACAGCAAAACAATTGGTTGCAATCTATAAATTAATCACACTCAGAATTGCGACAACGAGTTCCTTGAGATTATTGTACTATATTGAAAGGTAACTAAAACAATTACCCTCGCACTATCAGACATGCAGACGGCGATCACTAAATATCCAACACTCAGATAAGACACTCGAGAAAGATACACAGTACCTTCATACCTACTAAAATGCCTACATGTTTCCAAAAATCTTTGACCAAACATATCAATTATTAACTCACAAACCATTGAGGACATACATCACAGTATAGGCAGGAGAAGCCTCATCCTCTGCAGGTTTTTACATAATCCCTTGTATGGACTGCACTTGTTACCGTGGTCCGAACATCAAGGACCTCAAATGTATTCAAAACCAAATTTCCAGCAGGTTGACGACACAAGGAATGCACGTTCAACACGTAATTACACCACCACTTGATAAACTACGAAACTAAGACTTATCCACAGAAGAAACACAATACGAAATTGATCATCACTTATTTCTATATCTGACACTTCACCAAAATGGCTTCTATACATAGCTAACCTACTTCTTAAGAAACTTCATCATCGCTATCCAATAAGATACTATAGAAGTCTGTTTCTTGTCTATCTTCTTTCAAGTCTACCAAGTTCTTGACTCTATACCCCACTTTCATCTAGGAAGCAGAATTCTTCCACCTGCCATCAGCCGGACTAAGAAAATACTGCTTTCCATAGCCTAGTAGTTCTGTTTGTCCTTTGTAAAATACCAACTACTAGGGGAAACGTTGTCATTAAAGGATCACATTTACTGCATTTGTGTTTATATCCGGTTGTTGGATTTTATAGATTTATCCAAAAGTGGATTGCAGGTTGTCTTTTTCTGTCTCATAAACATGCAAGATTTCTGGTACGTCTTGCTACTTCTACTTACACTTAGGTCACACTACACTTGCATGTACAAGCATATATATACACACACCCCACTGTGTTTTCTTCTAGTTTCTTACTAGTTCTTGTTCTGGTTTATTTCCTCATATCTCCATGGGGAAGTGGAATAGAATTCTTCCTTGTAAGCCATACATGTCATAAGAGGCGATTAAAATGCCGGGAGCAAGTGGCTAGTAACCTCTTCTCCTGTATATACAGCCTCTCCTCACTCAGTGATGTACTCATTTACCAACAACTCAGACTATGACAGACTCTCTAACCAGTACTCATACCTAAATAATGTACATTGGAGCTGATTTCCTCTATTCTCTTTATTACAATATACAGTACACTGCTGTGTAAACATTTAAAAAGACACCAGAAATGTTATCAATGGTGCAAAGGTGACAGTAAAACAATATCAAAGATGGCTGACACAAATCCACTACCACTGTAGTATGCTCCTCACTTAGGGACGAATTTGTTTACCAATGTGGTCTTAGGAACGGAACTCTATCATTAAGTGAAGAGAGGCTGTATTACTAAATTTAAAAGGAGAAACTTTCGTTTTTCCTTTTGGGTCACCTTGTTATGCAGAGCATTTCAGGCAAATTAAGTCAATATAATGGCACAAAGAAAGTCAAACACATCCTTTTAATGGGCATTAGTTACCATGTGTTTAGAATTTACACAGGTTCAAAGTTAACGGGTTCTTAACAGTTATGAAGCACCACTACTCTAAGCTTTCATTAGGGTTATTTCAATTGAGTTATTGTTGCATACAATATAATGAATTTGTGCTTCTTCAGTACTGCAGGAAGTATATTTCCTGAAGTTCTTTATTCAGTCACATTATACAGTGATGGTTACTTTGAAGTCTAGTTAAACATTGCCTCCTTATGTATTGCCATACATTTTCACTGTTAATAAGGATAATTTTGTTCTTATTGTAATAACCTGTATATTTAACCTGTGTGACTGAAGGTGGTTGTTGCCCGACACCCACCAACCTGTACAATTACTCTTATTTGTAGCACCCCATAATAAGAGAACACAATCCATTAATTTCTCATCAACAGGAACAACAATTCTTATTCCTTGGATGACAAAGTCCCGTGGCTTGATTGGCAATGCTCTTGCCTCACACACAGTGTTTATGGTTCAATCCCTGGAATAGGTGGAAATGTTGGGCTTGTTTCCTTTCAATTGCTGTCCCTGTTCACCTAGTAGTAAGTAGGTACCTGGGTGTTAGTTGACTGGTGTGGGTTGCATCTTGGGGGACAAGATTAGAGGACCATAATGGAAATAAGAGACAGTCCTCAATGACGTACTGACTTTTTTGGGTTATCCTGGGTGGGTAACCCTCCCCCAGGTTAGAAATCCGAACTTATGATTGTAGTTAACTGCACAAAAAGTCCTATTTAAGTCTACGTCTAGTTCTTAAGTAACATTTAAGCCTTAAGATAAGATTTTGTTCAGTTTTTTAATCCAGGAGGTTTACCTACCCAGGATAACCCTAGAAAGTAAGTGCATAATCAATGACTGTGTCTTATTTCCATTGGGGTCCTTAATTTTGTCCCCCTAGGATGCAACCTACACCTGTCGACTAACATCCAGGTACCTACTTGCTTGCTAGGTGAAAGGGACAACATGTTTAAGGAAACACACCTAATGTTTCCACCCTTGCCGGGGATCAATCTCTGGACACTATGTGATGTGAGATTATTATTATTATTATTATTATTATTATTATTATTATTATTATTATTATAATCAAAAAGAAGCGCTAAGCCACAAGGGCTATATAGCTTGTGATGTGAGAGAGTTGACTACCAGACCACGGGCCACAGTGATCAGTTGTCTGAAATGAATTGCATAATTAGTAGCTTTCTGTTGTGCCTGCCACTGCATTAGTTCCTGTAAAATATATTATCTGTACGGCATAAATAAACATTATTATTATTAATCTTATCACCCCCAAGGGGCAACAAATAAACTGCGAAGAACATTTGCCCACTTACAGCGTATAATCATCTCTTCTTTGTATCATGTACCTCTTCAAAATTTTGACTTCTTTCAGGTTGTTGTCCACCTCCCACTTCAGGAAGTCTGTATGTTTAAGTAGCTTTTTCTCGGCATATTTTAACTGCCTCATTTTTGTGGTAGCGAGTGTTGTTGTTGAGGTTATTCAGAGCCACCACACTAGACACTTACGCTCTACCACCAGGGAGTCCACCAACATATATTGAACCTGGATGGAAATGAGTAACATTATTATTATAATCAAGGGGGAAGTGCTAAACCCAAAGGATTTTACAGTGCCTGTGGGAGGGGATGTGGAAGATATTCAGGCTTAATTCAGGGAACTGGAGCACAGATCCAATTCCCTAGATCAAGAGCCCCTCACCAGCATCAAGAAACCTTCCTTGAGGGGGACCCCAATGGAAATAAGTCACTTTGTCTGAAGTTTTTTGGGTTATCCTGGGTAATCTACACATATGCTGATATGTATTATAATTTATGTAACTGTATTTATGTGTACCTGAATAAACTTACTTAGATCAGGTGGACCCCAGTCTTAAACACCAAGAGAATGAGGACTCCAATGGAAATTTAAAGGACCCCAATGGAAATTTAAAGGACCCCAATGGAAATTTAGAGGACCCCAATGGAAATTTAGAGGACCCCAATGGAAATTTCAAGAACCCCAATGGAAATAAGTCACTTTGTCTTACTTTTTTAGGTTATCTTAGGTTCTCTACACATATGCTGCTATGTATGATAATCTATGTAACTGTATTTGTGTATACCTGAATAAACTTACTGACTTAAGAGTTTTACTCCTTGATCAACAAACAACGTGAGTGAAGACTTGTTGTTGTTGTTGTTGTTGTTGGTTATAGAGATCGTGACGACTCCAAGTTGTGACGGCCGCAACTCCGGAGTCGGAAAACTACTCGAGTATTTCGTTTTATCTTTTTTGAGGGAGGGAGGGAGGGCGAAATCATGGGTCAAAACCTTTGCCGTTAAGTAAGAGAGGTAAGGACGAGATTCGGACTCTAGAAGAGTGGATATAATACAGAAAAAAACACATATAAGCCGACAAAAAGGGCAGAACAGCAAAGCCGTATCCTTCACGGTGTGAGCACCACATTGCGGACTTGGCCCAGAAGGAATTTGAGGAGGTACATTATGGTAAGTTTATTTAGGTACGGATACAGATAAGTACAATTATCATACATATTTTAACATGAGTGTAAATTACCTAGGTTAGCCCCAAAAAGGTCAACTTGACTTATTTCCACTGTATATATGGGCTTCAGAAAGGCATTTGACAGAGTTCCGCATCGGAGATTGTTGAAGAAAGTGAAAACACAAGGACAAGCAGGAGAAATTTTTTGCCTGGACAGAGGCGTGGTTGACAGATAAGCAACAGAGAGTTTGCATTAACGTGGAGAAATCAAAGTGGGAACGCGTGACAGTCAATGTTCCACAGGGGTCAGTGTTTGGCCCTTTGTGATGAATGGTTTTGAAAACCGACAAGTTGAAGAATTGAGACACTTATGCAACACATGGGAATCTTTATTGAAGAAACGTTTCGCCACACAGTGGCTTCATCAGTCCAATACAAAGTAGAAATGGGTAAGGAGAGTAGAAGTATGAGGTAATCAGTCCCTCAACCTGGATTCGATGTGTTCAGTCCCTTACTACAAGAGTGATGGACTGAACACATCGAATCCAGGTTGAGGGACTGATTACCTCATACTTCTACTCTCCTTACCCATTTCTACTTTGTATTGGACTGATGAAGCCACTGTGTGGCGAAACGTTTCTTCAATAAAGATTCCCATGTGTTGCATAAGTTTGGCCCTTTGTTGTTCACAATATACACAAACGACATACATAAGGGAATAAATAGCGGCATAAGCAAGTTTGCCAATGACACCAGAATAGGCCGACGGATTAATTATAAAGAAAATATTAGATCGCTACAGGAAGATTTGAATAAACTGATCCAGTGGTCGGAGTGGCAGATGCAGTTTAATACAGACAAATGCAAAGTTCTAAACCTTGGAAAGGAAAATGTCCACGGCGCTTATAAACTAAATAATGTCGCTCTTAATCACTCTGAATTCGAAAAATATTTAGGAGTTCTGGTTAGTAGTCATCTAAAACCAAAACAATAGTGCCTGTTATTATTATAATCAAAACTAAACGCTAATCCACAACAGTGCGTAATTGATCGCAGAAAAGCGAACAGTCCTCAGGCTATTCTTCAACTTTATAAGAGATAAGATAAGATTAAAAAAAAATTGTTCGGAGTTTAGCCCGGAGGGTTATCCACCCAAAATATGTAACCCAAGAAAATCAGTGAGTTATGGAGGACTGATTTTCTATTCGGATCCTTCAAAATTGTCCCCCAGGATGAGACTTACACCAGTCGGCTATCACCCAGGTACCTACTTACTAGCTAGGTGAATGAGGAGAGCAGGTGTAAGGAAACACGTCCAATGTTTCTACCTTTGCTGGGGATCGAACCATGGATCTTACACCGTATTAGGGCAAACAAGTACATCAGTGGTGTGAGGTGGACCTGCATAGCCTGGGCCAGTAGACCTACAGCAGTGCTCCAGTGTTTTTAATCGCAGAGAAAGGTTCAGAGGAGGATTCCAACAGTGGCAGCAACATCTCAATGTTAAGTTTTAGCTCTAACGCAGGAAGCAAGATTACAGAGGTCTCAGTGGGTCTTTGTCAGGCCCCACTGAGCATATCAATCATTTCATATTTATAATTACTTTATATAGATGATGTACACAATACAGTATGTAAATAAATGTTTTACAAAACTGACAAGTTAAAAAATGAGACACTTGGGCAAGATTTGGGTATCTTTATTCTAGAAACTTATCGTTATCAGTGGCTTCAGTCCAGTGCGCGAAAAGGTGTAAGATGAGGAGTTTGAGGTAATGAGTCCCTCATTCTGGAGTCGAAGGGTTCAGTCCATATGGACTGTGAGAAGTTAGTGTGTGATAATCACTACATAGGCAGGTTCAGCAATGATTTCTTACCTCCCAGTTTTGTAGCAATGATGCTGATGCTCCTCCTGCAGAGGTTGTAGGAGGGTGTCTTATTCATTACCCTCTTTGCTAGGACAAAAAACTAAGGAAAATCTTTGAAGGTGGTCGTAAATGAGAGGTGATGGCAGGAATAAGGTATGGGTGAGGTGAGAGGGTTGCAGGTGGTTCAGGTGATGGAAGGAAAGAAGGAAGGAAGGTAGATGGGTGTTAGAGCGGGTGAAGTGAAGGAATTATACCCAATAAATAAATGTATGAATATAGTTATATATATGAGAGTCGGATAAAGTAATTAATAAAAGATATGGAAAGGGATATTTTACTATTAACGAAAAACGCTGAAATACGATGTCTTTTTAAGTTTATTTCCCTTTCTAATTCTTGTGTCACTAAGTAATAGTAATCCTTGAGTCACCATTAAAATATGGGACACTACTGCATGAACAAGGACCAAAAACAAACAAAAAAATAAGTGCGTATACACAGCTATACATCTCTCAGTGTATATACATAGAGATATACACTTCTCAGTGTATATACATAAAGATATACACCTCATAGGCATATATAACGTGATCAGCAGCAGCAAAAGTAAGAGTCGTTAAGGTAGCTTGGTGACACAACCCCTGAGATGAGAGTATATAGCTTTATCTAGTTGTAGAGTGAAGTTAACTAGTGGATGAAGTTAATTAACTAGTGGCAGGAATTGATCTTTGTTCAAGTAGTTGTAATCGTAAGTAACTGATCTTTGGACTATCATAGTACTGTTGAACATAGCGGTACAATAAGCGGGATGAATTATGTAGCTAACAGCTCAGTGCACGTTGAGCAGTACAGACAAGCATAACTCACTGCACGTTACTTGATCAGTCATGACTCGCATTCACTGCCAGAGCGCAAAGTCACATGACTAAGATTCACTGCACCAGTACTTTATCACTCAGACTGATTACAGCTTGCAACTTGAGTGACAAGTGTCTGCATAGTGAGAATGCACTGCCCAGTACCTTTCTCCCACTGCAAACCGTCTTGCAACGTGTTCAGCTGAGCAGGCGTGTCATTCGTGATATGCAAGTGGAGGCACTAAGCTTCATTGATTTCTCTGGCACTACACATGCCGTGCTGTAGCTGGCCACTCATTACAGTACAAAGAACTGGAGACAACATCTTTGATGTTTCAGAGACTCACCGCATTCGTATATGCTACTGCATCATTGATTGCAGCAAAAAATCATGCTAAAATCTGTTTTCCCACCATTACTACAACCTGACCATTCACTGCTCCACTCATTACACAACCTACCATTCACTGTCACACCATTCACAAGCCACCATCACGCTCCACCATTACACAACCTACAGTTCACTGCTCCACCATTACACAACCTACCATCACTGCCCCACCATACACAACCTAACCACTCACTGTCCACCATTACACAGCCTACCATTCACTCTCCACCATTACACAACCTACCATTCACTGCCCACCATTACACAACCATTACTGCCCCACCATTCCAAAACATCTCCCTCATTACACAACCTACCATTCACTGCTCCACCATTACACAACCTACCATTCACTGCTCCACCATTACACAACCTACCATTCACTGCTCCACCATTACACAACCTACCATTCACTGCTCCACCATACACAACCTACCATCACTCTCCCACCATTACACAACCTACCATCACTGCACCATTACACAGCCTACCATTCACTGCCCCACCATTACACAACTACCATTCACTGCACCATTACACAGCCTACCATTCACTGCCCTACCATTACACAACCTACCATTCACTGCCCACCATTACACAACCTCATTCCTCACTGCCCACCATTCCAACTACCTTCACCTTGCCTCCACCATTCACACCACTAGCCATTCACTGCCCACCAATTCCCACCACCATTCACTGCTCCACCTCACACCACCTCCACCTCCACATTGCCACCTCCATTCACTACCCACCATCCAACCTTGCCATTCACTGCCCACCATATCCACTACCATTCACTGCCACCATTCCAACCTACTTCACGCCCCTCCACCATTGCACCCACTACCACTCATGCCCAACCATTGCTCACTCACTCTCCCCTCCACATTGCCCACTCCACCATTGCCACTCCACTAATTGCCATCCACTATTGCCCACTCCAACATTTCCACTATCCCACTCCACTTGCCCACTCCACCACTGCCCACTCCACCATTGCCCACTCCACCATTGCCCACTCCCACATTGCCCACTCACCATTGCCCACTCCACTATTGTCCCACTCACTATTGCCCACTCCCACCATTGCCCCACTCCACCATTGCCCACTCCACCATTGCCACTCCACCATGCCCACTCCACCATTGCCCACTCCACTGCCACCCACTATGCCCACTCCACCATTGCCCCTCCACCATTGCCCACTCCACCATTGCCCACTCCACCATTGCCCACTCCACCATTGCCCACTCCACTATTGCCCACTCCACCATTGCCCACTCCACCATTGCCCACTCCACCATTGCCCACCTCCACCATTGCCCACTCCAACCATTGCCCACTCCACCATGCCCACTCCACCATTGCCCACTCCACCTGCCCACTCCACCATTGCCCACTCCACCATTGCCCACTCCCACATTGCCCACTCCCACCATTGCCCACTCCACTCCATTGCCCACCACCTGCCCACTCCACCATTGCCCACTCCACCACTGCCCACTCCACCATTGCCACTCCACCATTAGCCCACTCCACACTGCCCACTCCACCATTGCCCACTCCACCATTGCCCACTCCATCCCACTATTGCCCACTCCACCATTGCCCATCCACCATGCCCACTCCATGCCCACTCCATCCATGCCCACTCCACCATTGCCCACTCCACCATTGCCCACTCCACCATTGCCCACTCCACCATTGCCCACTCCACCACTGCCCACTCCACCATTGCCCACTCCACCATTGCCCACTCCACCATTGCCCACTCCACCATTGCCCACTCCACATTGCCCACTCCACCATGCCCACTCCACCATGCCCACTCCACCATTGCCCACTCCACCATTGCCCACTCCACCATTGCCCACTCCACCATTGCCCACTCCACCATTGCCCACTCCACCATTGCCCACTCCACCACTGCCCACTCCACCATTGCCCACTCCACCATTGCCCACTCCACCATTGCCCACTCCACCATTGCCCACTCCATTGCCCACTCCACCATTGCCCACTCCACCATTGCCCACTCCACCATTGCCCACTCCACCATTGCCCACTCCACCACTCCACCTCCATTGCCCACTCCACCATTTCCCACTCCACCATTGCCCACTCCACCATTGCCCACTCCACATTGCCCACTCCACCATGCCCACTCACATTGCCCACTCCACCATTGCCCACTCCACATTGCCCACTCCATCATTGCCCACTCCACCATTACCCACTCCACCACTGCCCACTCCACCATTGCCCACTCCACCACTGTTCACCCTCGCTGAGCCTCAACTTTCTTTATCTTTCTCTTGAGCAATGATGAAGGAAGGAATTAATCCAGTAGCTCTCCCTGCTTTTGTTCTTAACTAAATGAAACTAATTGATCTGGAGGATAAGACCAAGACCACGATGGATGATATATAAGACTGAAGGAACCATGGTAAGAGCTGTAGACGAGAGAGAGAGAGAGAGAGAGAGAGAGAGAGAGAGAGAGAGAGAGAGAGAGAGAGAGAGAGAGAGAGAGAGTTTAACCTCTAGACTGTGACTCTAGACTGTCTCCCAGAGGATAGTGGTGTTAGTGGAAGGCATCGGACAGATGACCAAAAGCTCCCGCTGCGGGTCATCATATCTAAGACCCGGATCAGGAAACACTTGTCCTGTTTCCTGACAAACATTACCAACCAACTAGCCGCTAGTGGGTGAGGATGAGTAATGTTTTACCGATTTCAGTAAAATTTGAAATTTGTACATATTGGGACTAAACGTATCTCATCCTTCTTATAGAAGGATGAGATACGGAGTTATTGACTAAAATGAATATCACTATTTCTTACAAGAAAAATGGCAAATTGAGACTTTTCACCCAATAGCAGAGTGAGCCTTGTGTTCATGAAACTACACCAGTGGGGAAAGTTTGAAGCCGATCAGATGATTCGTTCTCCACTTCGGCATGGATTCCACTGATTCCAAGTTTTACTCACCACCAACACAGATAAATTTGCCTGCACGCAAACGAAATATAATAGGCGCCATCCTGGCCATGAGCTTTATCAGCCATTAAACCAGAAGAGGTAAACCGAGAGTTACTTTACTGCATTAAAAATTTCCAACTCTTTTTTACCCATAAATTGGTCAAATCTGCGCCTTCAAACTTAAATTTAACTCTTCACTGTTGTTGAATTAGGAGCCGACTGTATTGAACGTTGGAAGCTACGACACTGAGGAGATTGGAAGTTAACTTGGCCATTCCAGGATGCTGGAATTGGGCTCAACAACCTTGGTCACAGGGCACTTGAACTTGCTAATTGTTCCATGAATCTGATCTTCGTTAATATACACAACGCTGAAGATTTGAAACCTAATGGATGAGGCATTATTGAGTTATGAACGAAATAAAATCGAATAATTGGAGGAAGAAACAAGAAAAAATATCGAAGAATTCTCTTAAAGGTCCTCTTTCTGGAAGACCTAATTACTGCTGCATACATAACCACGGCCCCTCCCATCCCACACACAACATCACCACTGCCCCTCCCATCCCACACACAACACTATGGCCCCTCCCATCCCACACACATCACCACGGCCCCTCCCATCCCACACACATCACTACGGCCCCTCCCATCCCACAGACATCACTACGGCCCCTCCCATCCCACACACATCACTATGGCCCCCTCCCATCCCACACACATCACCACGGCCCCTCCCATCCCACACATCACTACGGCCCCTCCCATCCCACACACATCACTACGGCCCCTCCCATCCCACACACATCACTACGGCAGCTCCCATCCCACACACATCACTATGGCCCCTCCCATCCCACACACATCACTATGGCCCCTCCCATCCCGCACACATCACTACGGCCCCTCCCATCCCACACACATCACTACGGCCCCTCCCATCCCACACACATCACTATGGCCCCTCCCATCCCACACACATCACTACGGCCCCTTCCATCCCCACACACATCACTATGGCCCCTCCCATCCCCCACACATCACTATGGCCCCTCCCATCCCACACACATCACTATGGCCCCTCCCATCCTACATACATCACTATGGCCCCTCTCATCCCACACACATCACTACGGCCCCTCCCATCCCACACACATCACCACGGCCCCTCCCATCCCACACACATCACTACGGCCCCTCCCATCCCGCACACATCACTATGGCCCCTCCCATCCCACACACATCACCACGGCCCCTCCCATCCCACACACATCACTATGGCCCCTCCCATCCCACACACATCACTATGGCCCCTCCCATCCCACACACATCACTACGGCCCCTCCCATCCCACACACACCACTATGGCCCCTCCCATCTCACACACATCACTATGGCCCCTCCCATGCCTCACACATCACTATGGCCCCTCCCATCCCACACACATCACCACGGCCCCTCCCATCCCACACACCTCACTACGGCCCCTCCCATCCCACACACATCACTATGGCCCCTCCCATCCAACACACATCACTATGGCCCCTCCCATCCCACGCACATCACCACGGCCCCTCCCATCCCACACACATCACTACGGCCCCTCCCATCCCGCACATCACTATGGCCCCTCCCATCCCACACACATCACTATGGCCCCTCCCATTCCACACAATCACCACGGCCCCTCCCATCCCACACACATCACTACGGCCCCTCCCATCCCACACACATCACTACGGCCCCTCCATCCCACACACATCACTATGGTCCCTCCCATCCCACACACATCACCACGGCCCCTCCCATCCCACACACATCACTACGGCCCCTCCCATCCCACACACATCACTACGGCCCCTCCCATCCCACCACACATCACTACGGCCCCTCCCATCCCACACACATCACTACGGTCCCTCCCATCCCACACACATCACCACGGCCCCTCCCATCCCACACACATCACCACGGCCCCTCCCATCCCAAACACATCACTACGGCCCCTCCATCCCACACACACATCACCATGGCCCCTCCCATCCCACACACACATCACCACGGCCCCTCCCATCCCACACACATCACCACGGCCCTTCCCATCCCACACACATCACCACGGCCCCTCCCATCCCACACACATCACCACGGCCCCTCCCATCCCACATACATCACCACGGCCCCTCCCATCCCACACACATCACTAGGCCCCTCCCATCCCACACACATCACTATGGCCCCTCCCATCCCACACACACACAAGGCCCATCCCATCCACACACATTACTGTGGCCTCTCCCATCCCACACATCACTATGGCCCCTCCCATCCCACACACATCACCATCGGCCCCTCCCATCCCACACACACCACTATGGCCCCTCCCATCCCACACACATCACTATGGCCCCTCCCATGCCCACACATCACTAGGCCCCTCCCATCCCACACACATCACCACGGCCCCTCCCATCCCACACACATCACTATGGCCCCTCCCATCCCACACACATCACTATGGCCCCTCCCATCCCACACACATCACCACGGCCCCTCCCATCCCACACACATCACTACGGCCCCTCCCATCCCAACACATCACTATTGCCCCTCCATCCCACACACATCACATGGCCCCTCCCATCCACACACACATCACCACGGCCCCTCCCATCCCACACACACATCACTACGGCCCCTCCCATCCCACACACATCACACGGCCCCTCCCATTCCCACACACATCACCACGGCCCCTCCCATCCCACACACATCACACACGGCCCCTCCCATCCCACACACACATCACACGGCCCCTCCCATCCCACACACATCACCTACGGCCCCTCCCATCCCACACACATCACTCACGGCCCCTCCCATCCCACACACATCACCACGGCCCCTCCCATCCCACACACATCACTAGGCCCCTCCCATCCCCACATCACTATTGCCCCTCCATCCCACACACATCACTATGGCCCCTCCCATCCCACACAACATCACCACGGCCCCTCCCATCCACACACACATCACTACGGCCCCTCCATTCCCAAACACATCACTACGGCCCCTCCCATCCCACAACACATCACCACGGCCCTCCCATCCCCACACACACATCACCACGGCCCCTCCCATCCCACACACATCACACGGCCCCTCCCATCCCACACACATCCCACGGCCCTTCCCATCCCACACACATCACCACGGCCCCTCCATCCCACACACATCACTACGGCCCCTCCCATCCCACACACATCACTACGGCCCCTCCCATCCCAACACACATCACACGGCCCCTCCCATCCCACACACACATCACCACGGCCCCTCCCATCCCACACACACATCACCACGGCCCCTCCCATCCCACACACATCACCACGGTCCCTCCCATCCCACACACATCACACGGCCCCTCCCATCCCCACACATCACTAGGCCCCTCCCATCCCACACACATCACCACGGCCCCTCCCATCCTACACACATACTATGGCCTCTCCCATCCCACACACATCACTATGGCCCCTCCCATCCCAACACACATCACACGGCCCCTCCCATCCCCACACACATCATTATGGCCCCTCCCATCCCACACACATCACCACGGCCCCTCCCATCCCACACACATACTATGGCCCTCCCATCCCACACACATCACTATGGCCCCTCCCATCCCCACACACAATCACATACGGCCCTCCCATCCCACACACACCACTATGACCCTCCCATCCCACACACATCACTATGGCCCCTCCCATGCCTCACACATCACTAGGCCCCTCCCATCCCACACACATCACTATGGCCCCTCCCATCCCACACACATCACCACGGCCCCTCCCATCCCACACACATCACTACGGCCCCTCCCATCCACACACATCACTATGGTCCCCCCCCCCTCCCATCCCACACACATCACTATGGACCCCTCCCATCCCACACACATCACACGGCCCCTCCCATCCCACACACATCACTACGGCCCCTCCCATCCCACACACATCACTATGGCCCTCCCATCCCACACACATCACTATGGCCCCTCCCATCCACACACATCACTACGGCCCCTCCCATCCACACACATCACTACGGCCCCTCCCATCCCACACACATCACTACGGCCCCTCCCATCCCACACACATCACACGGCCCCTCCCATCCCACACACATCACTACGGCCCCTCCCATCCCACACACATCACTACGGCCCCTCCCATCCCACACACATCACTACGGCCCTCTCCATCCCACACACATCACCACGGCCCCTCCCATCCACACACATCACTACGGCCCCTCCCATCCCACACACATCACTACGGCCCCTCCCATCCCAACACACATCACCACGGCCCCTCCCATCCCACACACATCACTACCGCCCCCCATACCAGCTTTAATTAACCCTCCCTCCAAGCTCGTGTGGTGTGGTGTGCATTTCGTGTGTGTGTAGTGCCGTTGTGCTCCTGTGTACTGTGTGTCGTGTTATGGCAATTGTGTGTTGTTTACTCACCTAGTTGCACTCATCAGTTGAGGTTGGGGGTTCGATGTCCAAGCTCCTGGTCCCGCTCTTCACTGGTCGCTACTAGGTCACGTCTCCCTGAACCGTGAGCTTTATCATACACTCAGCTTAAAGCTATGTAGGATCCTGCTCCCTACCACTACATCGCTTCCCAAACTATTCCACTTCCTGACTACTCTGTGGCTGAAGAAATACTTCCTAACATTCCTGTGATTCATCTGTGTCTTCAACTTCCATCTGTGACCCCTTGTTGCGGTGTCCCATCTCTGGAACATCCTGTCTTTGTCCACCTTGTCAATTCCTCTTAGTATTTTGTATGTCGTTATCATGTCATCCCTATCTCTCTTGTCCTCCAGTGTCGTCAGGTTGATTTCCATTAACCTCTCCTCGCAGGACATACCCCTTAGCTCTGGGACTAGTCTTATTGCAAACCTTTGCACTTTCTCTAGTTTCTTTACGTGCTTGGCTAGGTGTGGGTTCCAAACTGGTGCCGCATACTCCAATATGGGCCTAACGTACATGGTGTACAGGGTCTTGAACGATTCCTTATTAAGATGTCGGAATGCTGTTCTGGGGTTTGCTAGGCGCCCATATGCTGCAGCAGTTATTTGGTTGATGTGCGCTTCAGGAGATGTGCCCGGTGTTATACTCACCCCAAGATCTTTTTCCTTGAGTGAGGTTTGTAGTCTCTGGCCCCCTAGACTGTGCTCCGTCTGCGGTCTTCTTTGCCCTTCCCCAATCTTCATGACTTTGCACTTGGTGGGGTTGAACTCCAGGAGCCGATTGCTGAATCAGGTCTGGTGGTGGTGGTGTGTTTGTGTGTGTGTGTGTGTGTGTGTGTGTGTGTGTGTGTGTGTGTGTGTGTGTGTGTGTGTGTGTGTGTGTGTGTGTGTGTGTTGTGTGGGTGTACGTGTGTGTGTACTCACCTAATTGTACTCACCTAATTGTGGTTGCAGGGGTCGAGACTCAGCTCCTGGCCCCGTCTCTTCACTGATCGCTACTAGGTCCTCTCGCTCTCTGCTTCCTGAGCTTTGTCATACCTCTTCTTAAAACTATGTATGGTTTCTGCCTCCACTACTTCACTTGCTAGGCTATTCCACTTCCTGACGACTCTATGACTGAAAAAATACTTCCTAACGTCCCTGTGACTCGTCTGAGTCTTCAGCTTCCAGTTGTGACGCTTTGTTTCTGTGTCCCCTCTCTGGAACATCCTATCTCTGTCCACCTTGTCTATTCCCCGCAGTATCTTGTATGTCGTTATCATGTCTCCCCTGACCCTTCTGTCCTCCAGTGTCTCAGACCGATTTACCTCAACCTTTCCTCGTACAACATTCCCCTGAGCTCTGGAACTAGCCTTGTTGCAAATCTTTGTACTTTCTCTAACTTCTTGACGTGCTTGACCAGGTGTGGGTTCCAGACTGGTGCTGCATACTCGAGTATGGGCCTAACATACACAGTGTACAGTGTCTTGAACGATTCCTTATTAAGGTATCGGAACGCTATTCTCAGGTTTGCCAGGCGACCGTATGCTGCAGCAGTTATTTGGTTGATGTGTGCCTCCGGTGACGTGCTCGGTTTTATGGTTACCCCAGGTCTTTCTCCCTGTGTGAGTGTGTGTGTGTGTGTGTGTGTGTGTGTGTGTACTCACCTATTTGTACTCACCTATTTGTGGTTGCAGGGGTCGAGTCTTAGCTCCTGGCCCCGCCTCTTCACCGGTTGCTACTGGGCCCTCTCTCTCCCCGCTCCATGAGCTTTATCAAACCTCGTCTTAAAACTGTGTATGGTTCCTGCCTCCACTACGTCATTTTCTAGGCTATTCCACTGCCTTACAACTCTATGACTGAAGAAATACTTCCTAATATCTCTCTGACTCATTTGTGTCTTCAACTTCCAATTGTGGCCTCTTGTTTCTGTGTCCCCTCCCTGGAACATCCTGTCTTTGTCCACCTTGTCTATTCCACGCAGTATTTTATATGTCGTTATCATGTCTCCCCTGACCCTCCTGTCCTCCAGTGTCGTCAGGCCGATTTCCCTTAATCTTTCTTCATAGGACATTCCCCTTAGCTCTGGAACTAACCTTGTCGCAAACCTTTGTACGTTCTCTAGTTTCTTGACGTGCTTTATCAAGTGCGGGTTCCAAACAGGTGCTGCATACTCCAGTATGGGCCTGACATACACGGTGTACAGTGTCTTGAACGATTCCTTACTAAGGTATCGGAATGCTGTTCTCAGGTTTCCCAGGCGCCCATATGCTGCAGCAGTTATCTGGTTGATGTGTGCTTCCGGAGACATGCTCGGTGTTATACTCACCCCAAGATCTTTCTCCTTGAGTGAGGTTTGCAGTCTTTGGCCACCTAGCCTATACTCGGTCTGTGGTCTTCTGTGCCCTTCCCCTATCTTCATGACTTTGCATTTGGCAGGATTAAATTCGAGAAGCCATTTGCTGGACCAGGTGTCCAGTCTGTCCAGGTCTGGACACCTGGTCCAGCAAATGGCTTCTCGAATTTAATCCTGCCAAATGCAAAGTCATGAAGATAGGGGAAGGGCACAGAAGACCACAGACCGAGTATAGGCTAGGTGGCCAAAGACTGCAAACCTCACTCAAGGAGAAAGATCTTGGGGTAAGTATAACACCGAGCATGTCTCCGGAAGCACACATCAACCAGATAACTGCTGTGTGTGTGTGTGTGTGTGTGTGTGTGTGTGTGTGTGTGTGTTGTGTGTGGTGTGTGTGTGTGTGTGTGTGTGTGTGCGGATGCACTAATCTCATTTACAGCTCGTAATTTGCCGAATTTTCCCTGACCACTAATATAAACTAATTTGAAGCCGTGGACAAACCACTAGCTGCAGGCTACTTTAAACCAGCTTCAACTCTGATTTACAGTATGTACAGATTAATACAATCTCTTACATATTTGATTCTTTTATCAATACAGATGTCCTCGTTGTCACTGAATTTCATTTGGGTTACTTTACAAAATTCATCCAATTGATAATTTATTTCTGTAGTTTTGAGAATAATTAACTTCCCACCCTCTTCCTTGGCAAGCCAGGGAGGTTCTACTGGCTCAGGGGTTAACATCTTGGTCATGGATCAAGACTGCAAACATTACCCTGCATCACGGGTTTCATTCGGGCAGGTAATGAAACAATTAAAGGACTTTGTGTAAATGCACTAAGGCAGTAAGTAGGAGGGGAAGAAAGATTATGTACTCGCCAGGAACAACGCCTCCCGAGGCCGGTCTTGGTCACACATTTACTAGGTCAGATTGGTCAAAGGGCAAAGGCCTTCCGCTGGCTTCCACACTGGGTACCACGGGTTTGAAAACAACATATTTTTGTATCAGGATAGACCAACATTTTAGTAATCTATGTATTTTCTACTCACTGGTATTTCCTTCAAGGACGTTGTCTTGATGCTGTTGAAAATCTTTTGGTTCAAGAGACTGGAACTACCTCAACTCTCCTCGAATCAAACCTCAATGTCTCATTAACCAGGCGCTACATAACACTTTCATGTTTAGTGCTTCCTAAGGAATGTAAATATTAAATATTTTTCCACGTATTTTTCGTCTTGTCTCAGTGAATGCCTGTACTAAATAAGGTAAGAACGTTTTCAATTTCAGATGTAAACAATAAATCAGCTGACAGATCTCGCATGAGTATCTTGGTTATGCCAAATTTGTGGTTTCCGGATATTGAACATGATATGAAATACCGAGAAGTAGGTACCTGGGTGTTAGTCGATTGGTGTGGGTCGCATCTTGGGGGACATGATTGAGGAGCCCAATGGAAATAAGATAGACAGTCCCTTTCTTGGATTATCCTGGGTGACTAACCCTTCGGGGTTAAAAATTCGAACAAAATCATACTACAGTAACAGCAGTAGTATGGCAGCTGCACACCTCAAGGCTATCCCACCTATCATGTCGTTAATTCTTGACACAAAGGTTATGTCCCTTGACAACCAAAAATATCACAAGACGTATTAGAAAGACTCACTTAATGGTTTTTCAGGAAGAAAGTCGGACTCTTAGTGAGGTTTTAAAGATTCCTGGTACAGTGTAATGAGGTAATTTCTGCTTTCCAGAACTGAAGGTCTAGTGTAAATTATGAGTGTTATAATTTACTGTTTTGTTGTGTCCAGAAAATATAGATACTCTTTTATATCTATTTCTACATATTTATCTTATATTATATCGCTAATGTTATTTTAATTAATAGCTAAAGCAAAAATATGATGCTGTGGCAGGAGCAATACACAAATAACTCGCACATAGGAGTATTTGTGTACTGTGCTTTGTAGTAGTATTTGTCTCATATATTTGCTTTACTGATATGTAAGATGTCTCACACACTACACTTTCCGTGCTGGCAGATTCGAGTTTTGATTGCAGTCTGGGATGTGTGGCAAGCTGGGAGTGTACCTCACCTCACCTCACACCTGCAGTTACTGCATCACTCTCTAACTGGCTGGTCATCATCATGGAGGGACCTCTCTTCTCTTACCTTTATGAGAACTCTGTTCTTGTCATATTGACTCAGTGTTGTGGTAGAGTATAATCTCGTTGGTGATCCAAAATCATACTGCTTGTCCTCTGTGAAATTATGTTCCCAGAGACTTATTTAGAACTAGGGACTTTTCACATTTTGTGGTTGTGTGTCTTGAGACGGTATGATTCAAGTTCCGTGTCTAACTCTTGATCAGCCTTATTCTGGGCTGCATCTGGGCACTATCGTAGTTGGGGCTTAAAAGTTTCTGAACTCACATTAAAAAATTTAGGAGTTTTTTTTCCACTTTTAATCTAGGACATGTCAATTGTCCTAGTTAGGTTATTTTTGTGTCTTCTTCCTTGCCTGACACTTCTGTTTACGACTTCTGCATGCATGTTACTGTTTTATGAACTGGTTGGTTTGTGGTTCAAGCAAGCTGTTCTTATTGTCTCTCTGTTGGTAGAAGTTAGTTTATTTAGGAACTTGAGGGTTTTGTTAGCACATTCTGTGCCGAGTCTGCCGCCCACTACACACTCTTACACACATTACTGATTGGTCTCAAATTTTTAGTTTAAGTGGTTTACATTCCAGTTCTTGGGCTTCTGAGAAGCAGGTCGAAAAGCCATATTCTACGTTAGGGTAAGAGGTAGACATATGCCATATACTTTTAACATGCGGTGTGAGGTTTTATATATACACGTAGTTACACGAGCAGTTCAAAATGCATTTATTAATAATTATGGTGCTTAATTAACACACTGACTGAAATTATATAAAAAACTTGAGCACATGTTCCAACATTAATTAAAATTATTGAGAAGACCCCATTACCTCATTTTCTTTAGATTCTAGTAAATGATGGTATAAACGGTCAAGTAGAGAAAAAGACACTGGTGCAAGGAAACGTTTAATAAGACTACAACGTTTCATCCAGGACTGATCCTTATCAAGCATACAGTAAACACTATATACACCGCCTTACATGGCAAGCGAACACTCAGAGGTGAAGCTGGAGAGAGGTCACAGGAGAGGTCACAGGAGAGGTACATGGGAGAACATGGAAAAGACAGAGCAGAGAACTTGGAAGTCCACACCGAAGTTATCTACTAAGAAGAACTATCTACGTCTACTAGATTAAGAACTATCGTGTATCATCTAGGTATTTTGATCATGGATTGAATTTTTTAGCGATCAAAACTAGATTCTTCAGCAGTGTGCTGCTACCCTATTTTACATGATAATTACACAGTGGAAACAAAAGCTTAATGGATAAAAAAGTAGAAGGTTCTGTCCCTATCCTTCAGGCCAGTGCCGATATAAAAACAGCGAAAAAACACACCATATCATGCAAGGAATGTCTGAATACAAGCTAAAACAAAACAGCAAAACCACCATGGAAATGAAGCTCAAGGTCTTTTGAATTATTAATAGACCTTCATCAGGAGACTGCAAAGGAGAACGTGGAAAAATTAAATGAAAAATTCAGGAATCCGCCAGCATCTTGTTGTCATGGTGACATCTCAGTCAGAAGAAAGAGGCTAGAAAGGTAGGCACTAATAGGCATCCAGAAATAGTTGTCAGACAATAGCAAGGAACACAGAAATATGGAGATAACTCATAAGCCACATTACAATACAGAATTCCTCTAACTTTGTATAATTTAACTCTCATTCAATATTACATCCCAGCGTTATTTTTACGTATCTAACTCAACAAAAAATAAGCAAATATCCAGCCACAAGACCATAAGCCTGTGTTTCAGCCAGGTCGGCCGCCTTATGGAATTTGTATGGGTTAATTAATACACAAACCTGAGACTCCAGCCTGACCTGTCATCAGTTCAGATGGTTCGTCTTCAAGTCTTCACATAATTAATCAAAATACTAACCCCCTCTAAATGCCCTCAAAATACAAGTGGCAGAGGAGCTGTATATCAACGCCCTCAAGAAAATGTTGACCTACAGTAGTAAAAATAAGAGGCCTTCTTGTCCGAAGCTCAGAGGGTGATGTCCGTAGAGTTTTTTTTTTTTACTAACTATCCCTTTATTATTATTGTAATCAAAAAGAAGCGCTAAACCACAAAGGCTACACAAAGCACTAACCCTCAAGCTGGGACTAGACTCTGGGTTTTGGGGACATTAGTTACTCTATTATATCACGGAACTCAATTTACTGATTTTAATGAAATTCACACCAATTAGTCCGCTATGTCTGGGGATACTAAGAAGGTTACAGAGGCTCTGAAGGGGAACTCTTAAGTAATGGTACGGAAATTGATATCCCATTTGTCTAATAAAATTACTAAGTTGAAACTTACTCAGTCCAAAGCCAATATGAACATTTTCATGACTACGTCGCAGATGAGTGGAGAGTTTGAAGCTGATCAGAGCGTTAACTAGTTATCACACAGAAACCAATATCCCAATTTGTTTAATAAAACTGAATATTAATGGATTCAAACAAGCCAAAAATGAGCAGAATTGTGATAATTAATTTATTTGTGTACAGAGACAATAGGCACAAATATACGACACTTCTAGAATTAAAATTTGTGTTAGTTTTCATTTTTTAACTGCATACAAAATGCATTCTCATTATTTACTATTCCTTTATCTTGGTCGAAGTATAGGGGGAGGGGAGTTATGGAATGCTAGAAATAATTTTTTTTAATCACCCAGCGACCGACACCTAATTTTAATAAACTCCAAGAAAAAGTGAAACTCACCTAAATGTGACTTACCAAGCTTCTAAATGTTTAACCACAGGAATAAGTAGTTCATAATACCGCAGCAGAAATAAGTCACAAATAACCTACAGTTAGTAAAGAATCTTTATGTTGACGTTGAGGTCTGTCCTGGACTATTGTCTAGGTATAACAGAAGAGAGTAAAAGTAGAGAAGACTTGATGACGCGAAGAAGATGAAGAAGGTTTGAGTGTCCCGTGGCTAGTATGGCAGCGCACTCAGCTCACACAATGAGTGTCCGCGGTAAGTACAGTAGGTACCTAAGTTTTAGTCGACTGCTGCGGGTCGCATCCTGGTAAATCAGTGGAGTGAACTACATGAAGTGATAGTGGCAAACTGACTAAACAGTTACAGGAGTAGATACGATAAGGCCTACGAGACCAGAGGCAAACAGAACTTGGTGAGTACACACACACACACACACACACACACACACCACACACACACACACACACACACACACACACACACACAGGAGCTGGAGAGAGGAGACAGCGGAGAAGAAAGTGATTACATAGCGGGAACGCTTCACTCTGGAGGTCCCAAGGTGGTAATAGCAGTGATGTATAACCCACCACAGAACAGCAGGAGGCCAAGGCAAGAGTACGACGAGAGCAATAGAGCGATGGTTGACACACTGGCTAGAGTGGCCAGAAGAGCTCATGCATGCAGGGCAAAGCTCCTGATCATGGGTGACTTTAACCACAAGGAGATCGATTGGGAGAACTTGGACCCACATGGGGGCCAAGATACATGGAGGGCTAAGATGATGGAGGTGGTACTGGAAAACTTCATGTGCCAACACGTAAGGGACACTACAAGAGAGAGAGGAGAGGATGAACCAGCAAGGCTGGACTTAGTATTCACCTTGAGTAGTGCAGATATCGAGGACATCACATATGAAAGACCCTTGGGGCCAGTGACCATGTGGTTTTAAGCTTCGAATACACAGTAGAGCTACAAGTGGAGGGAGAAGCAAGAAGGCCAGGACGAATGAAGCCAAACTACAAGAAAGGGGAATACACAGGAATGAGGAACTTCCTGAACGGGGTTCAGTGGGACAGAGAACTGGCAGGGAAGCCAGTTAATGAGATGATGGAATATGTAGCAACAAAATGCAAGGAGGCTGATGAGAGGTTTGTACCAAGGGTAACAGGAATAATGCAAAAGCAAGATGAGCCCATGGTTTACCCAAAGGGTGCAGGGAGGCAAAAACCAAGTGTGCTAGGGAATGGAAGAAATATAGAAGGCAAGACCCAGGAGAATAAGGAGAGCATGTCGAGAGCCAGAAACGAATATGCACAGATAAGAAGGGAGGCCCAAAGACAATATGAAAACGACATAGCAGCGAAAGCCAAATCTGACCCGAAACTGTTGTACAGCCACATCAGGAGGAAAACAACAGTCAAGGACCAAGTAATCAGGCTAAGGAAGGAAGGAGGAGAGATAACAAGAAATGACCGTGAAGTATGTGAGGAACTCAACAAGAGATTCAAAGAAGTGTTCACAGAGGAGACAGAAGGGGCTCCAGAAAGACGGAGAGGTGGGGCACACCACCATGTGCTGGACACAGTGCACACAACCGAGGAAGAAGTAAAGGCTTCTGGGGCTGATCCTAAAAGGCAATGGGGCCAGATAACACTCCCCATGGGTATTGAGGGGGGAGCGAGGCGCTATGTGTACCCTAACAACAATATTCATACATCTTCAAAAACAGGGGATTGCCTGAGGCTGGAAGACAGCAAATTAGTCCCAATTTTTAAAAAAGGAGACAAAAATGAACATTAAACTACAGACCATGTACGACATTTTATAGAAAAACATGGGAGATATCAGAGAAAGTGGTGGAACACCTAGAAAGGAAAGATTCCATAAACAGCAGCCAACGGGTTTCGGGACGGAAATCCGATCAAAAACCCTTGGGCATGACTGGTGCAGCATAAGACAAAAGAGGGGGGTGGGTGGATTGCATTTTCTTGGACTGCAAAAGGCGTTTACACAGTTCCCACAAAGATTGGTGAAAAACTGGGGGACCAACGGGGAAAAAGGGGAAGGCATACAATGGATCAGGGAATACTTGTGGGAAGACAGCACGGCATGGTACAGGGCGGGGTGTCGAGTGGGCACCTTGCCCAGCGGGGGTCCACAGGGGTCTTCCAGGACCAGTGCGTTTCTGGTTTTTGTAACGACATGAGGGAAGGAATAGACTCTAGGTGTCCCGTTTGAGATGAGTAAAGTTGATGAGAAGAATTCACTCGACGAAGCCAGGCAAATACAAAAGGGGTCTGGCAGGCGCGACCTGGTCCAGCAATTGGCTCCCGGGGTTCATCCCACCAAGTGGGGAAAATCATGAAGATTTGGGGAAAGGGGAAAAAAGACCCCAGCGGTTTCAGTTAGGGGGGCCCGAAACAAACCTCACCAAGGAAAAAGTTTGGGGGATAAACACCGGGACACTCCCAAGGCACATCAACCAAAAAACTGCTGCAGCATATGAGCGCCTAGCAAAAACCCAGAAAAACATTCCACATCTTAAAAAAGGAATCGTTCGGACCCTGACACCGTGTACGTTGGCCCAAAATTGGGGTAGCGGGACCATTTGGAAACCCCCACCTAGCCCCGCACGTAAAGAAAACTAGAGAAAGTGCAAAGGTTTTCAACAAAACTTTCCCCCTGCTAAAGGGAGTCCTACGAGGAGAGGTTAGGGAAATAACCCGACGACACGGAGGGCAGGAAGATAGGGGGGGCTGATAACGACATACAAAATACTGAGAGGAATTGACAAGGTGGACAAAGACAGGATGTTCCAGAGATTGGACACAGTAACAAGGGGACACAGTTGGAAGCTGAAGACACAGATGAATCACAGGGATGTTAGGAAGCATTTCTTCAGCCACAGAGTAGTCAGTAAGTGGAATAGTTTGGGAAGCGATGTAGTGGAGGCAGGATCCATACATAGCTTTAAGCAGAGGTATGATAAAGCTCACGGCTCAGGGAGAGTGACCTAGTAGCGATCAGTGAAGAGGCGGGGCCAGTAGCTCGGACTCGACCCCCGCAACCTCAACTAGGTGAGTACAGGGTACACCACCAAGTGTTGGACACAATACATACAACCGAGGAAAATGTGAAGAGGCTGCTGAGCGAGCTAGACACCTCAAAGGCGATGGGGCCGGATAACATCTCTCCATGGGTCCTGAGAGAGGGTGCAGAGGCGCTATGTGTACCCCTAACAACAATATTCAATACATCTATCGAAACAGGGAGATTACCTGAGGCATGAAAGACAGCAAATGTAGTCCAAATTTTTAAAAAAGGAGACAGACAAGAAGCACTAAATTATAGACCAGTGTCACTGACATGTATAGTATGCAAAGTCATGGAAAAGATTATCAGAAGAAGAGTGGTGGAACACCTAGCAAAAAATGAGCTTATCAACTTCAGCCAACACTGTTTCAGGGACGGGAAATCCTGTGTCACAAACCTACTGGAGTTCTATGACAGGGTGACAGCAGTAAGACAAGAGAGAGAGGGGTGGGTAGATTGCATTTTCTAGGGCTGTAAGAAGGCGTTTGACACAGTTCCACATATGAGATTGGTGCAAAAGCTGGAGGACCAGGAAGGGATAACAGACAAGGCACTACAGTGGATCAGGGAATACCTGTCAGGAAGACAGCAGCGAGTCATGGTACGAGGCGAGGTGTCAGAGTGGGCGCCTGTGACGAATGGGGTTCCACAGGGGGCAGTCCTAGGACCGGTGCTGTTTCTGGTATTTATGAACGACATGACGGAAGGAATAGACTCCGAACTGTCCCTGTTTGCAGATGATATGAAGTTGATGAGAATAATTCAATCGGACGAGGACCAGGCAGAACTACAAAGGGATCTGGACAGGCTGCAGGCCTGGTCCAGCAATTGCCTCCTGGAGTTCAACCCCACCAAGTGGAAAGTCATGAAGATTGGGGAAGGGCAAAGAAAACTGCAGACGGAGTACAGTCTAGGGGGCCAGAGACTACAACAGTCACTCAAGGAAAAAGATCTTGGGGTGAGTATAACACCAGGCACATCTCCTGAGGCGCACATCAACCAAATAACTGCTGCAGCATATGGGCGCCTAGCAAACCTCAGAACAGCATTCCGACATCTTAATAAGGAATCGTTCAGGACCCTGTACACCGTGTACGTTAGGCCCATATTGGAGTATGCGGCACCAGTTTGGAACCCACACCTAGCCAAGCACGTAAAGAAACTAGAGAAAGTGCAAAGGTTTGCAACAAGACTAGTCCCAGAGCTAAGAGGTATGTCCTACGAGGAGAGGTTAAGGAAAATCGACCTGACGACACTGGAGGACAGGAGAGATAGGGAGGACATGATAATAACATATAAAATACTGAGAGGAATTGACAAGGTGGACAAAGACAGGATGTTCCAGAGATTGGACAGAGCAACACGGGGACACAGTTGGAAGTTGAAGACACAGATAAATCACAGGGATGTTAGGAAGTATTTCTTCAGCCACAGAGTCTTGAGGAAGTGGAATAGTTTGGGAAGCAATGTAGTGGAGGCAGGATCCGTTCATAGTATTAAGCAGAGGTATGATAAAGCTCATGGTGCAGGGAGAGTAACCCAGTAGCGGCCAGTGAAGAGGCGGGGCCAGGAGCTATGAATCGACCCCTGCAACCACAACTAGGCGAGTACAACTAGGTGAGCACACATACACACACACACACACACACACAGTGAAGTGGCGGGACCAGGAGCTCGGACTCGACCCCCGCAACCTCAACTAGGTGAGTACAACTAGGTGAGTACACACACGCACACACACACACACACACACACAGACACCCACACACACACACACACACACACAGACACACACACACACACACACGTACGTTCAATAACCGGCTGGGGGGACTTAGAAGCCGCACTGATTGCTTCTGATGTGATCCAGCAACTAACAGGTAAAATCCGCACAATGATTAATTCTCTGCAGGTACATGAAAGATGGAGGGATTTTAGAGTTGAAGGAGGAGCGAGGCAGAGGGGAAATAATGAAATTTATATATATATAATATATGTCAGCAGGGTACAATAGGTAGAACACTGACCTGCTAGTAATAGGAATGACTTGCCATGGGAGTCGAACCCTGCACGTTCCGTGGTTGTCTAGAACATAAAACATAAGAATGAAGAAAATCAGGACCTTAATAAAGATATAAAAAGATGAAGTATAGCTTAGGACTCCTTAAATTTATACTTCTTGATATGAGACCAATAATTTCATTAGCTTTATAATGAACACATAAGCATTCTTACCGTGGATGTTCGCTATAAAGCTAATATAATTCTTGGCTTTATATCAACATGTGTAAATAACAGAGGTCCTATGGTTATATTTGAACTTTATATAATTTGGTAAGACCTCATTTACATTATGCTGTTTCATTCTGGTCTTCATATTACAGAAGTTAGTTTAATATGTTTATTATGCACCCCATACCCATCCTGTGGGCGGTAGTCAAAAGATTACAGAGGTACACTAATTGGTCCAGGACGGACTCCAAAGTTTTTGATAGCGATGGCAAGTTGACTAAAGGTAATGAACAGATCTGTCATAACTCATGACAAGTCTACAAAGTAATGAGCTCCAGGCTATTAGCTGGCAACATCATGAATAATTGTAAGGTAATGAATCATAAACACATAATCAGAAATTTATAAAGGATTATGAGCCCAGATAGGATGTTTTTCAAAAGTTCAGAACATTTCAGAAGTAATTTGTTAATAACAGTTATACATATTTACTCATAGACAAATTCACGTAATCATACAAACATAGCGAATTCTTGCTCTCCCCAATCTCAGGAGTGCTGTCCGGTCCTCCTGGTAGACAGCCATTCACCAGAAGGTCCCTGGATTCATGCCGACAGCACACCTCCCCTAGTGCCATCCTTGAATGCACAGTGCTAGTATGCCTTTATCGGAAGAACTACCCTACTGATGAAGCTCACCTAGGACATTCCGGTCCTGGTAGGACCAAGTAGTATTGAAACCCAGGCTCGATAGCAATGGATGTTGAATTGGAACTAGTACCACTTGCCCGTGGCAACTGCAGCTGCTCGCGTCAGACTCACGATCTGTTCCCTGTGGAAGTTCCATGGAGCCGGCATCACCTGCAGTGCCTCAGCTGAATCCTCAGTGGAAAGGGAAGTACCCTACTGATGGTGGCGCTGAATTGGGAGGATGAGCGTGGTACGCCAGGTGATTGAAGCTGAAATGGTCACTGTTTACTACACACCTTCACTAACCCCCCACTATGCGGATGGGAAGAAGCGCTGACTGGTCCTGAGCCTATACTAAATCTTATGAAAATTGAAAATATATATTTAACGCCTAATGCATGAGAATGTCGTTTCGCTTACTCTGTAACAGTCATCCAAGATTTCAATAAATTTCTGTAAAGTAGGGACCTGGTCAACCTCTTTGACCAGGAGCTATCCTTGAAAATCCCGCAGCTAGCCCGCTACACAACCTGCCGTGTCGGCCATGAATGGATATAAATGGATATAAATATTTCCATGTATTAGAAATCTTTCCTGTGAATATAAACTAAAGAGAAATGACGAGGAAAATGAGCATGATACACAATACTTGAAGAATATGAAGCTCAAAAGTTAGTTGGTAAAAACTGGATGGTAAGTTTTGATAATTATAAGACAGAAGGATACTTAGTGCAGAGAAAACACTACACATGACGTGAAGCTCTACGCTGAAGAATACATGAGTAGATGAAGCTCTTAACTGAGTGATACATGACTTAATGAAGCTTTCCACTGAGTGACACTGTATAGAGCTCTACACTGACACATCGAGTCTATTATAAGAGAATGTCTGCTACCCACCAAGCATCTATCTCACTGGGTGATGGTTGTTGTGGTTAACACATCTGGTGGCGGCCATGATCCCATAAGTGTATCTCTGACATACCTGTGACTGGCGTCGCGGGTTCTTCTACCTTCCCATCCCGACCTGAGGCCAGATTTCCTTGTCGATTGCTTGGTCAACCAGACTTTTGCTTCCAGCGGCTCGCTGGCCTCCATACCCATTACAACATGGCTAATCCGCCAGTTACCTAGAGTACACCTGGATGGCGTTCCGGAGGTCAAGCCCCCGCGGCCCGGTTCATGTATGATCAGGCCTCGCGGTGGATAAGAGCCTGATCAACCAGGCTGTTGCTTCCGGCATTCAGTGCTAAAGTTTTTATGAGGCCTAAACTGACAATTTTATTGGATGGCCGAAAGTAACGAATTCCGGTGGCCCCCCCCCCCAACCCGAAAAAATAATAGTATAGAAGATTATGAAAAATAGTGAATTTTTTTTCTAAAAAAAGTTCAGAACACTTATCAGAATTAATTTGTTAATATCAGAGAATATTACGTTTTATTTTTGCCTCTTCGCCCTTCTCTTGTTCCCCTTTTCTTCCTCCTTCCTCTTGCTCTCCCTCAATAGTTCCTCAAGGGAGGTGAACGTCACGGAGGACTCTGGAGTGTACTGACCTCCTTCCCATATTTAAGGTCCTCCTGAGAGGTAATTAAAGTCCACTAGCAAGACTGTCACGCTCTCATAAGTGGCCATCTCTTGCAACTTGCACAGATGCTAGTGAATGGTTCTTAATCCAGGGAATGAGAACTACCTCCCCTACCTAGGATCAACCATGATTATCTTATATTCCCCAGGCGCCTCTCCTTGAATATTATAATAAGTAAATATGCTTCAAACACTGGGATCCGATAAAGAAATGTCTACCTTATAATGTGAACCCACCCGCCCCCTTCCCCAGGAGTAAAGGAGCTGTAGGTCAAGGTCCTCAAGAGATCTAGGAGCTATGATTCAATACCTCCCAAAGAGGTTCAGTAGCTAGAGATCAACAGCCTCCAAGTGCCCTAGGAGCTGGAACCCAACCCAGTCGGACAAGGCCGAGCTACAAGACAAATCACTATCCTAAATTAGGCAGGATTTTTACGTAGATTTACACTGAGTCTACTGACAGCCTCGTCTTGCCAACCAACAAACTCGCCTTTATGATCATAACTCGCATCAGTTATTTTCCTGTGTCAATTAAATGGCTGAAATTAAGCCTAATTTTCTTAAATTGTTGTAGGGTGAAAATTGAAAATTAATGTATATTTCAAAGCCCTTAATGCTGTATAAATCGTTATTTAGCTTTATAATTAAACAAAGGAAATATTTAAAGATAAAAATTTTTGAAAACATTGTCAATATATATTTAATGTAAGATATTACAAATAAAGGAAATTGAAAAATCAATTACCACAATAAATTGTTTTCAATTAAAACATAAAACGTTTAAGTGATTATATTATATCATATGTGAGATTTCAGAACCCCCCCCCACCTATCCCATATATAAAAAATTAAACGGCAAAATGATGTCTAAAAAATGTCATTAAAACAATCTGAATATTTATGATTCAAGAATCTTAATGACATGATTGCAAACAAACCACAGTACGGGTGGTGATTGAACTCGCGGTGAGTGAGTCGTAAAAATTAAGACCGACGGGTTAGCCACTGGGCCATCTGGCTGCAATAAGATTCATCCAACTAGGTATATTTATACAGGCACCACTGTAGACAGCCTGTACTGTCTTCACAGACAGCCCATGCTGTCTGCCAGCTTAGTTCATATTTCGCGCCACTCAAGTGCTGCCATCTATAGGCCTTGCCACTTCAGTATGCCCAGACTTGCCTCACTCTCACTCACACAGCGGCCTGGCATCAACACACAAGGCCTCCCAGCTCTCTCTCGTGGGCATGGCCCTGCCCGGGCCATGGGCACAAACACACAAGCCTGTGTAACCCAACACTAGTTATCAATAAAGTAAGAAGCCTCCGAAGAAGTTTATCATTCACAACCCGCTACATCCTACCAAATAACCTCGTTATACCACTGTGACCATAAATGCAAGTTGTATGCTCAGGATTAATTTCAGCCTCCTTGTGTTTGAATACCCGCCTCCACAAACAGCCTATATAGCAATGAAACCACGAAAGAAGTGGTTGAGAATCATTTACCAAACTGCGGTAGGCCAGAACTTTACTCCACAACACACTGTCCCGCCTCAAGAGGCCACACAATGTACATGTCACCTTACCAACTGAGCCATCGATCTTACTAACAACATGAGCCTAACGAAGTGTCCTCGCAACATGAAACAAGCCTAGTTCGCTAGGGTCATGTTGTTTGTAGGATCGATGGCTCAGTTGGTAAGGTGACATGTATATTGTGTGGCCTCTTGAGGTGGGACAATATGTCGTGGGGTAGAATCCTTACTGATATATATATATATATATATATATATATATTATATATATATATATATATATATATATAATATATATATATATATATATATATATAATATATATATATAAGGGTTTGCGTGTCAAGACGTGTGTCATTTGCAAAGATTGAAACACTTAGGAATATTATTATAATCAAGCGGGAAGCACTAAACCCGTAGGATTATACAGTGCCTGTGGGGGGATGTGGAAGGTATTCAGGTTTAATTCAGGGAACTGGAGCACATATCCAATTCCTTAGATCAAGAGCCCTTCACCAGCATCAAGGAACCTTCCTTGAGGGGAAACACTTAAGAAAAAGTTACCACTCACCACTAAAAGGAAGGTAAGTGCTATCACTTGCAGAACTTGCACCCACTAACTTGGCTACAACAGCCTTTTCTGTGATGCTGCTGACTTAGCTCGATTGTTTTTGACCAAAGTTTCAGCTGGTCTTGTGGTCTGGACTGAAAGGTATCCCACACTGGCACTCCTATTGTAGCCAAGGTCATCCACTTCTGCCAAACTGCATATATGTTTAGATAGAATTTTCTTCGCCTCTCATAGGCGTCACTGAAGGAGGATAAGAAAGGCTAGCAAGACGACCTGAGTGACGGCACGTAAGCCATGTCCGCCTGATGTGTGTGGAAATGTGGTTTACCTCCACTGTGAAGTCGGTCAGAAAAATGTTTAAGATTTTTTCTAGCAGAGTCTTTGGAAGGTGTCGTACTCTTTGGGAGAGAGAGACACCTGGTGGGGAGATAAAAGCATCGTAATTAGTGTCGCAGACCTTTCGTTTCCATACCTTTAAGATAAGACATTTTTTCCAGAATTTCACAATAGCATTAGACCCTAGTTGGGCACTAAGGAGAGTACAAGTAGTGAGATCAACGACTTACTCCTTGCAGGGCTGCTGTGACATGTTCAGTAGTGTAATTGCTGAAGGACACTAGCAATAGCTCATATTTCGAAGGGATTAGGGAGAGGTTAGGGCAAGTGTTTCCTGATGCTGTTCTTAGACATACTATGACTCGCCATTCAAGCTTTTGGTCATTTGACCGAGGCCTTCCGCTGCCTTACCGGTCCCCCCATTAAACATTAAAATTATCCTCTAAGGGAGGATTTATATTCTCTCCAAGGTCTTTGTTAAGTCTTATTTCTTCTAGAAGAGACTCTGTAGTGCCTGCTTGTGTGACGTCATCCATGAACCAGATACTGAGGTCACTGGTCAGGTCATCGGCAACTCTTTCTGATGACCAAACAGAAAAAGAGAGGGCTACCTTCATGTGAGACAATATTGTTCTCTCAGAAGAGATGGTACGAGTCACTGTTGTAGCACAATTAGATAAATGAATAAAGTTTGTGGAAATGGTCATGACCAGTTCTTTATGCAACATCTTTGTTGACTGAATCAAAGAAATTTGCAAATTTTATTTTGATCAAAGATTTCTAAAACTTAAGGTTAGTGACGTATGTACACGCTGTATGAGCTTCATAACTTTGCGGGATCCCGAACCTCAGCTACCTTGGGCTCCACATGATGGTTGCATCACAGCTCACTGCTCTCACTGCTGCCCTGGCAACAAGGAGGCGTAGGGAGCTGACAAAAGTGATGGGCCTGAATCCTCCATCCTTGTTTTAAATGTACAAAGGATGAGCAAAACAACAGAGTGTTTGAGAGTCTTGGGAACACCACCAACCAGACAAACACTGGCACATCTTACGAGCATTCATTAAAGATGCGCTGTTACGTTATCGAGTGCTGGGTTGACCATTTGTTTGATATGTTGTAATATTAACTCCGTAGAACCACATGCAAATCCGGGAAGGAAGGACATGGGAGCTTTATACAACATATATATATATATATATAACATATGCATACATACATAAATTCATACATACATAAATTCATACATACATCCATACATACTTAAATTCATCATGCATTATACATACATAAAATTCATACAAAAATACATCCATACATACATAAATTCATACATACATCATACATACATAAATTCATACATACATCCATACATACATAAATTCATACATACATCTATACATACATAAATTCATACATACATCCATACATACATAAATTCATACATACATCTATACATACATAAATTCATACATACATCCATACATACATAAATTCATACATCATCATACATACATAAATTCATACATGCATCTATACATACATAAATTCATACATACATCCATACATACATAAATTCATACACTTCATGCACATTATGCTACATAATCACATATTTAACAAATAAATTCATACAAAGACATACATCGGATTATAAATAGCAGTGAGAAAGACATAAATATACGTACATTAGTACATAGGTGAATTGCTGCTATCACCGCATAATACATAAATTTTCATTAAAATTTAAACATAAATCATACAGCCATACAATCAAAGTGTATGAACACACACATACATAAATTCATGCAACACCCACCATACAAAACATACATACACATACATACATAAATATCGCAAATAGATCTTATTTTCATACCTCCAACATCATAAATTTAAGATACCAAATACAGAAACAGACTACATTTACATACATATTATACGTTATACTAAATTGCATCACAAGCATCATCAACCTGAATTCTATCGATCAGTAATATATAAGAGATAAAGACGCTGATAAGTAATAAGACTTTCACCAAAAAAAATTATGAACATATTATACATACATTAATTCATAATACACAAAACATTAAATTTACCTACTATAAATTCTACCCCAAATAAATCCTCATTCACATAAATTCAAAAAATCAACATACATAATTATACATAGCATCCCTTTTATATATCCAGTCATATTATACTTAAGTCCATACATACATAATTAGTGACATGAATGCTAATAATTCACGATTCCCATACAGACATATTTAATTTTTTTAATTACATTTCAGTTCCATGATATACCATATACTAAATGTGATCTATATATCTATAACCACATAATCCAAGCATCATCCATACTCTAAAATTTATAATTTATCTAGACTACTACCCAAAAACGAAATAAATACATCCCGTACATGAAATCAACATTATCATCATTAAATTATACATAATCCATAATACATAAATTCATAATATACTATACATAAAAATTCATACATACATCCATACATACATAAATTCATACATACATCATACATACATAAATTCATACATTATCTATCATACATAAATTCATACATACTATCCATACATACATAAATTCATACATACATCCATACATACATAAATTCATACATACATCCATACATACATAAATTCATACATACATCCATACATACATAAATTCATACATACATCCATACATACATAAATTCATACATACATCCATAAATACATAAATTCATACACTTCAATGATAATTTATGCTGACAGGTGTTAACACTATTTAAGAAATAAAGTATACAAGGAGACAGTGGAGATGCGGAGGTTAAAGTGAGGCAGTGAGGAAGAGACATGAGATATGACGTGCAGTTAGTCCTTGGTTGATGTGCTTGCGTAGGTAACTGCGGGGGCATAATACATAAATTGTTTTTTATTGACGCATAGAATCATGCAGCGCATTGACAATCAAAGCGTAAGAACACACAGCATGATAACACTTTGCACGAGCCCACCGAGAGCAAAAACAAACACAGGCAATCCTGTTGAAGATATCGCAAATATGTCTGTATGTTTCGACCTCCAACGGAGGTCTACTTCATAAGATACAAATAAGAGAGGAGAGACTAGTCATTTAAGGGCATTGTTACGTTAGCTGTGTTGCAGGTCACCAGAGCGTCGGGTCACCTGCACATTCTGTCGGATCAGGAATATTAGAGAGAGGAAAGACGCTGGTGTAGTAAGAGCTTCAGCGAAAAAACAATGTGAAGAACACTTATCGATGAGAGGTTGTAATTCGAGTGAAGAGAGAGAAAACGGATTAAAATTTACCTGTATATTTCGACCCCCAAATAAGATCCTCTTCAGCGGTTACAATAGAGAAAGGAACATTAGTTATACAAGACCCTTTTTGTTCCAGGTCAACTGTAGGTCAGTTTAGCATGGAATTAGTGACCATGAATGGCTAATAATTCAGGATGTCCCAAGAAAGCAGCATAGTTTATTTCTTTTAGGATTCATTTCAGGTCGTCCTGTGATATACCAAGATATACTAAGTCGTGGGTATCTAGTTACTGCTAGGTAACGGCATCTGAGATCCAAGCGTCATGCCAGGCTCTATTATAATTTTTCGACTAACGCCCACAGCGGAAATAAATACACCGGTAGCAGTGAAAACCTATTACGACATTTAAGAAAAGATTGGTATTTATGAAGTATACAAAAAAATGTAAATACACCAGCAACCCTGGCACTTTGAAAACATTCCTCTCACCAACCTACTCTAAACCTGCCTTATCTTCCATGCTCACCTCACAAATCTTTTCTTTACTTAATTCTGTCTTCTCTCCGTGGGGAAGTGGTAAAGAATCCTTCTTCCGTAAGCCATGCGATTAAAATGCCGGGGGAGCCAGGGGCTTGTAACCTTCCCCCCCCCGGGGGGGGAGACTGCCGATGTGTTAAAAAATACCTTCCTACAGTCCATGATGTGAAAATGTAAGTTACCATGGGCTACGCATGAATTGTTGGTATATTTGTGATGTATTTTGGTGATAACTGCCACGTCCCTGTTGGTTTGTTGGTGAAGCAAGACGATGGCGAAAGCAGTCTACCTTGCGGGGAGGACCGGTTATCTATCGTTGTTGGTATATTTTTTAAGGTGTGCTGTGTATGAAGAAGACTTTCTGTTTGCTGTAGTGAATAATATGATTTGGGAATTTAATTTATTTTCTTCTGGAAGATATTCGTTATTAAAAATCCTGAGTGTTCCGAGGAAGAATCCTATGATAAGACCGCGGTTGGCTTTGGGGTCAAGGTGGGAGAAATTGTGTAATGGATCAACTTGATTATCTCCTGTATACTATTTGTTTTAGAACACCTTCCACGATGTACAGGACATCGAAAAAGGTTAAGGAGTTGTCTCTTTCTTCTTCTGGTGTCAATTGTATGAGGGTGTCGATTGTGTTAATTAAGTTTCCGAATAAAGTGAGGTTAAAATATAGTGAAACAATGAATAAGATATTGTCCACATATCGAAGCATGAGGATGTGGTTTGGGATGTTATGTTCGAAGCAGTCCTTCTCTAGTAGCCCTAAGTATATGTTGGCTAAGGCTCCGCTGAGAGGTGATCCCATAACTGTATCATATTAATGTTTGTAAAAGTCATTGTCTCAGAATGTGATTAGGTCAACGAAGTAGTGTGCAGAAAGAGTCATGTTAGGATCTGCGTCACAGAACTGCCCCAAAAAGCAATTACTTAACTAATGGAAACCTAAGTGGTGAGAAAGAGCAAGTTCAAACTAGCTATAGTCTTGTTTTTAATGACTGCATTGTTAAGCCCAACAAAGAGGTCTCTCAAATGTCATGAGTGTGAACTGCTGTCCTCAAAATTTTAGATAATTAAATGATTGGCTAAAATGTTTGCCAGTTCGTAGTGTTGCACTGCTGATCCCGGAAGTTATGGAGCATGAAGTATGACCTGAAAACCAAGGTGGATGTTGCAAGATTCTTCCTCCGAGTATTCACGATTTGTAGCAACGAATACCTTTCAGAAAAAAAACAAGTATATTTAGGATACTTTGACCTCACTCAAATTCCCACCTCATATTAATAACTTACAAACATTGATAGATTGAGTGATGCATAGTGTGCTTTATGCTCTTTCTTTTTTGTTTTTGTCTGTGACAGGTTGCTGCTCCTGTGTCCAACAACGTGTGTGTGTGATAATTTATGTATGTACTTATTGTTCTCCACAGTGTTATATTATATATATATATATTATATATATATATATATATATATATATATATATATATATATATATATATATATATTATATATATATATATATATATATATATTGTCTGTACAAGATGTGATCTCAAAAAAAAAAAAAACTATGAAAAGAGATTACCAGATACCGTATACTCAGAATTGCTTACAAAGTAGAAGAGTGCAGTATACTATGGGGCAAAAGCGATACATTACATATCTTGGAGACACCAAGACCTTCAAACACTTCCTAAGGAACATAAATACGCCTGCAGGATGGATAATACTAATAGCGCAAACATCGCCTACCATAACCTACACTCTCAGTTCGTGAGCTCCAAGTAACCAACAAGTCCATCATAAGAACGACAAAATGAAGAGCAGAATTTAAGAAGCAGACTCGACCCACATCACTAACACCATCGTACAGAACAACTGAATGTACATGTTAGCTAAACCAATTCCTTATAGTATCCATGATGGATACTATACTCACGAAATCGTAATGACACGATTGCAAACAAACCATACCACAGACGGGATTTGAACCCGCGGTCAGAGAGCCTCAAAACTCCAGACCGTCGCGTTAGCCACTGCGCCAGCTAGCTTCAGTAAGATTCGTCCAACTAGGTGTATTTCTACACCATAGTTTGTTTGCAATCGTGTCATTACGATTTCGTGAGTCATGTTGACGGCTTTGAGGGGACTTGAGCTAGAGTTCGTCACGGCCATGCTAGCGGGAGATTCGTCTGTAAAAACTTGCATTTGTGGACACAGTGGTGCCTATGCTAACCTTCCTATGGTGTAGAAATATACCTAGTTGGATGAATCTTATTGAAGCTAGCTGGCGCAGTGGCTAACGCGACGGTCTGGAGTTTTGAGGCTCTCTGACCGCGGGTTCAAATCCCGCCCGTGGTATGGTTTGGTTATGGATACTATAAGTAAACATAATACACTTCATCTTATCACGTTGGCTTCGTGATCTTCTCTTGACGTGATCTTCGACCTTACTCCGAGACTGACCTCAGGGTCCTCGTATGTCTCATAAAATTGTGCATTTGGTTTTTGTTGCATATTTTATAAACTGATAGATTTCATACATGTGCAACACCTATATATTTTTTATTTTGAAAATATTTCGCCAAGCAGTGGCGTTTTCAGTTCATTACAGAGATTATATACAGAAGACAGTTGAAGATGAGGTAATCAGTCCCTCAATACTGAAGGCGTTTAGTACCTTAATCTTAATGATTCTGAAGCAAAGGCAGGACGTCTGTAGCTTTTGTATTGGAGTTATATAAGGTGCAGCAGTTGAAGGCATCGTCACAGGTGTGTGGAACCAACCAGCGGAAGGCGATCATGCCCAAGAGTTTGGCCAGATGTTAGCCAATAGGCTACAAAAGATATCCTCTGTACTAAAATTCCATGGTGTTGCTGTGTCAGAAAAGTACCACTACGTCAATGGTATACAACACAGATAGCTTAATGAATTTAGACACCGTGAAAATAAAAGAATTACGAAAAGGTATTCGACTTTTTCGAAGGACTCTTTGGCACTGTGGAGAGAGAGAGGCGAGCAATGGCTGTTGCCTCTCCACCCTCAATACTCAGTTTTGTGACGTCAACAGAAGGGAAAAGTACCGGATCCTGGAGCGAAAACAGAGGAATGCAGATAAATTTAAGCGCCTGCCCTTAAACCCTGCCCTACCCCTAACTTTTCTCTAGTGCTGGGGTCAACATGAGAACTAGTTCCATATTAATACAGTTATAACTACATAACAGATTATGTTTAAGGAATGTTGATTAAATGACTCTCAATCACCGATATGCGTCTTAAATTGCTTCCACGATGTAACTACTAATCAAGGAATTCGCTTATTTTCCATTTTATTACTACCGATCACCGACCTGCATAATAATCTGCAACTTGTGCTCCATTACCCACAATAAAAGCAATTTGTTGTAGTGTCTACTATATTAAAGGTACATAATGTGTATATCGCCCATACCCTGTATATTCATAAAATTTATTTTTTGAGTTATTACCCGGTTTACAATATATTGTATATTAATTATTCCCTGAGTAGTGAAGATTAAAGCCTATTGACTGCACATGACTTACTAAGGCTCCATGTTAAATATACACAGTCAAGACTATATTAATTTCTAACACAGAGATTAATGTGGTTAATGCTGGTTAATTGATTAATTGGGTTTAAGGTCTATCAACTACGTAGCTGTTATTAAGGACTAAACAATTGATAAAGTGAGTAATTAAATAATTAAGCAAATATGTCAGTAAATAAGTAAGGAAATAAGTAAATAGCTTCGGGTAAAATATTTTTTTTTACAATGATGTTGTGGGCACACGTGTCGTAGCACATAAAAATACATTATGTAAATTTAACCTGTGATACCCTAATAAACACTGTGATTTATTGCTGATCAGAAAAGATATTTTACAATTATTTCAAATCAAATCAAATCAAGTCAAGTTTATTCTCTATAGAGATTACAATGTGGGGTTTACATATTATAGGATATTGTGTGGTTTACATATTATAAAACAAATTACAGAGAGGGCCACTATCACACCTAGCATGACTAGGCATTTCAGGCAGACTAAGATTAATTCAAAACTCTATATTGGTACAGATTAAGGAGCATATTGGTATTAAGGCTAAGTAACTGCATTACAGTTCGTAAATTTAGCAATGTGAATGGTTTTGTTTGGTACAATACATAATTTCTATATTGGAGTATCACAGGCAAATTTATGACTAGTTAAGATTCATTAGGTAATAGGTGTAGTACGTATTTCTATGTTTATAGTCATTTGTGTGAGTGTAAGTGCGAATTGTGGGGAATCACAGATATCGAGGGCAAGTCTAAGTTGTCTTTTATGTGTGTATGATACAAGAGAATAGGCGGTTTTCATTTAGTTAGCTGACGGTGGGGTGTGTCAGGGAGCTGACGGTGGGGTGTGTCAGGGAGCTGACGGTGGGGTGTGTCAGGGAGCTGACGGTGGGGTGTGTCAGGAGCTGCGGTGGGGTGTGTCAGGGAGCTGACGGTGGGGTGTGTCAGGGAGCTGACGGTGGGGTGTGTCAGGGAGCTGACGGTGGGGTGTGTCAGGGAGCTGACGGTGGGGTGTGTCAGGGAGCTGACGGTGGGGGTGTGTCAGGGAGCTGACGGTGGGGTGTGTCAGGGAGCTGACGGTGGGGTGTGTCAGGGAGCTGACGGTGGGGTGTGTCAGGGAGCTGACGGTGGGGTGTGTCAGGGAGCTGACGGTGGGGTGTGTCAGGGAGCTGACGGTGGGGTGTGTCAGGGAGCTGACGGTGGGGTGTGTCAGGGAGCTGACGGTGGGGTGTGTCAGGGAGCTGACGGTGGGGTGTGTCAGGGAGCTGACGGTGGGGTGTGTCAGGGAGCTGACGGTGGGGTGTGTCAGGGCTGACGGTGGGGTGTGCAGGGAGCTGACGGTGGGGTGTGTCAGGGAGCTGACGGTGGGGTGTGTCAGGGAGCTGACGGTGGGGTGTGTCAGGGAGCTGACGGTGGGGTGTGTCAGGGAGATAAGATGTGATAAATGTGTCTGCAGTTCTAGAGTTTTCAGGTAGGGTGTTCCAGATTTTAGGCCCTTTTATGTACATTGACTTTTTGTATAGGTTTAGCGGGACACGGGGAATGTCATAGAGATGCTTGTGTCTGGTGTTATGCCTGTGGGTCCTGTCACAACTATCAAGAAAGTGTTTTAGGTCAGGGTTAATATTAGAATTTAAGGTTCTGTAAATGTAGGTTGCAAAGTAATAAGTGTGGATGCTCTGAACCAGTCTGATTAATAAACTGGAGGTATTAAAACTTGCACATTCTAAAATCAAGGTGAAGCTTTCTTTGAGGAAAACATATCAGTAAAAGTTTGAAGCCAATCAGAAGATACATTCTCCAGTTACTGCACAGAATCCAACAAAATTTGCACCTACTCAGCCTATACCAAAATGAAAATTCATCCATTTCATACAATGCATCAGCCGTTAAAAAAAAAAAAAAAAAAAAAAAAAAAAAAAAAAAAAAAAATGATCGACACCATGCCTAACCCTTCTAGGGTAGGGTAGGTGCCTGAGTCCGAGCCTTTAGCTCATAAGACTGTCATTCCCATTTGCCCCCTTGGGGCGGGGATGGCAGACCAGAGAGGCCTAGCTTGAGGCTAGGCCTGGGGACAGTTGGTCCCAAAGATGAGGAGGTACTTGTGCCTCCTCCCATGGGAGACTTAGGTCTCAGACACTCCCTAAAGAGGGAGCCAAGGCCGGGCCACCACTTGGAAAAGGTCCGGGCCGGGAGAATACCGGCTAATCTTTAATAATAATAATAAATAATAATAAATAAAAAAAAATGTCGATAAGAATTGTTTTATTTTAATAAGGGGAAAGCGATAAAACCGTAGGGATCATATAGTACCTGCGGAATGGGAGGCATTCAGATTCAATCCAAGGAAAGGGAGGATAAGTCTAGCTCCTTGGATCAAGAATGGCTCCTACACACCCCATTAACATTGTCATCCATCCCTATAGGTAGATACACGAGTGTACGAGTCATGAAATTTGAAGCCAATCAGAAATGGCCTTCAAACCTTTTTTCGAAATAGCTATAAAAAATTATCAGAGAGTATCTACATTTACCAATTGTTCCTCGAAAGTTCTCCTAGTTGAAGACAATCGGAGAAGGCATTATAAACGCAAGTCTTGGGCGAAACTAGTGGAAGACCATGGACCATTGAAAGCCATCTGGATGATTTTTCTCATGCTATGAGCGAAAGAAAAAGGAAACTTTAGTGGGAGAAGAAAAAAATCTTGTCTATTTTTTTTCCGCTCATCGTGGTACTCATAGAGCAAGAGAGGCGTTGGAGCAGCAGGAGTCCGGTGTTGCATCTCTGGTGTCTAAGATCCGGTGTTCTCGCTGGACTGAGCATCTCACTTCCCAAAAACTTGACTCCACTGAGACCAACTCCGGCGCCTGAATGTCTCTGGAATTTCTCTGGAGGTATGTTGTGCTCTTATACCTGACACGGGGTATTGGGTACACACGTAGTAGTAGTAGCAACAGTAGCAGCAGAGCAGCAACAATAGTAGCAGCAACAGCAGTAGTAACAGTAGTAGCAGCAGCAGCAGTAACAGTAACAGCAGTAGCAGCATCAGCAGTAGTGGCAGCAGCAGCAACAGCATGGGCTGCAGCTGTAGTAGTAGAGAAAATGTCTCAAGTGATGGTGGGATGTGTTCGAAGAAAAATTCGTGTTAGAATCTTGTAGATAGTATAACTGCCTTTATTCAACCCACATATAAATTGGCTGATTCCATGAAATTGCGGCTTCTTGTTCTGCTGCTGGGATGACCAGAATGACATTCTTCAATCTCGTATGATGGTTAGTGGTATTCTGATGCTTATTATTATTATTAAAGATTAGCCAGTATTCTCCCGACCCGGGCCTTTTCCAAGTGGCGGCCCGGCCTTGGCTCCCTCTTTAGGGAGTGTCTGAGACCTAAGTCTCCCATGGGAGGAGGCACAAGTACCTCCTCATCTTTGGGACCAACTGTCCCCAGGCCTAGCCACAAGCTAGGCCTCTCTGGTCTGCCATCCCCGCCCCAAGGGGGCAAATGGGGATGACAGTCTTATGAACTAAAGGCTCGGGCTCAGGCACCTACCCTACCCTAGAAGGGTTAGGCATGGTGTCGATCTTCTATTATTCTGATGCTGAATGTAAACGTTGTTCAGAATAAGTAAGGAATCTCCCATCATCGTCGTTCTAGCGAACATTTGGAAGCTCAACGTTCAAAAAAAAAAAATGGACCTAGTAGTGTTACATGGGAGTGTAATATGAACGATGTCCGTGAACTACGAAGAAGATTCGATGCAGATGAAGCTTCAATTATGTATACTTTAAAGAGGAAACCGACTACATATTTCCGTTCTTCGACTGCCTCATACACAAGGTCAATAATTCACTCAGGTGTAAATTCGGGACACCAACACCAAGCGAAGCATTTTTCAGTGTCTGCAGCCTAAAATTCCTAGACGATGAATGTTCTTTCAAACAAAAAACATTCTCGGTGCTCCATTTCCCTACTCTCTTATCTAGAAATGACAAGAAACATGCTTACAAAATCCTAAACTTTTCACAAAATAACACAGATCCAGCAAATTCGTCGTCCTTTCTTAGTTGTCAAATTCCCAAAATGTTTCCTACAGTCCTCGCCAGAGGTAACATATGAGTCTTAATGTTGGTAGAATCTAAGTAGCGCACAGATGCTGAGAGAAATCTCTTTGTGTCGATATCCTACGAGGAGCGTAAAAAGCAGGATGGTGAGCCATAAACTAGATTATAAGACAGGAAAATATTTTAAGAAATGCGAAAAATAGAGAAAATATTCTGCAATATAGATGAAAATGGAATCAAGTAGTTAGTTTAAAAAATAAATTAAACACAAACTTTGAAAGTATGGTTCAACAAGGAAAGTGGTGAGTAGTGAGGAAGAAGACGACTTCGATGCAACACATGAGGTGTTGCAACATATGAGGTGTTGCAACACAAAGACTTACCAGAGGCTCGAGCAAGACATTTAAATATCATGATAAATAAGGGGAAAGAATAAAGATTCGAAAGAAAAATAACAGATAAGATAATATCTAAGACAAAATGAAGAGAATCCATTATGATGACAATCACCAAATATGAGAAATACAAAAAATACTAAATTTAATACTTCGGAGTTTACAGATGAAATGATTTTGAACTTAAAACAGAGATTTAAAATGAAATCTGAAACAAATCCGAAAACTAAAATTATAATGAATAGTTAAAAAAATAGGTTTAGGGTGAGAGTAGATATCACAATAGGGTTTAAAATAAGGTTCATATGAGCTAAGCTTTTTTTTATTATTCAGTTACCAGATAGTATACTGCCAGATAAATGGAAAATATCAACCATATTGCCTTTATCAATAAGCTTCCACTGGTGAATAAGTCACAAAAGTTGGTGGCTGTAACAATTGACTGATGAACCACTATTCTGAGAAGAAATTTTTGTCGACTTATCGGTCTGTTCTGGTTCATTATCAAGTCGCTGGAAAATGTACATAAACATTTTCTTAAAAAGTATGTGTTGACTTAAATATGTATGTGTGTGAGTGTGTGTGTGTGTGTGTGTGTGTGTGTGTGTGTGTGTGTGTGTGTGTGTGTGTGTGTGTGTGTGTGTGTACTCACCTAATTGTACTCACTTAATTGTGGTTGCAGGGATCGAGACTCAGCTCCTGGCCGCGCCTCTTCACTGATAGCTACTAGGTTCTCTCTCTCTGCTCCCTGAGCTTTGTCATACCTCGTCTTAAAGCTATGGTTGCTACCTCCACTACATCACTTGCTAGACTATTCCACTTCATGACATCCTTGTGACTCATCTGAGTCTTCAGCTTCCAATTGTGACCCCTTGTTTCTGTGACCCCTCTCTGGAACATCCTGTTTCTGTCCACCTTACCTATTCCACGCACTATTTTGTATGTCGTTATCATGTCTCCCCTGACCTTCCTGTTCTCCAGTGTCGTCAGGCCGATTTCCTTCAACCTTTCTTCGTAGGACATTCCCCTGTGTGTGTGAGAGAGAGAGAGAAAGAGAGAGAGAGAGAGAGAGAGAGAGAGAGAGAGAGAGAGAGAGAGAGAGAGAGAGAGAGAGAGAGAGAGAGAGAGAGAGAGAGAGAGAGAGAGAGAGAGAGAGCCCAAGATTGTTGAGAAGATGTGCAGACCAGCTAGCAGCACCTCTAACTCGCATCTTTCAGCACTGCCTAGTAAAGTGTAAATGGCCCTCTCTATGGAAAGAGGCAAATGTAGTCCCTGTTCACAAAAAGAAGAGCAGGGCAGAAATCAGCAACTACAGACCAGTGTCACTTCTGTCAATCACTGGTAAGACCCTTGAGACAATAATCTCAAGACAAATGACAGAGTTTTTTGACTACCACTCACTACTTTGTGATCGTCAATATGGCTTCAGGAAAGGTTACTCTGCTGCTGATCTGTTGTTAAACCTCTCCACTAAGTGGCACCAGTCACTGGATGAATCCAAAGTCAGCTGTGCGGTAGCACTGGACATTGCTGGCGCTTTCGACCGGGTGTGGCACCAGGGCCTCTTAGCAAAACTTCAAGCACTGGGAATTGCAGGCTCTACGCTATGTCTCCTCAGTGATTACCTTCATGGTAGATCTCTAAGTGTAGTTCTCAATGGAACGGAATCAGCAAGACATCCTATTGGGGCAAGTGTTCCACAAGGAAGCGTGCTGGGACCATTGTTATGGAATGTTTACTTCAACGACCTTCTTCATCTCATCCCAGAATCACATGCATATGCAGACGACTGTACACTGACATTCACTTATCCAAGAGAAGAAATGCCAGCTGCTCTAAGCTACATCAATCACCAGCTGAGAGCTATATCAGCTTGGGGAAATAGATGGCAAGTAACATTTGCAACTGAGAAAACGCAAATGATGACCGTCTCTAGGCACCATGGTGGTAATGCTGGTGCAGTAGTAAGGATGAATGGGAGGGTGTTGGCACCTGGAGAAGAAGTTGATATCCTTGGGGTGAAATCTGACTCCAAACTAACCATGAAGAACCATGTTGTAAATCTTGCAAATAAGGCAGCCAGGAAGCTTACAGCACTTCGCCGTATCTCGCATCTGCTTGACAGTAGAGGTTGCAAGATTCTGTACGAGGCACAAGTACGCTCACACCTTGAGTATGCTCCACTTTCTTGGTTTGCCTGCCCCCCCCCCTCTCATCTGCGACTGCTTGACAGAGTAGAGAACAGAGCAAGACGTCTCATCTCTCGCCTGGACCCATCCTGGATAGATCTGTCATTTCAGCAGAGCCTTCAACATAGGAGGGATGTGGATGGCCTTACTGTTATGTACAAGGTCAATATTGTCAAAGTACCACACTTGGATCCACTTCGAGGACAGCGTGAAACAAGCTTTTATGCCACAAGACGGGCAGGAAGCAGCAACTTCACTCTGGCTGTACCCTTCTTCAGAACATCACTCCATCTGAGATCCTATATACCCAGGATGACTCGAGTATGGAACACATTCGTACAGCTTAATGATGTCAACGAGATAAAGTCAGTTGATCAAATGAAAATGCTGGCCCACAGATGGCTCCAACTTCATCCTGTTCCCTACTTGTATGTCTCATAACAATAAAAATGCTTTCAAATGAGCTGATGTAGGTAACAGCTCTTAGCTTGCCAATAAAGTTAGGAATCCTTAATCTGTAAATAGCTTGTCAGTAAAGCTAGGGATCCTTAACCTTGTCGAACCCTGTGTAAAAAAAAAAAAAAAAAAAAGAAAGAGAGAGAGAGAGAGAGAGAGAGAGAGAGAGAGAGAGAGAGAGAGAGAGAGAGAGAGAGAGAGAGACAGAGAGAGGAGAGTACTCACCTGTAAGTACTCTGTAAATGTGGCCGCAAGGGATGAACATCGAGAGTATGCATGGCATGCATGTCATTGAGACTGGTCTGTGGTACAACATTTCCCGTCTCTCTCCTTTCTTAAATACAAATCTCTGGCAACTGTCCCATTTCCACTGACATTTAGATCTTACCAAGTGGTTCGGACGGCACGTCTGCTCCCTCTTATAGAGTCCGTGGTGAAGCCTGTCACTTTCCATTCCTTTTTCCCCTAGACTTTCTGAAATTGCCCAATTCGACTGAGACGTCTTAATCGTTTGTTCGATATTTTATAAACTTCACTGTCATTTACTGCGAGTTCTCCTTCCTTCTTCAATCGAATAACCTGGTCTTTTACTGTCGTTTTTCTTCTGACGTGACTGTGAAGCAATTGTGGATTAGATTTGCCCTTTGTCATTCTCGACTTGTCGCACTGCCCTCTACCCACCCTTGCATATTCGTTTCTGGCTAATCTTCAAATACTCTACTCTCATTGTGTGTATGTGTGCATGTGTGTGTGTGTGTGTGTGTGTGTGTGTGTGTGTGTGTGTGTGTGTGTGTGTGTGTGTGTGTGTGTGTGTGTGTGTGTGTGTGTGTGTGTGTGTATAGCGCCATGAAAATTAAAGAATTACGAGAAGAAATTTGACCTTACCAAAGGACTCCTCGGCACGCTGGAGGCTAAGATGGCCAACAACATCAACTGTTGCTCCACCCTGGACAGCCAGTTTTGTGACGTCAACAGAAGGGAAAAGTACCGTGTCCTGGAACGATAAAAAAGAATGCAGATAAATCTTAACACCTCCCCCTAAACCCTTCCCCTTCTCCCCTCCCCCTAAACCCTTCCCCTTCTCCTCTCCCCCTTAAACCCTTCCCCTTCTACCCCGTCCCCCTTCCCTTTCCTGAGGATTTGCAGGCAATTAAATTTTCTACACGATCAGGAACTCGTCGACAATTGCAAAATAATTCAGACGCGATAACGTCAAGATGAATTTTTGTTCACTCGTCCGATGCCAGACAGATTAAAGGGGAAAAAAATGCCTCATGGGGAAACTGACCCTTTGATATTGATGAGACAGTCAGCTACTTCAGCTGACTTTCTTGTCGTTTCTGGTTGTACTGGTACACACTAGTTACTGTGGTTACTGGCAGTACTGGCATACATGTATACCAGTCTGTATGGTATAGAGTTCTTGAAATACTTCAGAGGAAGCAAATATAACATAGGTGTAATATATCTATAGGGGGATTTCATTTACATTACTTAATTATTAAAGATCAAATCGCTTCAAGTATAATTAATAACTTTAAAAATTTATTGTCACTTCACATGCGATTTTTTATTCAGCTAATGTTGAATAATCTTCGACATCGCTTCTCCCCTAAATAATAATATTATTATTATTGTTGTTGTTGTTGTTGTTGTTGTTGTTGTTGTTGTTGTTGTTGTTGTTGTTGCTGTTGTTGTTGTTGTTGTTGTTGTTGTTGTTGTTGTTGTGTTGTTGTTGTTGTTGTTGCTGTTGTTGTTGCTGTTGTTGTTGTTGTTGTTGCTTGTTGTTGTTGTTGTGCTGTTGTTGTTGCTGTTGCTGTTGTTGTTGTTGTTGTTGTTGTTGTTGCTGTTGTTGTTGTTGTTGTTGCTGTTGTTGTTGCTGTTGTTGCTGTTGTTGTTGCTGTTGTTGTTGTTGTTGTTGTTGCTGTTGTTGTTGCTGTTGCTGTTGTTGTTGTTGCTGTTGTTGTTGTTGTTGTTGTTGTTGCTGTTGTTGTTGTTGTTGTTGCTGTTGTTGTTGTTGTTGTTGTTGTTGTTGTTGTTGTTTAGAGCGACTAGCTGTACTTGGGTCGCTCTGTGTGTCGAGAAAGGTAACCCCAAGTCGCTCTACGTCAATGCACTTAAACAAAAAGCTTGGTGCAGATTGCGGTATATGCTTATAATACAGTTAGGTATTAGTGTTGAAAATTTTGAAGCAAACTAGATGTGGTATTCACAAGTTAACACATGGACACTAATATCCCACTAACTCAAACTTTCCACATAGAGGGAGCAGTTCTGAAGCCAATCTGCAGAGAAATTCTCTTTAGTGACGTGAGAGGGACCAATATCTTAGTCTGTAGTCAATCAGAATTTGAATGATCAAGTTGTCAGAGCTGAAAGGCGAGGGGTAGTAGATGACACACTCAGTAAATATAGCGTGAAAATTAGTATTTCAGTTTTGCCAGGTTCTTCCATAAAAAAAATTAAATTAGGACCAACAGAGGCCAAATAAATCAATAGAAATATCCAAACTGTGACTCCACCCCCGCAGCCACAAACATGTTAGTACTCATTTATTTCTGATCAGAAGAGACATTAACCAGCTATTTCAGAAAACAAAAATTCCATTAATAAAATTGGTATATCAAAACTTGTATAATCAAAAAATCAAGAAAAAGCTTCCATTGAGGAAAATACATCAGTGCTAAAAGTTTAAAGCCGAGCAGAAATGGCATTCCCCTAACTTTAATTAGCTAATAACAGTTATTGCGATATGTATTAAAGGCGGGTTTGTGTAGTACATATGGTTAGGTATAATGTACGTGTATTTTTTATTCCACCTGAAAAAGGTTAATTATTCACTAAATATTTTATAGTCTCCCTAAATTATAAATGATTTTTTATTTTTTCCAGGTATTAAATCGAATTATCATAACTGATAATTTTCCCTCGGACTTAGTCCCCCATGTAACGAAATTGGGGACTCGAGGGTAAAAACAATATTATTAAAATAAACCAGCCTAGGGCCACACACTCGTAAACTCACAAAAAGAGCTCAACAGGTGGGGAGTACCGTTAGTAAACCTTAGGACTGATCTTCCAGGAAGGTCAATATAAACTACCCTTTAGAAAATACACATATAATATACCAAACAGTATGTACTGCACAAACCCTCCGTCAAAACATCACAAAATCCACATATAATACACTCTTAAACTTTTCCTAGTTAAAATTAGGAGGCCGTAAGAAAATTTACATTATCAACGATTCCAGTGAACCGGCATATTCCCAGCCTACTGGTAAATACGCTATTATTTCTGTACTCTCCACGACTCACACAGGCCCCACTCAGAAAACAGGCCAGGCACCTCCCAGGGTCCACATGAGCACAACACAAAACCCAAACATCCTACGGCCAGAGCATCACCACCAAAAACACAGCCATTTATCCGTCACCTCCTCGGCGTCTTGTTCCCCCCAGCAGCTCGAGTTACGCCGTGACCTCAGTCAAAATGCCAACATTATTTATAAAATAATGGAATACTTTTTACACATTTTAAACACCTTAATATATAATACACTGTAAACTATATACACCTTATTTTAAAATAGAATTCATCACAATAAGGCATAACAGTAGGCACAAAATTTATTGGATTCTATTCAATAACCGGAAAATACATCATCTGGTCAACTTTTTTATCGTTTAGTTTTGATAATAATAATAATAATAATAATAATAAATAATAATAATAATAATAATAATAATAATAATAATAATAATAATAATGTCCAGCTTTACTTTTAGTGTTAATATGTTTTCCTCAAAGGAAACAATCTCTTGATGTTAGGTTATATAAAGTTATGTGCTAAATTTATTAATCATATTGGTTCCCGTAAAATAAGTGGAGAATGTCTTTTTTGATCAGAAATAAGTCCTAAGTTAAATAAGCTTAATGCTGTTTTATGCACCTATAACATCTGTGTGCCCTCGAGGCCATCGTTAAATATTTATACATTATGTATACATGTTACATGTCTTAATTACCTGCTTTACTTGCTTTCGTAATTAAAAGTTGGTCAGTCTTTCATAGTTTTGATATACTTTGGCCTGTGTAGACACCAATTTGCCTTTTTTTCAAAGAAAATTAAAAATTGGCAATACACCTTTCATGAAATCATTTCTGAGTGTCGAATCTGATTCCCTTCATGGCGATAACTTGATAACGCAGCTTCCGAGCGACATCAAGCTTAATGTTCTTGTGTATTTTAGGATATTGGTCACTTTAGCCTCTTTGAAATGCTGGAAATAGATTAGGGCTGCGTATTCTCTAATTTACTATTTGTAGTGAAGAAATCTGAACATTTTTCTATGTGATGTCTTGTGAATCCCTCTTCAGATTCCCTTCAAATCTTCAGTGATAATATTTAACTGCCTTATAAACTTAAGCTATACTCTGAGCTCTTCTAGTGTCTTCTACTGAGACACAGGGAATTTGGGTTATGAAATATTCTACTGGGATACATTCTTCGGATCTCGTAGCGACCAAAGTTCATTTAGTTATTATTATCATTTTTAATGGGAAATGCTGTTTCCTAGGGACCATTCAGCGCCAGGGAAATGGCAGATAATTAACTTGGAGTCAAGGTAATGGAAGGGCGCTATAATTATGAATCCCCTCATAAGTATTACCTTGCTCACACTCTAACAGCACGTCAAGTCAAAGAAACCACTTGCGTTCACTCCTATTTAACAAGCTCACACATGCCTGCTGGATGTCCAAGCCCCTCATATGCTAAACCTTCTATACCTCCTTCCTCAAACCTTTCCTCTTGCGACACCTACCCCGCCTTCTCTCTGCTATAAATTTATACACCCTCCTTTTTATTCCATCTTCTCTTAATATCCAAATCCCTTCTCAACCCTCCGGATAACATTAGTAACTTCGCACTTCCTTCAAATCTCCAAACTACAGATTTTCTACAAATTATAATATTCACACCACATATTATCCTTAGACACGACATCTCTGCCTCCAGCCTCCTCCTCTTTGCAACATTTAAAACCCATGATTCACACCCATATAAGAGTATTGGTGCCACTAAACTCCGATACATTCCTCTTTTTGACTCTACTAATAAGCCTCTTTGTCTCCATATATGCCTCACTGCACCAATTACATTTTTTCCTCGTCAATTCTGTAGTTCACCTCGTCTTTTAAAGACCCATCCGCCGATAAATCAATTCCCAAATACCTGAAAACATTCATTTCCTCCACTTTCTCTCCTTCCAATTTAATATCCAATCCTTCATTACCTCTTTCCTATGTTCACTTTTAATTTCAGTATTTTACATATAATGATCTGCTAACATTAAATGGTTTGACAGATACTGTGCTCTGTGATGGTCAGTCTCAAGAGGAAGGCCACAAACCGCAGTGCATTCGGCATCATTTCATTTTCGGAAAAACCTTAACGAGCTGTCGAGAAGAATGAAAAGGCAAGAAAGGAAAGAAAGGAAATCTGAGTCCAAATGTTTGACCTACTTCTGTGATATACGTTCGTTAGGAAGGCAAAAGATATTAAAACACTTGTTGATTTGAAAGACGAAGTGTACTGGTACGTCTTCATATAAAAAGAAATTCTGTGCCAAAATCTGAAAGATGTTGATGAGTGGAACAAACTCCCGAGTACAGTTATTCAGGCTAAAACGTTGTGTAGTTTTAAAAATAGGTTAGATAAATACATGAGTGGGTGTGGATGGGTGTGAGTTGGACCTGACTAGCTTGTGCTGCTGGGTCTGGTGCCGTGCTCCTTCCTTGAGTGGAGGTGGCCAGACTGGGTGGGTAATTGGGCTAATCCGGGGAGATGGGTCATTGGGCTAATCCGGGGTGGGTGGGTGATTGGGCTAATCCGAGGGGGGGTCATGGACCTGCTCCGCATGGATCAGTAGACCTGTTGCAGTGTTCCTTCTTTCTTATGTTCTTAATCAGTGGTTTTGCTATCCTGCAGTGTCACTGAATTATTCACTTTAATGAAATGATTTCAGAGGATAGGTAAATTTTCGAACTAATTGCATATTCATGTAAAGCCTTTCCAAATGGTAAACTGCAGTTGCTGGAAAATTAGTTAAGAAAAGGCCTCACTTGTAGTCGGTAGTCGAGTGTTCAGATCTGTATTACACGATTCTCTTGTGGTGTTGACTCTGTTCCATGACACTTGACATTAATGAGGTCCTCGTTGTGAAGACTTCCCACAACTGTTGACTCATGCGAGGAAAACAAATTTATTTTTCGAAAGCACTTTTGATGTGAACTGTTTATCTTACTGTTGAAGTTCACGAAGTTGTTAGTGTGACTTAGTTTTAAAAATAATAATAACATGTATACCACAATGGTCAGAAGGAAGCAGTTTCAAGAGTCACATTAGTGGTGTTTAAACTTGCTATTCGAATTTTGAGTGTGTTATTAAAATGGTTAAGTTACTTGAGTTATCAGTTGCAAGATCCGTAATGTTTACTTAGGCTTCAATAATTTTCATTTGTGCAAGAAGAACAGACAATTATTTGTGTTTTTTTAGATAACTAATGCTTAATTGACCATAGCTCTCTCTCTCTCTCTCTCTCTCTCTCTCTCTCTCTCTCTCTCTCTCTCTCCTCTCTCTCTCTCTTTTTCTCTCTCTCTGCCCACCTACTGTGTCACCTTCAGTAGGTGGACAAGTGAGCTCAGGTGCTACCGTAATTAACTCTCACACACGAGTTTCACCTGATACATCTATTGTATTTGGGCCGACCTTTCTCCTGGTCTTCACCTGCGTTTCTTTCTCTCTTGACTGTATTCTTTCCATCAAATTCCATTTGTTATATTTCCTCTGGTCTCCACCAATCATTACACCCAGTTAGATGACTTCATATGAAAGTAACTTCAGCTGAAGGGGACGGCTGGCACGGCCTAGAGACGGTTTTATGTCTTTGTGTATTTTAGAATTTATTTTCAAATTAGAGTGAGATTGTCAAGAAGAAAATCTCAACTGATTAATTTTTTTCTTCATTCTACTTTCTCTTATGAACTTCATATATATCATTCAGGGACTTTCTTGTTTCTTGTGTATATTGAACCAATATTTCTAGTTTTTTTTATCCTATGTGTGTTTTCTCACTGTTGTCTCTCCTCGTCTGGTATTCTCTTTTTATTATGTTTATCCTTTATCTTTAGCTATATTTTATTGTTTAATATTTTTATTTTATCCTAAACATTTCATTTACTGATAATTATTAATCTTGTGCCATCGAACAATACATTTTTAGTGTGATTCTTGTCTTTATTTCTCATTGTTTATGTTGATTCATGGGTACAGTTGGCGGTCAAGGGTGAAGAAAGTCCAGTGTTGTATCTCCCTCACTCTGCGACCTCCAGTCGTCTACATAACTATGTAAGCATTGACACGGTTTTTAAGATGCTCTTAATGATCCATTGAGCGAGTGGTCACATGATTAATACCCGCGTCAGGTGATCTCTCTTGAAAACTTACGATCCATTGTGGATCTCTGTATTTCGGCTTCACACTGAGGTTGTAAGCCCCTCATCTGAGGGGATCACAAATCACACGGTGTTCTTGCGTTGGCGGATCACTGCAAACATGTTGGATTCAAATAGCATACTGCCGACATTGGAGAAGCAAAGACACACTTCAGAACATTTTTATTGAGACAAAATTTTTCTCTGCGATCAGTCTCTTCTAGAAAGAAACGTTCTCTATACAGGCGAAGGCGAAGAATCACAGAGCTGCTGAGAGGGGCCAATATATCTGAAATACGAAGGGAGGCACTAGTCAGAGAAATAGCAAATATCGAACTTAAGCTTAAGGAATCTTACAGGAGACAAGAATCTCAGGAAAAACTTAAAGTCATAAAGGAAACTGAAAGAAATCCGAAATACTTTTTCTCAGGATCAACAATCTAAATGAATTTTTTATGACTGAGACTCAAAATTGGATCACTTCAAAAATCTCTGATATCATCCTAACACCACAAGACTTCGAAAAGGCAATTAATGATATGCTCATGCACTCTGCCCCAGGCCAGGATCCATGGTGAGCGGCAGTATGAAGAGAAAGGAATGAGAAGGTATAGAGGGAGAGTGGTGAGTGAAAAGAAAGAAGAAAGGGCGGTAGAAAGATGGAAGAGCAGTAGAGTGAGAATGAAAAATGGAAAAAGTAAGGAGAGTGATAGGGAAATGAAGGGCGGTAGGGAGAGGGAGGAGGTAGGGAAATAGGAAGAGGAAGGTTAGGAGATACGGAGGTAGGGAGATAGGATGTAGGAAGATAGGAGAGAAGGAGCGGTAGAAAGTGGGACAGGAGGAAAAGTGAAGTACAAATTGAGGTATTTAGGGAAGAAAGGGGGAGAGAGAGGTCAGGGCAAGATAGAAAGGAGGAAGGTAGGAAAGGGGTAGAGGTAGGAGTGTAGTAAGATAGCGAGAAGTGGGCGGTAGAGTGGGACGAGGAGGAAAAGTGGGACAATGAGGGGTGTTATAGGAAAGGGGGTAAGGAAGAGCAGTAGGAGAGAGGTGGAGCTAGGAAATACAGTAGCGCTGAAAGGATTAGGATGGGGTCAGAGAGGTAGGAAGAGAGGGAAATGAAGAGCGGCTGAAAGGTTAGTAGGGAGTCAAGAGAAAGTAGAAAGGGGGGTAGAAAGAGATGTGAAGATAGACAAGGGGCGGCAGTGTGGGGGGTGGCAGGAAGATAGGGAAACAAGGCAGTAACGATGACACAATGTAAACACAAGTAACGAACCTCGACACTTGCCAAAAAAGTCTGTTCATCTTTTAAATGCAAAGGAATCACATGCTCTCTTACATTTATATACAGTAATATGTATGACACATCTGTCTTGCATGTATGTCTCACCACAAACACACTGGACGCACTTCAAAAGGTAGGACTAAAATATATAAGTTCATTTAGACCCGGGTACACATAAAGTACAATTATCATACGTAGTATAAATTACCTAGGATAACATGGATGAATCTTCCATTCATATATGTGTGACTGGAAGATTCATACATGTATCTTCCATTTATAGGAATATACATGTATGAATATAATAATGATATACAGCACTCACAAGTTGTTCATTAAAATACATATACAACAGTTAGGTATCTTTATTCCGAAACGTTTCGGAAACACAGTAGGCTTCTTCAGTCAAATACAGCAGAAGCAGTAGACATGTAAAGACTAAGTAATCAGTCCCTCACCCTCTAAGACGTAGTTTTGAGGGGGTCAGTACCTCAGCTGTGAGAAGAGTTCTGCTCCATAGTCTGGAACAGTATGATTGTTCCTTGGATCAAGAGCCCGTCACCAGCATCAAAGCTGGTGATTGGCTCTTGATCTAAGGAATTGTAGCTGCTTCTTCCAGTATGAGTGTTCCTTCCAAATTATTTGTTTTGAATTTTATATCTGATACACTTTTGTTGGGTCTTTAATTCAAATTTCCCATTAGCTACCAAATTTTGAAATGATCTCTGACACGATGAAGAAAAATTGATCCAGAAAACTGAGGAGAACTCATCTCCAGGCTGAGGGACTGACCACCTCAGAACTACGTCTTCGATAGTGATGGACTGATTACACCCTCTTTACATCTCTACTGCTTCTGATGACTCCTCTGTAGTCGACTGAAGAAGCCTACTGTCTAGGCGAAACGTTCCGGAATTAAGAGATCTAACTGTTGCAGATGTGTTTTGCTTATCATCAAGATTCAAGTACATATGAGGCAGGACGGGGGGGGCGTTGACCCCCTACATTCTCTCCCGGTAATCTCCAGCTAAACCTCTAATGAAAATGTACTACTCTTAGTGCAACTTCTCATGAAAGTATAGTGTCAAACTACGGTACGAATGGGGTTAGAACCCATGACGAGTGAGTTGTAAAACTCCAGGCCAGTGTGTAAGTCACTGGGCCAGCTGGTTACAATAAGAGTCATCCAACTAGGTATATTGATGCACCATAGGGAGGTTAACATGGGCCACCATTGTGACAACAAATGCTATTTTTTTACAAATGAATCTCCCGCCAGCGTGGCTGTGACGAACTCTACGACTTACCTGCCATGGGTTCTAACCCCCCACCCGTACCGTGGTTTATTTGCAACTGTGTTATTACGATTTCGTTAGTCATTATACTGTTATCCACATAAATATCTGTCACTAGTTCCTCTAAACACAATTAGTTCTTTTATTAATTACCAGGCTATAGGTGGACGTGAACAATTGGATATTGTTTGTACTTAGAGGAACTATAACCCAGGACCAGGCAAGCACCAGACGAGCCTGGCCCACGGCCGGGCTCAGAGAGTAGAGAAACTCTCGGAACTCTTCTAAGGTATATCAAAGGTAAGATATGCTGGTGACAGCTACGTGGAGGGTCTTCACTAGTAGTGTTTTATTTGTACAAAGTTGTATATCCAACGAGCTTTTAAAAGCACTGAATTGATTTGGCTCACAGACCTTTAGTGGGCAGACTGTTCCAGCGCTTCATAACGTTGCCAGAGGTGTTTATCCAGATTAGTTTTATTAACCACACTACCTGTATGACAACTGTTTTCCATATTCTCCATGAATATATTAATAATATAAAATCGCAAATGAGTATTAACCTATGAGAGCCAAGTAGAATAGGCTTATTTTTTATTAAGGTCGTTTTCCAGAATGTGACCTACAATGTCGACTAACTCCCAGGTACTTATTTATTGCTAGTTGGGATGCCATTAGTACACTAAAAAAAAACACAGTAAGTGTCTGGGGCCCAATACTGTTTAACAGTCTCCCAACAGGCTATATAAGGGGAATTAGCAATATACTCCTGGCTACCTTCAAGAGGGAGCTGCACAGATACCTAAAGTCAGCACCCGATCAGCCGGGCTGTGGTTCGTACGTTGGACTACGTGTGACCAGCAGTAACAGCCTAGTTCATCAGGTCCTGATCCACTCAGAGGCCTGCTCAATGACTGGGCCGCGGGGGCGTTGACCCCCAGAACACCCTCCAGGTAGCCTCCAGGTAGGTACGTAGGTGAATTTGGGCAACAAGTATAAGGAATCTTGCCCTTATGTTACGACCTACCTAGAAATTGAAGTCGCGTCCTTTGGGTTGCGAACCGAGCGCTCTACCACCGAGCAACCGAACAGTCAGATGACTGGCTTTAGGGAGACTACAACAGCTCAGCCGAGGGGACAGGAAGTGTGCAGTTCACTGCGTAAGAGACAGTTTGACTCGACACATGACCTCCTTTACGGCGAGGGGAGCTGAGGGGAAGTAAGAGAGGTGTGCGAGAGAGGGGGAAAAGGTGAGAGATGTGAGAGAATGAGAAAATGGAGGCAAGACAAAGAGAGAGGAAAAGGTGAAAGGGAGAAGCGAGAGACAGGAAATGAGAAATGTGTGAGAAAGAAAAGATGAATGTGAAAGAGAGGAAGAGGTGAGAAGGAAGGGAAAAAAAACTAAACAATGTATGGTGACTGAGAAAGAAGGAATTCAAGTGCATCGTTTTATATTACAATCTTTCATATTTTTCGTGTGTTATAATATCGCCTCGCAGCCAACAGTCGACTCCATGCAATACGTAAATTATTACGAAAAAAAAAAAAATGATCATCACGATAAACATTGGTCACTTACTAAGCTAGAATGTAATTAACTAATAAGTTTGATCAATCAGCCAGTGCAAAGTGTGTTTATATCTTCTCTAGATCTCAGACATATTATTATCAGCAATGAAGTGATTTTTGGCCCTTTTAAAATATAATCTTCTAATGAATGGCTTCTGTCTGTCCATATGCTTTATATTTTAATGTGACTGACATCTCCAGTACCAGTGCACACAACACTGAGCACTCAGCCAGTGTTGTGTGCACTGGTGTTAGTACCAGAGAAATAGTCAGATAGTGTTGTGTACACTGGTGCTGGTACCAGGGAAACAGTCAGTGTTGTGTACACTGGTGCTGGTACCAGGGAAACAGTCAGTGTTTTGTACACTGGTGCTGGTACCAGGGAAACAGTCAGTGTTGTGTACACTGGTGCTGGTACCAGGGAAACAGTCAGTGTTGTGTACACTGGTGCTGGTACCAGGGAAACAAGTCAATGTTGTGTACACTGGTGCTGGTACCAGGGAAACAGTCAGCCAGTGTTGTGTACACTGGTGCTGGTACCAGGGAAACAGTCAGTGTTGTGTACACTGGTGCTGGTACCAGGGAAACAGTCAGTGTTGTGTACACTGGTGCTGGTACCAGGGAAACAGTCAGCCAGTGTTGTGTACACTGGTGCTGGTACCAGGGAAACAGTCAGTGTTGTGTACACTGGTGCTGGTACCAGGGAAACAGTCAGTGTTGTGTACACTGGTGCTGGTACCAGGGAAACAGTCAGTGTTGTGTACACTGGTGCTGGTACCAGGGAAACAGTCAGTGTTGCGTACACTGGTGCTGGTACCAGGGGAAACACTCAGCCAGTGTTCTGTACACTGGTGCTAGTACCAGGGGAAACACTCAGCCAGTGTTGTGTACACTGGTTTGGTACCAGTGTAAACACTCAGCCAGTGTTGTGTACACTGGTGCTGGTACCAGGGAAGCACTCAGTCAGTGTTGTGTACACTGGTGCTGATACCAGAGAAACACTCAGCCAGTGTTGTGTACACTGGTGCTGGTACCAGGAGAAACTCAGCCAGTGTTGTGTAAATTGGTGCTGGTACCAGAGAAACACTCAGCCAGTGTTGTGTACACTGGTACTGGTGCTAGGGAAACAGCCAGCGTTGTGTACATTGGTGCTGGTACCAGGGAAACACTCAGCCAGTGTTGTGTACACTGGTACTGGTACCAGAGAAACACTCAGCCAGTGTTGTGTAAATTGGTGCTGGTACCAGAGAAACACTCAGCCAGTGTTATGTACACTAGTGCTGGTACCAGGGAAACACTCAGCCAGTGCTGTGTACTCTGGTGCTGGTACCAGGGAAGCAGCCAGCGTTGTGTACACTGGTGCTGGTACCAGAGAAACACTCAGCCAGTGTTGTGTACACTGGTGCTGATACCAGGGGAAACACTCAACCAGTGTTGTGTACACTGGTTCTGGTACCAGGGAAACGCTCAACCAGTGTTGTGTACACTGGTACTGGTACCAGGAGAAACACTCAGCCAGTGTTATGTACACTGGTGCTGGTACCAGAGAAACACTCAGCCAGTGTTGTGTACACTGGTGCTGGTACCAGGGAAGCACTCAGCCAGTGTTGTGTACACTGGTGCTGGTACCAGAGAAACACACTCAGCCAGTGTTATGTACACTAGTGCTGGTACCAGAGAAGCACTCAGCCAGTGTTGTGTACACTGGTACTGGTACCAGGAGAAACACTCAGCCAGTGTTATGTACACTGGTGCTGGTACCAGAGAAACATTCAGCCAGTGTTGTGTACACTGGTACTGGTACCAAAGAAACCATCAGCCAGTGTTGTGTACACTGGTGCTGGTACCAGAGAAACACTCAGCCAGTGTTGTGTACACTGGTGCTGGTACCAGAGAAACATTCAGCCAGTGTTGTGTACACTGGTGCTGGTACCAGAGAAACATTCAGCCAGTGTTGTGTACACTGGTACTGGTACCAAAGAAACACTCAGCCAGTGTTGTGTACACTGGTGCTGGTACCAGAGAAACACTCAGCCAGTGTTGTGTACACTGGTGCTGGTACCAGAGAAACACTCAGTCAGTGTTATGTACACTGTGCTGGTACCAGAGAAACACTCAGTCAGTGTTGTGTACACAGGTACTGGTACCAGAGAAACACTCAGCCAGTTTTTGTTACACTGGTGCTGGTACCAGAGAAACACTCAGCCAGTGTTGTGTACACTGGTGCTGGTACCAGGGAAACACTCAGTCAGTGTTGTGTACACTGGTGCTGGTACCAGAGAAACACTCAGCCAGTGTTGTGTACACTGGTGCTGGTACCAGAGAAACACTCAGCCAGTGTTGTGTACACTGGTGCTGGTACCAGAGAAACACTCAGCCAGTGTTGTGTACACTGGTGCTGGTACCAGGGAAAGAGAGACAGGGGCACCCTCATAACTCGTTTTAGCATCTGTCACCAGCATAATTGAGGTTCGCTCCCACTACCACTCTCTCCCCCACCACCAAGAACACCGCTGCTGCCAACACCAGCACCATCACCTATCCACTATCACCAATAGACGCACCACAATCACATCCATCAACTCCATCACAATCAACACCTTCAAAACCACTGTCACAAGTTTTACGGCAGAATTAATCAAAGAGAATATGGCGAAATTTTAATTCTATGAATTGATTAGATCATTTTTGTGGACTGACAAGGTATATGCATTTTTAATTTTTGCATTAAAATTAACCTAGCAACTTCCCCTAACTTCATTAAAATGATCGTAATGTAATTTATCTTAATTTTACGATGCAACTGGAATATGTCATTCCTGATGTGTATATGAGTATATGACTTTGATGTGTATATATGACTCTTGATGTGTATATATCACTCTTGATGTGTATATACCACTCTTGATGTGTATATATTACTATTGATGTGTATATATCACTCTTGTGTATATATCACTCTTGATGTGTATATATCACTCTTGATGTGTATATATCACTCTTGATGTGTATATGTCACTCTTGATGTGTTTATGTCCCTCTTGATGTGTATATATCACTCTTGATGTGTATATATCACTCTTGATGTGTATATATCACTCTTGATGTGTTTATGTCCCTCTTGATGTGTTTATGTCACTCTTGATGTGTTTATGTCCCTCTTGATGTGTTTATGTCCCTCTTGATGTGTATATATCACTCTTGATGTGTATACATCACTCTTGATGTGTATATATCACTCTTGATGTGTATATATCACTCTTGATGTGTTTATGTCACTCTTGATATATACTTATAAATCTGATTGAACCGTTATCTTCTGTGTGGATTATGAGAAGATAAACAAAATTATTTCGATTAACAGTTACTTACTCCAAGTGATCCAGGAAATACTTGACTCTTTTAGTAACACTAAGTATTTCTTATGCTTGATGCTAAGTCAGCATATTAGGCGATACTGTCAGCAAAGCGACAGGGAAGAAGCATCCTTTCTGATGAAGCAAGGATGTATTAGTCTAATTAAGAGTATGTCAAAGCTGCCTCGAGCAACTTCTAGGTGTTGGAACAGTTCTCTCTACCTAGACGAAAATTTTGAAGCCCATGCCACCGAACTGTCAGTGATACTAGCCTTGTTGGAAAAGGCAGACTGTAAAATGAATAAAAAGAAGTGTGTTCTTGCTGCCTGGATTTTCAAAGTGGCCCTAGTGATATTTGTTCAGACCCAAAAAGGTGTAAGGCGATCACAGGCCTGCCGGAGAGGTTTAGGGATTCTTAGGTGCCACAAGATAGTCCTTTACTCACATACAGATCTTCGCCAAGTTAGCAATTCATCTCACTAACCTTAGAAAAATGCCAGAATCAGTAGACAAAGAAAGCCACACAGATGCGTCGGGAATTACAGTAGAAGGCTGTTTGATTATTCAGAAATATGAGAACAATAGAACACACCCAGTAGCTTATTTCAGTTGCAAACTTTAAAATCCAGAGGTCATGTATTCGATTACCTACAAGGATCGTAAGTGACCACCGAGCTCTACTCTGTATCTCTGAAAAGAAAACGAGACGCCATAGAATATTTGATGAATGAGCTGTAAGCTCATTCTTATTGAACCATGTATAAGCCAGGAGCTTCGCCTGAAGTCATAAGCCACTAGTAATGTTAAAATATATATACAGAGATACTAGGAAGTGGTACATTAAGAAAAGTACTAAGAGAAGGAGGAAAGGAGGATAGACCTGATAAATTATCTTAAAGGAGGTACTAGAAATTAAAGATAGTCATGTACCGTGTCATGGAAGTGAAAGTAATTTATCAATTAGTTATTCCTAAGACCACCTAAAAATGCTGCATTCAGATTATCTCATTTATCTCATCTTGGAAACGTATCAGTAGGCAAAGAATACAACATATTTCCCCTGATACGTTGTCATATGTTGATAAAGGTGGATAAGAGTGTGGAAACTGTCAACACCGCCAGCATCTCATATTAATGGATTAGTGTGTAATCCAGAAACATTTTTATTGGTCTCATCTCTTTCCCTGAACTTATTTCCAAACTTCGAATTATTAATATTCCAATGACGCTATAAAATTTGTAACCTGTGTGTCTCTTTATAAGTAACAACATTATACTTGAAGTGCTCCTTAATAATACTTTTATTTTTTTAACTCTGCTAAGCAAGTAATTTTGTGTCTTATACGCTTATTTTAAATAAAAAGCAAAATTTATCCTCAGTGATGCTTATCAAAATTCCTAAGTGAATGGCTAAGTGGCGGGATAAATGGAGGAGAAGGATGTAGAGAGGGAAGAGAGGCGTACAAAAGGGAGAGTTGAGGGAGAAAAGGGAGGGGAAAGAAGAATGACAGTAGAGGACGAGAGATAGTGAGACGGAGAAGAGATAAGGATGGAGGAAGGAGGGAAGCAGAATGGGGAGAAGGAAGAGGAGTCAGGTATGACAAGTGAAAAAAATAGTAGTGAAGGAACGGGAGAAGGGTTGAAAGGTTAGGGATGAAGAGAGAGAACCTAGAAAAGCGGGAGGAAGGTAAGAGGGAAGTAAGATATTCCCATCAAGGTCTGTCCCACAGCCGTAATCTCCAGTCAAGGATCACACCCCTGTCGTCCCCGCCGTCGCCGCCCCTGGACCCCCACCCCTCCAGTATTACTATTACTGCTAATGATGCTGCCGAGGCTTCTCATACTCCTGTTGCTCGTCATTCTCGGTCTCCTATTGTTTCTGTTGTTTCTCTTGCTTCTCCCGTTGCTCCTCATCCTCGTTCCAATGTTATTGCTCTTGTTTACCTTTTCTCCGTTGCTTGTCAATCTCACGCACCTGTTGCTGCTATTCCTTCTCTCGTTCCAGTTTTTGCTTGTCATTCTCATGTTCCTGTTCTTGCTGTTGATTCTCTTACTTCTGTTATTGATGTTCTTTCTCTTACTCCTCCTGTTGCTTGTCATCCTCGTCCTACTGTTGTTGCTGTTGCTGCTTCATATGATCCTATTGTATTCGCATCTCCTACATGTGTTGCTCATCATTCTCATCCTCCTGGTGCTGTTCCTTTTCCATCATTGTGTTGCTACTGTTGCTGCTCTTGATTCTATTGTTGCTGCTCCTCCCATTGTTCCTGTTATTGCCTGCTATTTTGCTAATTTTGATGGTCGTCCTGTCACTGCTGTTGTTGCTGTTTGTTTTCGCTCTCCTGTTGTAACTGTTCCTCCTGCTGCTCCTGTTGTTGCTGCTTCACCGCGTACTTCGACTGTTGCCGTTCCTTCTCTTTCTCAACTTTCTGCTGACCTGTTTTATGCTAGTCATTCTCGTCCCTCTGTTACTGCCATTAATTTTCTATTATCTGCTTCTTCTGTTGGTCTTGTTGCTACTATTCATTCTCATTCTTGTTGCTGCTCCTCTTGCTTCCGGTGCTGCTGCTGCTGCTGTTCCTCTTGCTAGTGTTGTTACTGTTTCCGATCTATGTTATTTTGTTGCTAGGAGACGTCCTTCTCCGACACATTCTCAAGCATTGTTAAGGGAAGAGTCTCCACTCTAGGGCTCCTCCGGTGGAAATGTTTGCAGTTGTTAGTGGAAGATGTTTTGGCCGTGAGGATTTCCAGCAGACTTATTCACTAAAAATCTATCATCTTTTGATTCATAAATGTACAGCCATTTATGAATAAATGTTTTCCATCATAGGCTTACAGATATTAAACTAGTTAAAATTCAACATGCATATACATAATACACTCTCTCAGTTGCTGTTTACAAGCATCGTTCTTCCCCAGAAATGTGTGTATGCGTGAAGAAAATATACACGTTGTATAACACGCTTTTACTAGGACGATGTTTCGCTCTGTTGCAACCTTTTAAATCATGGCAACAAAATATGGCCCCCCCCCCCAAAAAAAAAAAAAAATGCCGTTTCTTCATTTCTCGTCAGTATGCCATTCGGATTATGTGCGTATGATATTTTGTGATTTTTTTTAATCACAAATTTGCTAAAAAAAAAAAAAAAAAAACAGCTGGCTTGCCTGGCCTGGACTGGGAACTAGACTGTCACTTTGATTAAAAATATTACGCTATGTAACAAAAATTGACTCGATTTTTTTAATTAGTTATAATATTGAAAATGATAATAATAATATAATAATTATTATTATTATTATTATTATTATTATTATTATTATTATTACTATTATTGAAATTCTTCTTCTTCTACATTATTATTATTATTATTATTATTATTATTATTTTTATTATTGTGTTATTAATATTATTATTATCATTATTTATATTATTATTATTTCTTGGACCCACTAAATTCTCAGTAGTTACACATATCCTGGGACAAAGAAGGTCTGATCGCAGAAAGCGGATGACAGCTCTTTATGACTGAATCAAGGGCCTTTCACCAGCTTTAAGACACCTCACTTAATTAAGGAGGTTGCATTTCTTTAGCTTAAAAATTGTCACATTAGTTGCACTTGTTTCCTTTTACGTGACCTTGTTATAGGGCTGCCCCCACCACAGGGCTGTAAACGGTACTCCACTTACCACGGATACTCACCGTGTCCCTGCCATTGAACAGTAAATGGTATATCACTTGTACGAACTCCAACACTCCTTCGGGAGCCACTGGCGGGTCACCACATGGAGAACACCCGGCTCAGGACCCGACCTGGCAACCCTACATGAACATGAACGTGATTCCGAGAGGCAGCGGAGAACTGTGTGAACCACTAGTAGCGATCTTCAGCAAATCAGCTGAAACAGCGTCTGGAAACAGCAAATGTAGTCTCTATATTTAAAAACACGGAGAGATAGGTAGCATAAACTTCAAACTAGAGTCACTGACATGCATTATATGTAAGGTTATGGAAAGGAACTATTTCATTAAAAAAAAAAGTCAGGCAAGGTTTTAGAGATCGTAAATCCTGTCTATATAAACTCAGATTAAGCTATAATAAACAACTGTCAATGAATATACAGAAAGATGGAAATAGGGGCGCGAACCGCGGTCTGTGAATTGACAGTCCAAAGTTCTGCAGTCTCCATCGCTGGGCTTACAAGAGGAAGGAATCGGTACTAGTACTTATTGTATTACATTCCGTCAGAGGCACCATCTGTAACCCAAATGAGCTCCTTCTTTCAGCCCTGGAGCTTCAACGGTAGATCTAGTATTGCCTCCCGCAAGTTCATAATAGTACATGAACTCAGATTAATTTGTAATAAACAGCTTTAAATAAATGAATATAAGGATGGACTGGGGCGGGGGGAAAGGTGCGAACCGCGGTGTAAATTGTAAATTCCTCTTACAAGCCCGGTGGTGGAGACGACAGAGCGTCGGATTGTTAATTTACAGATCGCGGTTTGCGCCCCCGTCCATCTTTCTGTTCATTCATTCTTATTTATATATATATATATATATATATATATATATATATATATATATATATATATATATATATATATATATAATATATATATATATATATATATATATATATATATATATAATTATATATTATGTGTGTGTGTGTGTGTAGTGTGTGGTGTGTGTGAAAGTAAGTTAGGTAAGTACTGGTGAAAGTTAGATGAGTAGTGAGAGTGAGAGAGACGTTCTCGCTATAGTTATCAAAAGTGATGTCATCTTGTGATACACGATATTGTAAGGTGATAATTAATGTTATCATGCTATCTAGTAATATCATAGAAGTGAGTCAACAGTTAGACTTCCGGTGTGGATAACAGCGGTCAACTAATACTAATGCTGTCGTTGCTGCTGCTGCCGATGCTTTTATTACCGCTTCTGCCGGGTGCAGTAATAGGTCACTAGATCAGTGTCTCTTGCCACAGATCCAAAAAATAATGTGTCAGAAGGACAGAAGGTCAAGAGACCCGTGGATGATGACTCGACAAGTCACTGACCAATGACTGGTAAGCAAGGCATGGAGGGCAATGATGTGCAAGAACTCGAGAAGACCGCTTCCCCTTCCACACTAGCTTGTGTGTATATACGTTTGTATATATATATATATATTATATATATTATATATATATATATTTTATATATATATATAAAATATTATATATAATATATATATATAAAATATAGGAAGGTACCACCTCTAGAAGTGTACTGGGGAGCCTCATCCTCAGAGAAGACAATAAACGTACCTCAGGGAAAGCTCAAGGTTCTCCCCGGAGCTGTTTGAATATTTTCTTCTTCAGCAGAAAACAACAAAGAAATGAGAGATACCAAGAATTTATGGTGGCTGGGAGAGTGGCAGCAGAGCTTCAAGTAAACTCGAGGTACCTGATTGCATCTCATAATAGACTACCTTTCCAAGGGTATGAAGATGCTTACATGTCCTCTCTGATTGAAAAATCCCAAAATGGGAGTGTGACAGGTTCAGTGTAATTATTTTGTAGCATAATACTCCACGAACGTAAGAAAGGAACTGGGGAACATTACTCACGAAATCGTAATGACACGATTGCAAACAAACCATACCACGGGCGGGGATAGCACTTGCATTTGTGGTCACAGTGGTGCCTGTGCTAACCTTCCTATGGTGTAGAAATATACCTAGTTGGACGAATCTTATTGTGGCTAGCTGGTCCAGTGGCTAACGCGACGGTCTGGAGTTTTGAGACTCTCTGATCGCGGGTTCTATTCCCGCCAGTGGTATGGTTTGGGGAGCATTATTTAAGTCCTGCTGTACAATGATTGACTAATCCCGTTCTTCAGACTCACGATGGCAGCTCTTGTTTAAAGATGAGTTGTTGTGAGGGTGTCTGGACTACTGCTATGTGAATCCTGACAAAACCGGGAGGGGGTTGCGTTTTTGTGTATATTTGATCATTAAGTCTGATTTTTTTTTTAATGTTTTTTTGGGTATGGCTTCATTATTTTGGTCTTCTATCTTGAAATAATTTTAACCCTCACATTTTAATATGTGGTGGAAATTTTTTTTGGTTTAAAAAGTGTAGAACTTTCTTATACTACCTGTGAGCGCTGTATTTTTTTATTTGATCCCCAAATCCTGCCCGTTTTTTATTTTTCATAAACCCGTTACCGGGGTTGGTTACTCCTTGTGTTCATCTAGATAGATTTTTTTTTGGGTTTATTCAAAACTTTTTATTAATTGGTATACAGGACCGACAAAGGATAAAATGTTTGCACCTGTGAATGTTTAAAATAAAAATGTTTTGCCCCTGTTTCAGAGTGATGGGAATTAAAAACTTTTTTAATGGGAAATATTTTACAATTAAAAACCTAGATTTGCAAAAGTGTCTTGTTATCGTAAAAGTAAAATATTTAAATTTCTTTGGGTACGATACCGGAGTTTGAAACATCATGCATTTTCAAAATATAATTTTATGCATCACTGTGGCCCTTTTTTTTGCTGTTGGATTTTCGATTTTAAAAAAATTTTGGTGGCTTTTCATAGCCTTACTGTATGAATCAGTGAGGATAGTCAAGTTTGTAGAATTGTGTTCTGATTGTTTCTTTCTATTGTTATAAGAGGCTGAGGCTGCATGTCCAGAGGGCTCTTATAAAAGACTGAAAGATGTGCTTTTCTTAAATGTAAGTCGTGGTGACTGAAAAAAACAAGATGTAATTGGTGGTGGTGGTGGTGGTGGTGGTGGTGGTGGTGGTGTGTGTTGTGTGTGTGTGTGTGTGTGTGTGTGTGTGTGTGTGTGTGTGTGTGGTGTGTGTGTGTGTGTTGTGTGTGTGTGTGTGTGTGTGTGTGTGTGTGTGTGTGTATGTGTGTGTGTGTGTGTATGTGTGTGTGTGTGTGTGTGTGTGTGTGTGTGTGTGTGTGTGTGTGTGTGATTTGTGTGTGTGTGCGGTGTGTGTGTTGTGTGTGTGTGTATGTGTGGTGTGAGTGTGGGTGGGTTTTCTGTACACTGTAAATTAACAGTTTTATTCATCTGTAATAACTAGTGCATCGATAAAAGGCAGTTTATTATTTTTCCTATTTTACTGCGAGAAACTTGCTGGGATCTTGTGGTTATTGGCCACAAGCAGCAGTCAGGTGCAGTCAAGAAAGTTCTGCATTTTTCCAGTGCAAGAAAAAATCCCATCGAACTCACACACACGAAAATCAATTGAAGCAACACTAACTAAAGCAATACCGACATTGACATTTCAAAAGACAATTTCAGACACTAAATGTGACATTAATTTGTCACCGAGTTTATTGAGACCTTCACACAGTAACAGCCCAGAAACTCTCACACTTCCAGAAAGGTTATTCCATTATTATTGAGGTCGTCCGAGCACCTTCATGTCCTTAAAAAGGTTTACTATGACACGTCATCAAGCACTTAGAGGACATAAGAAACTCCGTCCACTCTCTCTAACACCAGATTTTTGGTGTTTCTCATTTCTTTGTATCTGGAAGTTCGTCGATGATACACAGCATTTCTATTGCACTTCATCTTGATACAACCTCAAACGACCACCGAAAAAGACTAGCAGTATCTCACCGTTCTTCGCCGTGTTCAGAGTACCGTGACACCAGCGATTTGCCTGACACAACTGCAGGCGCTGTAGTTCAATGTGTCCCCAGTGCATTCACGACTAAGAGATGCCAATATCCTCACCACCGGGGCTTGTGGTGTTATGGATGCTCACTTCGTGACTAGTGCTTCTGTGGTCGAGATGTAGGAGGGAGACATCTGTATTACATCACAACCATGCCTTACCATCTCTCTTATATTCGCTACTCCACGACCATGTCTCACCATATGTCCTTCGTCACGGCCATATTTCCCTGTTTTCCTTACATCCGCTGCGTCAACGCTATCTCATTCTCACATTCTTTGACGTTTTTAACACCTGTTTCTCAGAAGAAGAAATAATACTGATTTTTGTTTAAGCAACAGTAACACTAATAAACATAATAATAATAATGATAATTGCTGTTATATTAATAATGTTGTTTGTCGATGCTGATATTATATTGCTGTTTACTTGCTATGTTTTCTATTGATTTTCTCTTTTGTTCTTATTAATAATATTATATGGGGAAGGGCTAAACCCACATGGACTGCTCGACGTCTGGATAATGGGAGATGAACTGAAAAATTGGTAGGGGGTCTCCGTAACTAATTCCAGCAAACAGATTTCAACCTTGTAAATTCCACCTTATTTAAAGACAAGAACATAATACCCTTGCTAACAAAAACAGGTTCAGAAACAAATGCAATATTGAAGAGCAAACCGTAAATACAAACTATAATATTTTCTGTGTCTCATATCAACATTAAGTTCGGTGGAGGACGTCTGGGGAGGCGCTGAATGAATGAAGGTTGACGCCCTACTTCTGCACCACTTCATCGGGGACGTGTACAAAATGTAAATAAAAAATGAACGTGACCTCGATACATAAACAAGGCGTTGTGTAACCAAACTGTAGCCACCTGTGTTGCTTGTCATGGTGCCGACTGGTCACACTACTTGGTTGTTGTTGTTGTTAGTGTTATTGTTGCAGTTGCTAGTGTTATTGCTATGGATGATGCTGATGTTTGCTTTGTAATACTACCACTACTATTGTTAATAGTAGTAGTTGTATTAGTAGTAATAGTAGTAGCAGTAGTTGTTGATGTTGCATCTGCTGCTGATGCTATTTGCTGTTGTTGTTGTCAGTGCTTCTTTTCTTCTTATTCTTTTTCTTATTATTATTATAATTATTATTATTATTAGTAGTAGTAGTATTAGTAACAGTAGAAGTAATAGCAGCAGTAGCAGTTGTAGTAGTAGTAGTATTCCTGTCTTCGTTCTGTTTTGTTGGGGGGAAGCATGAAAAAGGGAGTGAAATGTTTAATCTCACCCCCCCTTTTAACCCCGACAAAGCAACAGTAAAATGTTTTATTTTTTTCCCCTTTCCCTTTGAAGGACGGGGAAGTGAGTGTCCCGTTTTAAGGTTTTTTTTTGTGGGGTCTTTAGGGTTGATCTCAAGCATTGAGTACGTTTTTACCGATCCCCGTTTTGGGGAGTATATGTACTCTTTTGTTGTGTAAAAAATCAAGTGGTTAATCGTTCGGAAGTTCGTGCGTTCTTTTATCTTTCATTGTGGGGAATATGGTAGTTTCAGTTTTATTTGCTATCCCCGGGCTTGACCCCTAAATTTACTATTTTGTGGGTGGGGTTTGGGGTGTGTGTTTGTTTGTTTTTCTGTGAATTTAACTCTAAAATTGTTGTCTGATTGTTTTTTGGAATTTTTTGGGTTTATATATAACTCATTTCTATTTTCCCAATCCTTTTTGTCCATATGGCGAACTTTAACTTTTTTATTTGGGTCATGTTTTTCTAAGGTATTGGATACTTGCAGTAACAACACATTTAAGTCCTAGTATGTTTCACTTCAGATATCCATTGACTTTCCATTAATTTATCGGATTTGTATACATAGCCGATGCTGTCGTGTTCATATGTGCCTCAGATGGGATGATGCTTCCTCCCGGCCAGTACTGTGAGTCTTATGTTCATGGTGTAATGTTCACACCTAAGTAAACGGTACGATGTTTATTCGCAAGTCCATTTGTGTATTGATGACTCCTAGGTAAATGAGATTTTCACCCCTAGGTCCATGGTATGTTTTTCCATGGTTTGATGTTCGCTGCTAGGCTCATTGTTTGATGTTTTCAACTAGGGCCATAGTGTTACGTTAATCTATAAGTCCATAATGTGATGCTCACCCCTACGTAAATGGTACGATGTTCACTCCTAAGTCCGTGGTGTGATATTCATCACTAGGTCCATGGTGTTATTTTCACCCCTTGCTCTATGGTTTGGTGTTCAGCCCTTTGTCCATTTTCTACTTCGATCTATGAGTTGAAGTTTAAATTCAGAAGCTACTTGTTGGACCACTAACCTAGCTTGTTCAAGTCATCTAGCCGCAGTTTTCAGTTCTCATCTGTCATTATTCTCCTCGTCAGTGTCACATCATCTGTAAACACTGACATGAAAGAGTCCATTATCAGCTTAAATACCGTATATGAACCAGGACTTTAGTGGGATGCCCCTTTTCACTTCTTGCCATGGAATTACATACAAACTCACTACAGGTAGGGGAAAATAAAGGTACGTTGCTAGGCGAGCATTTATAGGACACTCTTCACTACGTAATCCAGTCCTACAGAGGACCGTCGCTGGTCTATTCGTCAGGAAGATTCACCTGACTTGGCGCTGTCATTCAATTACCCATTAAGTGGTATTTGCCATATTGCCCTAGCGATGCATAATTGTAGTTTCTTAGACGATATGGCACAATATGGCAGCCGTTAGACGGTTAGATCTATAATGAGACAAGGCAGAGCGACTGCAGGCATGCCGGTCGTACTCAGTGGTCTGAGGGCTACAGAGAAAAGCACAACCATAAGTTATATTCTTTGTCAGAGTTGGTGAGAGGAGGTGGTGTGAAACTGTCATTATGATTTATGGATTGGTTTGGGAACTGTTACAGGACCTATTAGTTGAGATCTATTACATGATAACCAATTAAATAGTATGGCAAAGAAAAGCTTGAAATATATGATTGATAAAGTCTAAGCCACCCATCTATCCACCTACCCAGACACACACACACACACCTACACACACACACACACACACACGCACACACACACACACACACACACACACACACACACACACACACACACACACACACACACACACACACACACATCGAGGTGGTAGAGTACACCAGTGAAGAAACTGCTATGTGAACTAGATACTTCGAAGGCGGTGGGCCCAGATAAAATCTATCTATGGTCCTAGCAGAGGCAGTGTGTGCTGCTAACAACAATATTAAAATAATCTCTCGAAACAGGGTAACTGCCAGAGGCGTGGAAGACAGCAAATGTACTCCCAATTTTTAAGAAAGGGAGACAGACAGCATTAAATTTTAAAAACCAGTGTCACTGACTTGGGGGTTTTTTTCCCCCTTTTTTTGGGGTTAAACCCTTTTTTTTTTCCCCTTTTTTTGAAAAATTTTAAAACCCCCTTTTCCCTTAACCGTTTTAAAAACCCAAAAAAAAAAACCCCCCCCCCCCCAAAAAAAATTTTTAAAAAAAATTTTTCGGGTTTTTTTTTAAAAAATTTTTTGGGTGCCCCTTTTTTTTTTTTAAAAAATTTAAAAAGGGGGTTTAATTTTCCCCCAAAAAAAAAAAATTTTTAAACCCCAAAAAAGGGGGAAATTTTTTTTTTAAAAATTTCCCCCCCCCCCAAAAAAAAATTTTCAAAAAAAAAAAATTTAAAACAAATTTTTTTTTTTTAAAAAAATTTTAAACCTTAAAAAATTTAAAAAAAGGGGGGCCTTGGGGGTTTTTTCCCGGGGGGGGGGGAAAAAAAAAAAAAATTTTGTAAAAAATTTTCCAAAAAAAGGGGGTTTTAAAATTTTTTTTGGGTTTTTAAACCTTTACGGGCCATTTTAAAATTTTTTGAAAAAATTAAAAAAAAAAAATTTTTTAAATTAAAAAATTAAAAAAAACCCCCCCCCAAAAAAACCCCCCCCAAAAACCCAAAAACCCCCAAACCCCCCCCCCAAAAAAAAAACCCAAAAAAACCCCCCCAAAAAAAAAGGGGGGTAAAAACCAAAAAATTTTTTAAAAATTTTGGAACCCTTTTTTTTTTTTTTCCTTTTTTTCCTTTTTTAAAATTTTCCCCCCCCCAAAAAACCCCCAAAAACCCTTTTTTTAAAGAAAAGAGGAAAAAAAAAATTTTTTTAAAAAAATTTTGGGGGGTTTTTTTTTATTTAAGGGGTTTAAAAACCCAAAAAAATTTTTTTGGGAAAAAAGGGGGAAATTTTTTAAATTTTTTTAAAATTTTTAATTTTTTAAACGGAAGGGGAAAAAAAAAAATTTTTATTTTTTTTTAAAAGGGGGGAAAAAAAACCCCCGGGGGGGGGAAAAAAAAAAAATTGGGGGCCCCCAAAAGGGGCCCCCCCAAAAAAAAAATTTTTTAAATAAAAAAAAAAAAGGGGGGGGGGGGGGGTTTTGGGGGGTTTTGGAAGGGGGGGGTTTTTTTTTTTTTTAAAAAAAACCCCCTTATTTAAAAAAAAAAATTTTTGGGGTTTTTTTTCCCCCCGGGGTTTAAACCCCCCCCAAAAAGAAAAAAAAAAACCCCCCAAAAATTTTTAAAAAACCCGGGCCCCCAAAAAAAAGGGGGGGGAAAAAGAAAAAAAAAGGGGGGACGGAAAAACCCCAAAACCCCCCAAAAAAAGGGGGTTTTTTTTTGGGGGAAACCCAAAAAAAAAGGCATAGGGAAACCCGGGCCCCAAGAATAGCGTTTAAAAAAAAACCCAACGATTTTTTTAAAAACCCCCTTTTGCAGTACGCGAAAAAAAAGGAACCCACTTTTAAAAATTTTTAAAAAATTTTCAGAAAATTTTGGGGGAAAAAGGAAAAAAAAGGGGGGAAACCCCAAAAAAAGGGGGGGGGGGAAAAATTTTTGGAAAAAAAAAGGGGGCTACAATTTGGGAAAAAGGGGCAGAAAATTTCATTGACGGTTTACGAAGACGGGGAAACAATTGGAAGGTGAAAACTCGGATGAGCCAAAGGGATTTTAAGAAGTATTTCTTCAGCCTTAGAGTTGTCAGGAAGTGGAGCAATATATAGGTTGAGGTAGTAGGGGTGGGATCCGTACATAGCTTTAAGAAGAAGAATGATAAGGCTCTTGAAGCCGGGAGAGAGTAGACCTAGTAGCGACTAGCGAAGAGGCGGGGCCATGAGCTATAACTCGATCCTTTCAACTTCATATAGGTGAGTACAAACACACACAAACTAGAAAAAAGTGCGTGTAACGAGACTATTCCCTGAGCTGTAAGGAGAACTATAAAGAGAGGCCAAAGGAACCGAACCTAATATTAGAAGACAGAAGGTCATGAGGAGACACGTTCAAAATACTCAGAGGAATTGCTAGGGTGGAGAGAAACATTCTGTTCACAAGATGTGAAGTAGGTCCACAGGGGAAGAACTAGAATTTGAATGTATATATTAATCATAGCGATGTAAAAGTGTATATCTTCAGCCTCAACGTGGTCAGGAAGTAGAATGACCTACACATCGAAGCAGTTTAGGCGCGATCTACGCACCGCTTTAAGAATAGGTATGAATGAGTTCACGAAACCCAGAGAGATGAACACAGTGGCGACCAGTTTAGGAGACAAGGTTAAGAGGTGAAGTTCGACCTCTGAAACCACAAATGCTTGAATACGAAGTGGAGATTACCCCCCACCCCCCTCCTCCCACACAAAAGCTCACACGCAAATACGCAATTACAAAAGCAATTTAGAGACCTGCTCTCCGTTGACAGGTTAGAGATTGGATGCAGCAAGCGCGAATATCAGACGAGTTCTTACCAGACGGGTACATTGACAATTTTTTTTAACTCTGGTGAACATCTGTGAGAAAGCTTCATGTAGCGGAACAGAGACGTCTGGCAGGACTATCTAGACTTGGTCATCTTCTTCATCCCTGGGAGGTGAAGATGAACCAACAGATACCCTTGGTTGCTGCTCTCAACCCTTACTTTTATTCCTTGTTTCTTATGCTGTGTACTGCTCAGTTCAGTACAGAGAAGATTCTTATTCTTAACATTTTGTACTTACTTAACTGAGTTTGTGGGGTTGGACTGTTGCTCCTGGGTCCACCTCATAGCTCTCGATCGATTAGTATACATTAGTTCTGCCGTACCTACTTATGAATTCATGTACTGGATCGGCCTACAGTGTAATTCTTCTTAATTTTTTATGTGTATATACGTGTGTGTGTGTGTGTGTGTGTGTGTGTGTGTGTGTGTGTGCGCGCGCGTAAGTGTATGTGTGTGTGTATACTCATCTATTTTTGGTTGCAGGAGTCGAGTCTCAGCTGGAGACTCTGCCTCAGTTTGCCATACATAGTCTTATAATTATATACGGAACTTGCGTTCTCTCTTTATCCAGGCCATTCCAGTTATCTGATATGTTTTATCAAGTGTTTCTTTCTTGATTGTGCTGCACACTCCAAAATGATCTTGCTAAATGTTGTATGCAATGCCGGGGATCGATTCCATGCTACTTTGTAATTAACTTTTGTTTTACAGGCATTCCATGTTCTCCTCTATTTGTACTTTCCTCAGTAGTCTAGCATCATCCTTTTCTCGTACACCAGAAATATTAGAGGTTCCAGTATTGGTCCATGTGGAACTCCACTTGTCACTCTTGCTCATTCTGATTCTTGATTGATTGTAGTGACTTTCCTGTTCATCCTGACGACTCCTGTAATTTCTGTATTTGTCTCTTCCGCAGTATCAAACGTCTTCTTTCACTTCAAATATATGCAGTCCACCGATCCGAATCTCTTATCTCTCTCTCTCTCTCTCTCTCTCTCTCTCTCTCTCTCTCTCTCTCTCTCTCTCTCTCTCTCTCTCTCTCTCTCTCTCTCTCTCTCTCTCTCTTTCTCTCAGTTTTGTGAGACAAAGTTTACCATCCCTAAAACTATGCTGATTGTTGTTCATAAATTCATTCCTTTATAGGCGTTCCAACAAACTTTCCCAAATTCTCCATGACATTGTATACTAGTTTAATGTTACCTTTTATACCCGTTTCTTAAACATTGTCACTACGTTTCTCTGACTTCCATATCTCTGGCGGTCTTTGTGTGCGTGTATGTGTGCGTGCATGAGGACGCATGTGTGATTATGTGTTGTCACTCCCTGACCTTGGAAGCTGGATTCATAGTAGAAGTATATCGTAACCAGTAATGAAAGTCTCGCCGTTATTTGATGTTTATTAGTTGAGAATAATATGAGTCACCAGCAGCGTCCCTCTCTCTCTCTCGAAGTCCTGGTTCTAACTGACTCTGGGAAGGAGCGATCCTATCAGAGGTGATATAGTAACAATTGAATAACTGGACTGCTGACAGTGCGTGTGTGTGTGTGTGTGTGTGTATTCACCTATTTATGAGCACACACACACACACTGTCAGTAGTCCTTCCCAGGGTCGGAAGCAGGTGTGTGTGTGTGTGTGTGTGTTTTGGGGGGTTTTCTTGGCAGAGTTCAAGACACAAAGACAAAATTAGTCTTCTATGAAGTATCCCCGACGAATAACCTTGTAAAAGTTGCCAGAGTTTTTTTCCTCCTTCATCTTTTATATTTTCTCTCACAATTCAAGGTTACCTCATCTAATCTATTTCAATTTTTCAACATTTGGGCACGGTAACGAGGAATAAATTCTTGGAACAATTGGCAGGTTCAGGTGCCCTATGACCAAGGTTGTTAAACCCATTCCCAGCATCCTGGAATCGTTGAAATCTGTGCCATAACTTGAGAACGACTCATTTGATCGGCTTCAAATTTTCACCACTGGTGTATTTTTCTGAACACGAAGTTCACGCTGTTATTGTGAGGTATAGGTCTTAATTTGCCAATTTTATTGAATAAATAATATTAATTTTCTTATTCTGTAACTATAATGTTTCTTCTAACTGGTTTCAAAATATTATTGACAATGCATTTTGTAAGAAGGATGATACCTCATAAGTTTAGTCGCAGTAGATGCAAATCTGAAACTATTAAAATAATTGAAATTTGGAATAGTATGAATCAGATTAGTTGCTGCAGAATGCCTTTTCTAATCGACTTGAAACTTTTACCATTAGAAGGCTTTATTAAAACACAGCTAGTTTTATTAAGGAAACTGTTTCCCATTTAACAACTAGAGAATGGCTCTTCAGGTCAACTTCAAAACCTAAATGCTGGCAGTATTAGGAAGTAACATTGTATTAATGTAAATGATAAAAGAAAAATGGCATTTTAATGTTTAACGAGGGTAGACTTTCTTATTTATTCGAAATATTCTCAGCAACATTTCCGTTCATTACTCGAGAATATCTTATTAGATCGGCTTCAACGCTTGTGTAATGTAATTTATATCATGAGGATTCTCTTTTGTCATTGCTATATTTGACTGGTGAAATGGATTCTATTTTGTAATTGTTTAATACGACTGATCATGAGGTTTCTCCTATGTTAATGTCAGATATCATTTGTCATGATCATCCTCCTTTGTTACAGCTTGTTACAGCTTGTCTGGGATCTTAGCTATAAAACTGTCCCAGTAATCGGTTTTCTACATGTGCTAAAAGAAATTTCACTTCAGTTAAAAACTGGTGCGTGGCCACAATGTCCGAGCACCCTGTGACAATAAACCATAATTGTATTGATAATACAATATTTAGAGTAATGCTTATTTGATTCTTCTTAAATATTAATCACAATTAACAGTGCAGATTTTAGACTACTAGTCTTCTTGAAGGTGTTGATTTCTAGCTCCTGGATTTCTTAGAGACTGGAGTATATCTTATAATGTTTCACATGGTTGGTCGTAAATTGTCAGTTGTTGCTGGATAGTGTTCTAATTTCTTGAACACTTCGAGAATGTTGAGTGTGTTGGGCTTCTTATAAACTCTCGAAGATATTTTCTCAATGCTTTGGCTGACTGGTCTAAAATTTCGTGATGTTTGACTGAATTGACTTTAGTTCCTAATCCTCCTGAGTTTAATCTACAGCTCTATGGCCTCTAATGGATATTCGAGGATTTCTAGAATGATGAATGCTTATTGATTCAGTTGAGTGCCGGCTTCTTGGGGTTTCTGGGTGCTGAGACACTCATGGAAATATGTTTACACTCCTTTGTTAAACAGGTCTCAAGTTATCAGTTTATGGCTTTGTTGAGTTTCACCCTCATGGCCTCTTGAGTGTTGAGTTATAACGTTGCAGATCTGAGGTACAGTAGTTGGGATTATAGAAGACGAAGAATACTTGTCTTGGATCACGCAACAGCTGCAACATTAACAAGAGGTGCGATAGAGCTCATGGAGCAGGAAGAGTGACCTAGTAGCGACCAGTGAAGAGGCGGGGCCAGGAGCTGTGAATCGACCTCTGCAACCACAACTAGGTGAGTGCAACTAGGTGGGCACACCTTGGGTTTTATAAAAGAGATTAGGCATCGGCGTGGAAGTTTATAACAAGCTCATCACAGTGCTTTTGTGTTATAGAAGTGGGAGAAAGTTTCTGTGTTGACCTTAATACCTCCTTCTGCCTCCTTGACATCACTTTATAATTGCATTCAAAAGTAGATTCTCAAAAGATTCAGCTAGATTACACAGTCCTATGTTATTGCCTTAGGTTTTTTTTTCCCCCATTTTTTTTACATTTAATTTCTTTTCTGTGTATCCCCGAAGTGGGACCTATAAGTGGTTCCCAGAATATATTTTCCTTCCTTCAACTTTTCGTTATTATTTCGCTCGTTGTACAAGAATGGTATACAATACGGGCAAGATGAAATTGAGACACATGTGCAACATCTGAGTATCTTTATTATAGATGTTTCGCCATCCAGCGGCTTTATCAATACAAATTCCAGAACATAACTTGAAGACAGGAGAACTATGTACAGAAGATGAGGTAATCAGTCCCTCAACCTAGCAGTAGGTGCGAAGAGCACCATAGTCGTGGAGATTCTGAAGCAGAAGCAAGGCGCCTGACGCTTATATAGTAACGTCAGGTGGAAATGGGACGGGTAGCAGACGAGGGCATAGTCACTGGTAGGCGGGATTCCCCAGTGGAAGTAGGTCCTACCCAAAGAGATGGGTTAGTTGTAGTAGTAGTTGTCGTAGTCGTGAAGGTTATGTACATGTCCTCAGAATCAAGATTCCATGATGTTGCAGTGTCTGACAGGTTGTACAAGAATGGACATGTACATAACCTTCACGACTACGACAACTACTACTACAACTAACCCATCTCTTTGGGTAGGACCTACTTCCACTGGGGAATCCCGCCTACCAGTGACTATGCCCTCGTCTGCTACCCGTCCCATTTCCACCTGACGTTACTATATAAGCGCCAGGCGCCTTGCTTCTGCTTCAGAATCTCCACGACTACGGTGCTCTTCGCACCTACTGCTAGGTTGAGGGACTGATTACCTCATCTTCTGTACATAGTTCTCCTGTCTTCAAGTTATGTCCTGGAATTTGTATTGATAAAGCCACTGGATGGCGAAACGTCTACAATAAAGATACCCAGATGTTGCACATGTGCCTCAATTTCATTTCATTATTTCGCTCATAACACGAGAAGGCCTCATCAGACTGATTATAAAATTTTAACTCTAGTGTACGGTAACTAGCCCCGAATTCTAGGAACAATTGGCATTTGCAAGTGTCCTAGGTTTAAAGTTTTAGAACCCATTCCAGGCATCCTGGAATGGCATGGATAACTTCCAAAATCCTCCGCGGTGTAGCTTCAAACTTTCAAAAAAATATGTGATGCCTTCTAATTCGACTATGGCGGAGAGTGTGTAAGCGTACAACTATCAATTTATATGCAAAAATTGAGTGAAATTTTTATTTCTTTTATATCCTGTTAAATAAATTTGTGTTTACCTCTTCTGAACGGCTTCAATTTTTAATGGCAGATGGATCTTATGGCCAAGATAGTACCTAAGTTTAGCCATTTCTCAGTGCACTATATTCTTTTATATAGCTTGGAATTAAAAGGGGCTTTAGAAAGCCTCTTTTGATAGCTTTCAACAGATTATACTCCTTGGGAGAGAGGATATTGGTACCTTGATGCTCATGAGGGGCTCTTCATCCAATGAACTGGACTTTTCCTCCACTTGCTTGAATCGAATCTGAATGTCTCATCCATTTAACTGCAAGCTTAATATGCTGTTTTATTTTATTAAATTGGTCTCTCTGAGATAAGAAGAGAATGCCTCTTCAGTTTAGCTTCACAGTTGGAGTTTCTTAATGGAAGGCTCGATTTATATTTGGATGGCGTATGTCTTAATCTGTCATTTTTTTATTGAAGAAATTTTCATGGGATGACTTGTGAATACCTTTTCCGATTCGCTTAATTAAAAATTTCAACACTAACATATATTTTACCGCATCTCAAACTTATGCCTCACTCTGAGGCATAAGTATACAATGCAGTACATTGAATTGCGACATGAGTGTGCATCGCGGTACCGAGGACTTTTAAGGAGTTGCGATACGGTGGTACCTTTCTCAGAGCGCACTACCACTGAAACAATTTCTGAGAAAACGTCTGGTGATACCGAGATAACACGTACGGGTAGGTTCGCCAAAACAACCTGGCCCGGGTCTTCTCTATGTGGTGACCTGGACCCGAAAGAGATAACTAAGAAACGAGTATATATAGTGACAGGAGTCAGATGGAAAGCCACGAGGGTAGTAATAGCAGCAGCAGCAGCAGTGTAGTAGTAGTAGTAGAAACCATACCGCGGGCGGGGTTAGGACCCGCGATCAGAGTCACAAAACTCCAGACCAACGCGTTAGCCACTGGGTCAGCTGGCTACAATAAGATTCATCCAACTAGGTATAATTCATGTCATTACGATTTTGTGAGTCTTAGTTGCAGTACATTTGTGGTGAGATGAGTTTGGGTTGAGAAGGATCTGTCAACATCATATCAATATCCTGTTTATTAGCAGTTTAATGTAACTTCCGGACTTTTGATGGATAGTGTTACTGACAGCAGTTAGGGCAGTCTCTCTCTTACGATTAATTTTGACAAGTCATGACACTACCGATGAAACAGGCTAACAAAGCGCCTCCCAGAAATCATTGGTACGGCTGACATTGAAGGTGCTTTCTCTGGTCATCCGAATCAAGTCTAGACGAATTCGGTTTCTGGTACAAGGTGAACGACTAGGATGTTTAATAAGCCAGACGCACCATTTTGTGTGTATATATGTGTGTGTGTGTGTGTTGTGTGTGTGTGTGGTGTGTGTGTGTGTGTTGTGTGTGTGTGTGTGTGTGTGTGTGTTGTGTGTGTGTGTGCGTGTGTATGTATGTGTGTATGTGTGTGTGCGTATGTGTATGTATGTGTTGATTACCATTTTGTCCTAGGCACATGTCGATTAGACACTATGGCCTGTTGTAGTGTGTAGGTGTGTGTGTGTGTGTGTGTGTGTGTGTGTGTGTGTGTGTTGTGTGTGTGTGTGGGGTGTGTGTGTGTGTGTGTCTGTCTGTCTGTGTGTGTTCTCTGTGTGTGTCCTCTGTGTGTGTGTCTCTGTGTGTGTGTCTCTGTGTTGTGTGTCTGTGTGTTGTGTCCGTCTGTGTGTGTGTCTCTGTGTGTGTGTCTCTGTGTGTGTGTCTCTGTGTGTGTCTCTGTGTGTGTGTCTCTGTGTGTGTGTCTCTGTGTGTGTCTGTGTGTGTGTCTGTGTGTGTGTGTCTCTGTGTGTGTGTCTCTGTTGTGGTGTCTCTGTGTGTGTGTGTCTGTGTGTGTGTGTCTCTGTGTGTCTCTGTGTGTGTGTCTCTGTGTGTCTCGTGTGTGTCTCTGTGTGTGTGTCTCTGTGTGTGGTCTCTGTGTGTGTGTCTCGTGTGTGTGTCTCTTGTGTGTCTGTGTGTGTGTCTCTTTGTGTGTTCTCTGTGTGGTGTGTCTCTGTGTGTGTGTCTCTGTGTGTGTGTCTCTGTGTGTTGTGTCTCTGTGTGTTGTGTCTCTGTGTGTGTGTCTCTGTGTGTCTCTGTGTGTGTGTCTCTGTGTGTCGTGTGTGTGTGTCTCTGTGTGTCTCTGTGTGTCTCTGTGTGTGTCTCTGTGTGTGTGTCTCTGTGTGTGTGTCTCTGTGTGTGTGTCTCTGTGTGTGTGTCCCCTGTGTGTGGTCTCTGTGTGTGTGTCTCTGTGTGTGTGTCTCTGTGTGTGTGTCTCTGTTAGTTACCATTTTGTCCAGGCACATGTCGATTAGACACTAGGCCTGTTGTAGGGGTGTAGTGTGTGTGTGTTGTGTGTGTGTGTGTGTGTGTGTGTGTGTTTTGTGTGTGTGTGTGTGTGGGGTGGTGTGTGCTGTGTGTCTGTGTGTGTGTCTCTGTGTGTGTGTGTCTCGTGTGTGTGTGTCTCTGTGTGTGTGTGTGTCTGTGTGGTGTCTCTGTGTGTGTGTGTCTCTGTGTTGTGTGTCTGTGTGTGTGTCTCTGTGTGTGTGTGTCTCTGTGTGTGTGTCTCTGTTGTGTGTCTCTGTGTGTGTGTCTCTGTGGTGTGTTCTCTGTGTGTGTGTCTGTGTGTGTGTGTCTCTGTGTGTGTGTCTCTGTGTGTGTGTCCTGTGTGTGTGTGTCTGTGTGTGTGTGTGTGTCTCTGTGTGTGTGTCTCTGTGTGTGTGTCTCTGTGTGTGTCTCTGTGTGTGTGTCTCTGTACTCACCTAATTGTGGTTGCAGGGGTCGAGACTCAGCTCTTGGCCCCCCCTCTTCACTGATCGCTACTGGATCCTCCTCCCCTCTGCTTGCCTGAGCTTTGTCATACCTCTTTTTAAAAACTATGTATGGTTCCTGCCTCCACTACTTCACTTGCTAGGCTATTCCACTTACTGACAACTCTATGACTGAAGAAATACTTCCTAACGTCCCTGTGACTCGTCTGAGTCTTCAGCTTCCAGTTGTGACCCTTGTTCCCTGTGTCCCCTCTCTGGAACATCCTATCTCTGTCCACCTTGTCTATTCCCCGCAGTATCTTGTATGTCGTTATCATGTCTCCCCTGACCCTTCTGTCCTCCAGTGTCGTCAGTCCGATTTCCCTTAACCTTTCCTCGTACGACATTCCCTTGAGCTCTGGGACTAGCCTTGTTGCAAACCTTTGTACTTTCTCTAACTTCTTGACGTGCTTGACCAGGTGTGGGTTCCAGACTGGTGTCTGCATACTCCATATGGGCCTAACATACACAGTGTACAGTGTCTTGAACGATTCCTTATTAAGGTATCGGAACGCTATTCTCAGGTTTGCCAGGCCCCGTATGCTGCAGCGGTTATTTGGTTGATGTGTGCCTCCGGTGATGTGCTCGGTGTTATGGTCCACCCCAAGTCTTTCTCCCTGAGTGAGGTCTGTAGTCTTTGTCACCTAGCCTATACTCTGTCTGCGGTCTTCTTTGCCCCTCCCAATCTTCATGACTTTGCATTTGGCTGGATTGAATTCGAGAAGCCAGTTACTGGACCACATGTCCAGCCTCTCCAGGTCTCTTTGCAGTCCTGCCTCATCCTCGTCCGATTTAATTCTTCTCATCAACTTCACGTCATCTGCGAACAGGGACACTTCAGAGTCTATTCCTTCCATCATGTCGTTTCACATATATCAAAAATAGCACTGGTCCTAGAACTGACCCCTGTGGGACCCCGCTCGTAACAGCGCCCACTGTGATACCTCTTCACGTACCATGACTCGTTGCTGCCTCCCTGTCAGGTATTCCCCTTATCCATTGCAGTGCCTTCCTTTTACGTGTGCCTGATCCTCCAGCTTCTGCACTAATCTCTTGTGGGGAACTGTGTCAAAGGCCTTCCTGCAGTCTAGGAAAACGCAATCTACCCAACCCTCTCTCTCGTGTCTTACTTCTGTTACCTTGTCATAAAACTCCAGGAGGTTTGTAATACAAGATTTGCCTTCCATGAACCCATGCTGATTTTCATTTATAATCTTGTTCCTTTCCAGGTGTTCGACCACTCTCCTCCTGATAATCTTCTCCATGACTTTGCACACGATACATGTCAGAGACACAGGTCTGTAGTTTAGTGCCTCGTTTCTGTTTCCTTTCTTAAATATGGGGACTACATTAGCTGTCTTCCATTTCTCAGGTAGTTGCCCAGTTTCAAGGGATGTGTTGAAGATTGTGGTTAGAGGCACACACAGCATCTCTGCTCCTTCTCTAAGGACCCATGGGGAGATGTTGTCCGGTCCCATCGCCTTTGAGGTGTCAAGGTCACTTCTTCACCTCCTCCTCAGTTGTTCGTATGTCATCCAACACTTGTTGGTATATTCCCTCTTGATGTTCCCTTCTGTTCTGTCTTCCCACAGCCCTTCCTGTCTCTACTGTAAAAACTTCCTTAAATCTCCTGTTCAGCTCCTCACATACCTCCTGATCATTTCTTGTGAGTTCTCCACCTTCTGTCCTTAATCTGATCACCTGGTCTTTGACTGTTGTCTTCCTCCTGATGTGGCTATACAACAGTTTCGGGTCAGTCTTGATTCTCGATGCTATGTCATTTTCATACTGTCGCTGGGCCTCCCTCCTTACCTGTGCGTACTCATTCCTGGCTCTGCGACTGATCTCCCTATTTTCGTGTGTTCTCTGCCTTCTGTACTTTTTCCATTCTCTATTGCACTTTGTTTTTGCCTCCTTACACCGTCGGGTGAACCAGGGGCTTGTTCTGGTCTTCCCGTTGTTACTGTTGCCCTTGGGAATGAACCTTTCCACTGCCTCCTTGCATTTTGTTGCTACATATTCCATCATTTCATTTACTGGCTTTCCTGCCAGTTCTCTGTCCCACTGGACCTCCCGCAGGAAGTTCTTCAACCCTATGTAGTCCCCTCTTTTATAGTCAGGTTTTTTCCCATTCTACTCCTGTTATTCTCTCCACTTGCAGCTCTACTATGTATTCAAAGCACAGAACCACGTGGTCGCTAGCTCCTAGGGGACTCTCATACTTGATGTCCTCAATGTCTGAGCTGCCCAGGGTGAACACAAGGTCCAATCTTGCTGGTTCATCCTCCCCTCTCACTCTGGTAGTGTCCTTAACATGTTGGTGCATGAGGTTTTCCAGCACCACGTCCAACATCCTGGCTCTCCATGTTTCGGGACCCCCATGTGGCTCCAGGTTTTCCAGTCAATCTCCCTGTGGTTGAAATCCCCTATAACCAGCAACTTTGCTCTGCTGGAGTGAGCTCTTCTTGCCACCTCAGCAAGTGTGTCCACCATTGCTCTGTTGCTCTCTTCATATTCCTCTCTTGGCCTCCTGCAGTTCTGTGGTGGATTATACATCACTGCAATGACCACTTTGTGTTCCCCCGACTGAAGTGTACCTGCTATGTAGTCTCTTTCTCCCGTCTCATCTATTCCTTCCATTTTCTCGAATTTCCATCTGTTTTTTACGAGCAGAGCAACCCCACCTCCCCCCCTGCCCCTTCTATCTTTCCTCATGTGTGTGTGTGTGTGTGTGTGTGTGTGTGTGTGTCTGTTTGTGTGTGTATAAGTGTGTGCGTGTGTGTGTGTGTCTGTGTGTGTATAAGTGTGTGTGTGTGTGTGTGTTTGAGTGTGTATAAGTGTACTCACCTAGTTGAACTCACTGATCGCTACTAGGTCACTCTCCCTGAACCGTGAGTTTTATCATACCTCTGCTTAAAGCTATGTATGGATCCTGCCTCCGCTACATCTCTTTCCAAACTATTCCACTTCCTGACTACTCTGTGGCTGAAGAAATACTTCCTAACATCCCTGTGATTCATCTGTGTTTTCAACTTCTAACTGTGTCCCCTTGTTACTGTGTCCCATCTCTTGACCATCCTGTCTTTGTGCACTTTGTCAATTCCTCTCAGCATTTTGTATGCCGTTATCATATCCCCCCTATCTCTCCTGTCCTCCAGTGTCGTCAGGTCGATTTCCCTTAACCTCTTCTCGTAGGACATACCCCTTAGCTCTGGGACTAGTCTTGTGGCAAACCTTTGCACTTTCTCTAGTTTCTTTACGTGCTTGGCTAGGTGTGGGTTCCAAACTGGTGCCGCATACTCCAATATGGGCCTAACGTACACGGTGTACAGGGTCCTGAACGATTCCTTATTAAGATGTCGGAATGCTGTTCTGAGGTTTGCTAGGCGCCCATATGCTGCAGCAGTTATTTGGTTGATGTGCGCTTCAGGAGATGTGCCTGGTGTTATACTCACCCCAAGATCTTTTTCCTTGAGTGAGGTTTGTAGTCTCTGGCCCCCTAGACTGTACTCCGTCTGCGGTCTTCTTTGCCCTTCCCCAATCTTCATGACTTTGCACTTGGTGGGGTTGAACTCCAGGAGCCAATTGCTGGACCAGGACTGCAACCTGTCCAGATCCCTTTGTAGTTCTGCCTGGTCTTCGACCGAATGAATTCTTCTCATCAACTTCACGTCATCTGTAAACAGGGACACTTCGGAGTCTATTCCTTCCCTCATGTCGTTCACAAATACCAGAAACAGCACTGGTCCAAGGACTGACCCCTGTGGGACCCCGCTCGTCACAGGCGCCCACTCTGACACCTCGCCAGGTACCATGACTCGCTGTTGTGTGTGTGTGTGGGTCGATTCATAGCTCCTGGCCCCGCCTCTTCACTGGCAGCTACTGGGTAAGTGTGTGTGTGTTTGCGTGTGTGTATCTACTCACCTATTTGTGCTCACCTATATATGGTTGCAGGGGTCTATTCGCAGCTCCTGGCCCCGCCTCTTAGCTGGTCGCCACTAGATCTACTCTCTCCCTTCTCCAAAAGTTTTATTGTACCTGTTCTTAAAGCTATGCATGAATTCTGCCTTTACTGCATTAATATACCTTCTCTACTTTAGAATTTTAAAATCAAACCTGGATTTAAAAACCTTGGTACAGTAAATCTACAAGATTCCTCCTAAAAAACTAATAAAATTTATTATACAATGACTGAACACAATTTGGTTATGGGTTTTGTGGGTTCCACAGTTTCCAACATTTTTCTTTATTATCTCCTTATTCATCTTCATTTTTGAGTTGCATTGTTTCAGTTATTATGATGTTTGTAATGCACTGCATCTTTCCTTTAAGGATATATTTTTGAAACGTGGTCAAAAACTTATAATTTCGAGGGGGGTTAAATTTTAGTCTAACCCCCCCCCCCCAAAAAAAAAAAAAAAAAAAAAACTTGAAAAACTGTATATCAAACGAGCACGAATGAAGCAATAATGAAGAGAAAATGAAGAGAAAAATGAACATGAATGAAGCAAAAATGAAAAAAAATCTTTCTTTTGGAGCAAAAAAAAAAAAAATTGAAAACATTCCATTGCTAACATTCATCTCAGGTTTTTCATGTGTCATCGGTATAGCTTATACAATAAGTTATCACAAAGATTCTATTTATCAATATGTTTAATGCAAAACACCAGAGAGAGAGAGAGAGAGAGAGAGAGAGAGAGAGAGCCCAAGATTGTTGAGAAGATGTGCAGACCAGCTAGCAGCACCTCTAACTCGCATCTTTCAGCACTGACTAGTATAGTGTAAATGGCCCTCTCTATGGAAAGAGGCAAATGTAGTCATTGTTCACAAAAAGAAGAGCAGAGCAGAAATCAGCAACTACAGACCAGTGTCACTCCTGTCAATCACTGGTAAGATCCTTGAGACAATAATCTCAAGACAAATAACAGAGTTTTTTGACTACCACTCACTACTTTGTGATCGTCAATATGGCTTCAGGAAAGGTTACTCTGCTGCTGATCTGTTGTTAAACCTCTCCACTAAGTGGCACCAGTCACTGGATGAATCCAAAGTCAGCTGTGTGGTAGCACTGGACATTGCTGGCGCTTTCGACCGGGTGTGGCACCAGGCCTCTTAGCAAAACTTCAAGCACTGGGAATTGCAGGCTCTACGCTATGTCTCCTCAGTGATTACCTTCATGGTAGATCTCTAAGTGTAGTTCTCAATGGAACGGAATCAGCAAGACATCCTATTGGGGCAAGTGTTCCACAAGGAAGTGTGCTGGGTCCATTGTTACGGAATGTCTACTTCAACGACCTTCTTCATCTCATCCCAGAATCACATGCATATGCAGATGACTGTACACTGACATTCACTTATCCAAGAGAAGAAATGCCAGCTGCTCTAAGCTACATCAATCACCAGCTGAGAGCTGTATCAGCTTGGGGAAATAGAAGGCAAGTAACATTTGCACCTGAGAAAACGCAAATGATGATCGTCTCTAGGCACCATGATGGTAATGCTGGTGCAGTAGTAAGGATGAATGGGAGGGTGTTGGCACCTGGAGAAGAAGTTGATATCCTTGGGGTGAAATTTGACTCCAAACTAACCATGAAGAACCATGTTGTAAATCTTGCAAACAAGGCAGCCAGGAAGCTTACAGCACTTCGCCGTATCTCGCATCTGCTTGACAGTAGGGGTTGCAAGATCCTGTACGAGGCACAAGTACGCTCACACCTTGAGTATGCTCCACTTTCTTGGTTTGCCTGCCCTCCCTCTCATCTGCGACTGCTTGACAGAGTAGAGAACAGAGCAAGACGTCTCATCTCTCGCCTGGACCCATCCTGGATAGATCTGTCAATTCAGCAGAGCCTTCAACATAGGAGGGATGTGGGTGGCCTTACTGTTATGTACAAGGCCAATATTGTCAAAATACCACACTTGGATTCACTTCGAGGACAGCATGAAACAAGCTTTTATGCCACAAGATGGGCAGAAAGCAGCAACTTCACTCTGGCTGTACCCTTCTCCAGAACATCACTCCATCTGAGATCATACATACCCAGGATGACTCGAGTATGGAACACATTCGTACAGCATAATGATGTCAGCGAGATATAGTCAGTTGATCAAATGAAAATGCTGGCCCACAGATGGCTCCAACTTCATCCTGCTCCCTACTTGTATGTCTCATAACAATAAAAATGCTTTCAAATGAGCTGATGTAGGTAACAGCTCTTAGCTTGCCAATAAAGTTAGGAATCCTTAACCTGTAAATAGCTTGTCAATAAAGCTAGGGATCCTTAACCTTGTCAAACCCCGTGTAAAAAAAAAGAAAAAAAAAAGAGAGAGAAAGAGAGAGAGACAGACAGAAACAGCAAACCAGATCTCTGCTTCCCGATATAATAGTGATAGCTGTTGTTAACCGGATCTAAGTTGTGATAGCTGTGTGTGTGCAAACGGGATGCTGGCAGCAACAACCTGTATGGCTAGGTAAACAAGGAAGCCTGGCCCCAGGCGGGGCTTAAGCACCATTACCCAACCAACCACGCAAAACGAAGGAGAAAACACCGATCAGTGATTGCGCAAGACAGCTTCAACCAGCCAAAACAGAGCGAAGGCTCGGTTAATCAGACACATCGAAACTATAAATATTTGGTTAACAGCTGCAGGACGAACTACCAAGAAGAGTGGAAAAATTGCAAACATTTTAAAGACTTTAGGAGGCGCCCGTAGCTTAGTTTTAGCGACTTTGGGTCTCATCCGATGGATCCAGCTTCAATTCTGGGTAAGGGAAGATGTGGTAATGCTACCTTACACCTGTTGCCACTGTTCACCTAACAGCAAATAAGCTCCTCTGTGCTAGTTGACTGTTATCGGTGGCATCCTGGGATATCAGAGCTTTGAAATGAGCTGGGCTAGGATAATAACTCTTAGCTTGTAAATTTATCGATGATTAACCAAAAAGTTACGCCTTTCTCTCTCAGACTGTCCACGTGGGAAGTGAACCAGTTATTACCCTGAAGAGGGACTCAGATATCTGAGTCACTCTCGGGATATTCAGTGCTATGATTCAATGTGTGCACACACGCGTCTGTGTGTGTGTACTCACCTAGTTCTACTCGCTTGCATACTAAAGAGAATATGACCAGTTTTACTAGTTTTCCGTGAGAGAGGGGGAGAGAGAGATAATGAATAATCACACGACTCTGTGTCCAAATTTATTTAAGATTTCTATGGAAACTCTTGCGAGGGATATTCTGCACGAGATGCACTCACTAATGAAATCAGATGTCAGGATTAATGTTAATAACAAGATCCATCTAGACACCTGGCCCTAATCAAAGTTCAATCAGTGATTGACTTCATTGCTTCTACGAACCATAGCACCTGATCATTAACGGGGCCGGGAAGAAGAGGGAGAATTCCTCTCGACGTGTTATGGGTCTTCATCCTTGTGTTCATATTTGGTTATCTACCACGTAGTTTAAGGGTCATTATCTTCAGGTGTAATGTTCACACATTCTGGTGTAATATATACACCTCCTTGTGTAAATATTGCACCAGAATGTCTTTAGATTCATTGGTCATATAGAATTTAGCCTCACAGCTCCTCAATGACCGCTGCTGTTACTGCTTGTTGTTGTGCTCCACCAAGACCAACTTACCTGTTTTGTATACAGAGGTGAAACCTCAATCTCATGGAGGTTGGTTGATTAAAGAATCCTGCTGTTTCGTAAGTCGAACGCTCTGGCTTCATTTCATTTATCAGGTAACCTTTATTTTAACACTTTCCGGAGATTGTGGTTATGAGTTCTTTAAATGCTACAGAAAATATGTTGTAAAACGTAACGGAAAATATAAAAAGTAACAATATAAGAAGAAAACAGTAAATATGATAGTGGTAATAAAAAATGTAAAGAATAGTCGACGTCAGTATATCACTTCGGCTAAGAACGACTGTGACACTGGAATGAAACGTGATTATTTGACAGTCGATTTTAATCTGTATTTGGTAAGTCTCCGCTTCTTGCTCACACTCCAATGAATACTCAAGTTTTTATGTATCATTACATTTATTAGTGTCACCGTATGTCATAGTTGGGAAAATTTTGCTTAGGGCACTATAACCCAACTTAACCTAGCCTAACCTAGCCTAACCTAGCCTAACCTAGCCTAACCTAGCCTAACCTTACCTAACTTAACCTAGCCTAACCTAGCCTAACCTAGCCTAACCTTACCTAACTTAACCTAACCTAACCTAGCCTAACCTAGCCCAACCTAGCCTAACCTTACCTAACTTAACCTAGCCTAACCTAGCCTAACCTAGCCTAACCTTACCCAACTTAACCTAGCCTAACCTAGCCTAACCTAGCCTAACCTAACCTAACCTTACCTAACCTAACCTAACCTAACATAACCCAACCTAACCTAACCTAACCTAACCTAACCTAACCTAACTTAACCTAGCCTAACCGAACCTAACCTAACCTAACTTAACCTAACCTAATCTAACCTAACTAGCCTAACCTAGCCTAACCTAGCCTAACCTAGCCTAACCTTACCCAACTTAACTAGCCTAACCTAGCCTAACCTAGCCTAACCTAACCTAACCTTACCTAACCTAACCTAACCTAACATAACCCAACCTAACCTAACCTAACCTAACCTAACCTAACCTAACCTTACCTAACTTAACCTAGCCTAACCGAACCTAACCTAACTTAACCTAACCTAACCTAACCTAGCCTAACCTAGCCTAACCTAACCTAACCTAACCTAGCCTAACCTAGCCTAACCTAGCCTAACCTTACCCAACTTAACCTAGCCTAACCTAGCCTAACCTAGCCTAACCTAACCTAACCTTACCTAACCTAACCTAACCTAACCTAACCCAACCTAACCTAACCTAGGCTAACCTAACCTAGCCTAGCCTAACCTAACCTAACCTAACCGACCCAACTTAACTAGCCTAACCTAGCCTAACCTAGCCTAACCTTACCTTACCTTACCTAACCTAACCTAACCTTACCTAACCTAACCTAACCTAACCCAACCTAACCTAACCTAGCCTAACCTAACCTAACCTAACCTAACCGACCCAACTTAACCTAGCCTAACCTAGCTTAACCTAGCCTAACCTTACCTTACCTTACCTAACCTAACCTAACCTTACCTAACCTAACCTAACCTAACCCAACCTAACCTAACCTAGCCTAACCTAACCTAACCTAACCTAACCGACACAACTTAACCTAACCTAACCTTGCCTAACCTTACCTAACCTTACCCAACCTAAACCTAACCTAACCTAACCTAACCTAACCTAACCTAACCTTACCTAACCTTACCCAACCTAACCTAACCTAGCCTAACCTTACCTAACCTTACCCAATCTAACCTAACCTAACCTAGCCTAACCTTACCTAACCTTACCCAACCTAACCTAACCTAACCTAACCTAACCTTACCTTACCTAACCTAACCTAACCTAACCGACCCAACTTAACCTAACCTAACCTAGCCTAACCTTACCTAACCTTACCCAACCTAACCTAACCTAACCTAGCCTAACCTTACCTAACCTTACCCAACCTAACCTAACCTAACCTAGCCTAACCTTACCTAACCTTACCCAACCTAACCTAACCTAACCTAACCTAACCTTACCTAACCTTACCTAATCTAACCTAACCTAGCCTAACCTTACGTAACCTAACGTAACCTAACGTAACCTAACCTTACCTAATCTAACCTGACCTAGCCTAACATTACCCAACCTAACCTAACCTAAACTAACCTAACCTAGCCTAACCTAACCTAACCTAGCCTAACCTAACCTAACCTAACCTAGCGTAACCTAACCTTAGCTAACCCAATCTTACCTAACCTTACATAAGCTAACCTAACCTAAGCTAACCTAACCTAACCTAGCCTAACCTAACCTTAGCTAACCCAATCTTACCTAACCTTACATAAGCTAACCTAACCTAACCTAACCTAGCTTAACTTAACATAACCTAACCTAACCTTACCTAACCTAACCTTACCTAGCCTAACCTTACCCAACCTAAACCTAGCCTAATTCTAACCTAACTTAACAAACCTAACCTGATGTTCCCTACTAATAATAATAATATATAATCTGATGATAATAATCACCATCATCATCATCATCATCATCATCATGACGACAAAATATGAAGACACATTATTTACAATTCCGTCAATACCTGTCAGTGCACCCCCCCCCCCTCCCCCAGCTTCTCTGTCCTCGTTTGTCTATTAAGAAGAAACATTTGGTCAAGTTTCCCTACACTCCTGCCCACCTAACAATCAAAAATAGGTACGTGTGTGTGTTACCCGATTCTTATGGATCGTAATCAGGCAGGAAAGTCTTTGTTGGATTATCGTCTCCTGTGTAAGTTGACACCTCGGTCTTGTGTGTGTCTGGTAGCTGATGAAAGTATTCAGGTGTTACGTTAAAAATGTCCTCGTGTCTAACGATAATAACTGTTTTACTTTGTCTGTCTTTGCCTGTTTCATTCTGTTTGTCTGTTTCTGTTTGTTTCTGTTTCTGCCAGTGTGCCTGTCGCTTTCCGTCTGTCTCTCTCTCTCTCTCTCTCTCTCTCTCTCTCTCTCTCTCTCTCTCTCTCTCTCTCTCTCTCTCTCTCTCTCTCTCTCTCTCTCTCTCTCTTTCTCTCTCTCTCCTTTTCCTGGAAACTAACAATGAACATTATATTCATGAAACTCGGTGTCAGCACGTTAAAACATATTTCGGAGCTGATGCTGGCATAGTTTCAGCATTACATTTACCTTTCTTGACGTCAACACAGTCTACCCTGACGGCATCTCAAGACTTTTTTTTGTTGATGCCTGAGGAGATACCCGCTTTTGCTGATATTTAAGGGTAGAAGCTGTTATGCTGACGTCTGAGGCGAAAGCTGTTTTTGGTGATATCTGAAGGGAAATCTGAGTTTGCTGAGCTATGGGAGGCGAGATACATTTACTGACATTTGAGGGAAAAAGCTGTTTGAAGACGAGGGAAAAAAATATTCTCATCGATACACCGATAACCGTCTTTTTGTGAACTTTCTTTAATTTTTGCCTAAATAAGTATAAGCCTTAATATTTGAGACGGAATGATAAATTTCGATTGCCTGGATTCCTGTCTTCAAGAAGGCGCTGGACAAGCACCTAAAGTCAGTACGTGACCAACCAGGCTGTAGCTTGCGTGCGGTCATCAGTAACAGACTGGTTGATCAGACCCTGATCCACCATGAGGCCTGGTCTCAGACCGGGCAGCAGAGGCGTTGAACCCCGAAACCCTCTCCAGCTAAACTCCAGGTAAGCTCCACATTAGAAGTGATATAGAAAAGAGAGAAAGAGAGAGAACGAGAGAGAGAGAGAGAGAGAGAGAGAAAGAGAGAGAGAGAGAGAGAGAGAGAGAGAGAGAGAGAGAGAGAGAGAGAGAGAGAGAGAGAGAGAGAGAGAGAGAGAGAGGGGACAGAGAGATAAAGATAATAAATTTACAGTTTAATTATCTGTGATTATAACTAGTCATGATTATTAATATGTCTTATACTCCTACCATCTATTCAAAAAAATATTTTAACATTATTTATCAATACCAACAAGGAGAATCGTATGTCAGTAGCCAGACATCCGCCCACCACTCCCACCTCTCAAAGACAACAAAGATATATTATAAACCGTATGTACAGAATCTGTAGTCATACAATGACATTGCATTACTTGAAATTTTATTTTCAATGATTATATGAGTCATTTACTAAAGAGTTGCATGATATGTCAAGGGATTGATTTAGATTTTCTTGCAATATTTTCTTGCTAGTAGAAAATAGATTCTTTGATATTCGTTTTCCTAGGATTCCTGACTATCTTGATTCTGTATGTTATTTTATGCTCAGAAATTAATAGACTATTCGAAGTACTGTAGAAACGACAAGTTGTAGAAAGGCATTGTTATTTATTCCATGTTATACTGAATGACGTCTTTTCTTCATAAAATTTTAGAGCTATGAAACCAAACGTTGTGTTAGATTTCTAATGTTGCTAATAATTACTCATGATTCTCTTATTCTTTTTCTTCTTTCCAAGTACTTTTTTCCCAAGCAGTATATATTTGGCTTTTACATATTTTTAAGTACATTACTGTTATTTACCAAGTCTTGAACAACCGAGTCAACCATCTATTTCGAACTATCTATGTAAACCAGCGGATGATTTAGTTACTGACACTGAAGACACTGTCAAGTTTCCCAACAACAACAACAACAAAAATACGACCACCAGCTCGATATATCCGGGTCCATTTGGAAACTTATACTGACGACACAACAAACGTTGCAAATTCATAATAATTTATGTAGATAATGTGAGTGGATCGAGAGACGACCCCTTAGGAGCCCAACTTATTATATTCAGTCACTCACGTATTGTACTTCCATATTTAGCACCAGTCACAGAGGATGATGAAAGTAAGTGTAAAGTCTATTTACTCAGTTATTGATTACATGCTGTAAACCTTATATTCATTCGTATGACTGAATCCAATAGAGTTCAAAACCTAGCGACTACAAGACTGTCTTTAAAGCTACGTGTAACCCTCCCCGAAAGCATTCTGTTAGCCCATTTTAGGGCCTAATTCTTAGGCCGTTTGTGTGTTCATATTTCCACAGGATGGAAAAAGGGTGCGCAGTAAACTAACTTTTAACTTTCATAAAAGGCTAAGGTGCAAATTATTTTTACCAGCCTGTCAGTGGGGAGGTGGATATCAATTCGATCAACTTGTCAGTAGGAGGAACTAGATATACAACATTTTTACCTCATGCCGAGGGAGCTATTAAGTGAAGTAGACAGCTAATCTTAATGTTAATTAACATACATGCTTTATGATCTCGGAGTGAGAGAGAGAGATTATATTCATTAGGAAGAGCTAAACTCGGGTGGGTCCTACAGCTAGGGAACTGGAGGCAATTAGATTTCTCAGAGAAAGAGGAGAGTAGTTCTAAATTGGCTTTTGGTGTAACTGGTGAAACTAATGACGCAGAGTCGACAAGTGGTAAAATAACAAGTGCAGAAAGGAAGTATATTGAGATGTTTCGCCTGAGGAACAGGCTTCATCAGTCAGTACCCGAGGATGCACAAGAAAATTTATACAGATGTAGTTAGGTGAGTGGCCGGGTCTGTTAGATACCTGTGTTAGGTTGAATTGCGAGATAGCAGCACTGCAGGAGGCCTGCCAGTCCTTCCATGTTGTAAGTTCTACAGGCAGGCTCGTGCTCTTTCATCCTGACCTATAGGCTATTTCTGGTCACACCCGCCACATGGAATGATGTAGACACATTGAATGATGTAGACACATGGAATGATGTAGACACATGGAATGATGTAGACACATGGAATGATGTTGTTCATCAAAGACAATCACCAGGACAACGACGACCCCAAGTGTCTGTATCATTCCACATGGAGGTTGTGACAAGAAATACATACGAGAGACCTCCGGTAGCCTACAGACTAGGCTGAAAGAACACCAACGTGCCTGAAAAACTCACAACACATAACTACTGCGTTATATGCAGGGCGTAGGTTGTACACCTGCCCAGCTGGTCAATCAAGGAGCTGTAGGCTTTCCTGCAGTGTTTTTGCCTAGTAATTCATCCCAAGCAGTGACATCACTGACGACACATCCCTGAGAACTGAGTGAAGAAACATGTTCCACAAGAGAAATGCCTTAATAAAGTTACTCTTTGCAATTATGTCTTTTTCACCACCATCGTTTACTAAATAATCAAGCACACTGCACAACTGACGTATGTCTATGGGGCTTAATTAACTGTGGCCAGCTCATCAGCAATCATCAAAATACGTGAACCTTTAGAGCACTTTTGAAAGATAAGGAACATGTATTTTTCCAGAGGTCTGAACAAAGCTCAGACCTCTACAACACAGTTGTCCTCAAAGATTTGTTAAGTTATACCATGAATTAAAGATCCTAGACATCACGTTACAAACAGACAAAGCAAATGCGATAGTAATTATGGGCAAGGTAGCTTATAGCGGGAAAATGAACATGTTATTTGAAGACGGGGGAACTTGGGTGTTCCTTAAGAACTGGTACACACCTGCTGCACCAAGCCTGTTCCTCGCCCCTCTCCCTCCATTACATCTCCCTCCCCCCTCTTTCTATATCCCCCCTCCCGCCCTATTCCCCATTCCCCCCTTCCATTACCCAGCATCCTCTCTTTCTCCACAACTCACGGAAAAGTTCTAAGCCCTATTTTTCCTTTCTTAACTGTCTTAAGACGAAACTGAAGCAAGCAATACTACTAGATGAAACTGAAGCAAGCAATACTACTAGATGAAACTGAAGCAAGCAATACTACTAGATGAAACTGAAGCAAGCAATACTACTAGATGAAACTGAAGCAAGCAATACTACTAGATGAAACTGAAGCAAGCAATACTACTAGATGAAACTGAAGCAAGCAATACTACTAGATGAAACTGAAGCAAGCAATACTACTAGATGAAACTGAAGCAAGCAATACTACTAGATGAAACTGAAGCAAGCAATACTACTAGATGAAACTGAAGCAAGCAATACTACTAGATGAAACTGAAGCAAGCAATACTACTAGATGAAACTGAAGCAAGCAATATTGCGAGGATTGCAAGTCTTGTACGCCCATCCAAGATGTTTGCATGTTAAGTACACATGCACTAATAAAACAGTGAACAAAGAACTTGGTTTGCTGTTCTAAACAACAACGGGTTAATTCAGCTAATTTAGTTAGCTAGAACTGGTAGAGTTCAGTTAGCTAGTCCGTGTTATAGTTCAGTTGGCTATATGATGTCTAGAATGGGTTCATATGGATAGACAGTGTCCGGGTGAGTTAAGTTGATTAGACTGGCTAGAGTGAGTTCTATTGGCAAGAATGCTCAGAGAGATAGAGTTTAGCTTCTTAGAACAGATACTATCTATTTCAGTGGAATATACTACGCAAGAAATAACTAGAAGTGTTTATCATGCAAATATTACAGGTGTTTAATCACTGGATCTGAGTGTAACAGTGACATCTGATGCACAAACTAATCACGCGACGTCCTCCTGATACCTTATTAACTCACTCGTGGCTGCTGTCTGCAATATGCTCAACGTTGCCTGCAACTGAAAATAAAGCATCAATTTTCATCTGAACAAACAACCAAGTATCAATCTCCTCTACAATAAAATCAGTCAGAGGCGCCGGCACTTTCCCACATTCCCTGACAAAACACTGAAGGAACTCTTAAGATATGGTGACCAGCTGTACTTTACGCGTCAAAAACATTTCCAGCGTAATTAGGTGGGTGGGCCGAGGATATATAAAGCCAAGACGGGGAGAGACGCTGCCACTTGCTCGACACACTCGCGAAGAGGCCTTCACAAGCCTCTCTCTCTCTCTTTTCTCACTCCCGAGTTCTGTGCGGAAGTAAACACAGGAAGACCAGCGCTATATGAAAATCGCGTAAAGTGAATTATCTAAATAAAAACGTGAGTATTTGCCTAAAAGAAGTTCATCTTGTTTCTTTATCAAGTAAACAAAAAGGACATTTAGGAGTCCCCTTCCTGCAATTAAGATGAGTGTGAAACCCGGAAGACTAGTCCGAGACGTGGGCTCAAGGCTAGTGACGCAGGCTAGGCAGAGGCACCACTATACCTAACACTCCTTCCCTTCCTTGCTTGGCTCTATTGACACTGGAGGCCGCCCCGTCCCTCCTCACCTTGGAGCCACGTGCTTCATTTCCCTTACACTTGTACGACCCACACGACCTCTTTACCCCTGCTCCTCCTCCTCCTCCACCTCCTCGCCCGTGTTAAATCACCCAGCGGGGGTAGGAGGGAATCCTAGAGGTGTTAACTTGCCCCAGTGTAGTGTCAGCTGGGCCGGGGAGCAGTCAAGTGGCCCTCAGCTATGACACCAAGTAACAAAAGCGCATCGCCTTGAGCGCACCAGTTGTAAACATAAGCAACTTCGAGGACAGATTAAAAGTTATTAAAAAAAAAATTTGACACACTGAAAGAGCTTTTTTAAGTATAAGTGCAGAAATATATATATATAAAATGTATATAACTGGAAATGTTTCTTACGGCGGAAATACTAGAGACATGTAAATGAGTATTAGATTGTGATGGAGAAGGTTTTATTTATTTTGGTTTAGTATCGAGGTTCATCAGCATGAGCTGCTGCTTTACTAACACATTATAACAGTGAGTATTACGGCATTGATGCACACTTATCTTACCTACTGACTCACTCTCTCTCTCTTTCTCTTTATCTATCTCAATCTTAGTCTTCAATGAGAGCATTTTACTTTCTGACTAGCTAGAATTTTCTTACTCCAGTTCTCTCTGCTCACACACACTCACACACACACACACACACACACACACACACACACACACACACACACACACACACACACACACACACACACACACACACACATACACACACGTACGCACGGAAAAACACATACACACACACACATACACACAAACCAAACTGGTGAACTTTGTCAATACGTTCACTGTTGCATGCGTCACACGACGTGTCTGTCAGTGTTTCAGAAATCCTCGTCGTTATTCATTCCAGGAAAAAACAGATTGATAAACTTGTATATACACAAACTACTTCATTAACAAGAACATCGAGTTACAAGTTCTGCCAGTCCACTCCACGAGTGTGTACGCGGGTGTGTACGTGGGTGTGTACGTGGGTGTGTACGTGGGTGTGTACGTGGGTGTGTGAGCGTATGTGAATGAGAGTGCGTGTGTGTATCTTAGGTTTTATTGTGACTTCCCCAGTTTTCTAACTTTGTATTTGCTGGGGTTAAATTCAGGCAGCTATTTATCAGATAAAAATTTTGAAGATTGTCCAGAAGTAGCTTTTAATGTCCTGTTTACAGCTGTATACGTGTAACTGTACATTATTAATGATTTATTTATTTGCTATTACTTACTTGCGGCTACAAAAGTAAAGTTTGTAAGTACTAGTTACCACTTGGTCCTTTAAGTAATTCTTTTGTTTCGTCTTGTTTTCTTAATTTCAACCGCGACTTCTTTTCTCTTTGTTGATACCAAAACATTTTATCCATTCTTTCACATCATATCTTATATGTAGCTATTAAGATTCATCACTGCGTCTTATCAGAAGATAAGAGCATCATTAATGTGTATACTCACCTAACTGTGGTTGCAGGGGTCGATACTCAGCTCCTTGCCCCTGTGTGTGTGTGTGTGTGTGTGTGTGTGTGTGTGTGTGTGTGTGTGTGTGTGTGTGTGTGTGTGTGTGTGTGTGTGTGTGTGTGTGTGCGTGTGTGTGTGTCTGTCTGTCTGTCTGTCGTGCCGAATAGGTAAAATTGGTCAATTAGCAAGAACTCATTTAAAATTAAGTCCTTTCCAAAATTTTCTCTTGTACGTTTAAAGATATATTTTTTCATTTATGTTAATGTAAAAATTAATAATTTTGTACTATAAGAACCTTAGAAAAACTGTGTATTCAGTAATTTCGCAAAAATCATTCTGAAACTAACGAAAAAATTTTTTTCACTGTGTTTGTTTATTATTAAATTATTGTACAATTATCAAAAATATTTTTAGTGGATTTAGGCTAAATTAAACTGCGCTTGTTATAATAAGGTTATTATTATAACAAGCGCAGTTTAATTTAGCCTAAATCCACTAAAAATATTTTTGATAATTGTACAATAATTTAATAATAAACAAACACAGTGAAAATTTTTTTTTTTCGTTAGTTTCAGAATGATTTTTGCGAAATTACTGAATACACAGTTTTTCTCTTGCCTTATTCGGCAAGAAGAGCGTTGCTATTTAAGCCTAAACAGCAAGTTATATATATATATATATATATATATTATATATATATATATATATATATATATATATATATATATATATATATATATATATAATATATATATATATATATATATATATATATATATATATATATATATATATATATATATATATATAATATATATATATATATAATATATAATATATATATATATATATATATATATATATATATATATATATATATATATATATATATATATATATATATAATATATATATATATATATATATATATATATATAACCACATGACCAACACAACCCTACAAGAATGGCGCAGCCAGCAGAGCTAGCTGTTAGCCCTCACAGCATTTATGTGCTCTTAGCTTCAAAGTGTTCGTGGTCCTCTCATTACAAAGCATTGAGTCCAGTCTACCCCCTGTGAATCCCTCTAGAGAACTGCATTCATTGCAATGTTTCGCTGTCCCCCCTCTCATGCACAACAGGGGCAGTAATCTGGATTAAACTGACACGTGAACGAGGTTGTTCTGTTCAGAGGACAGTCTCGGCGTGTCTCGCCCGACCTTCAAACAACAGATATTACTGACGAGTCGACAGTCGTATGACAACTCGCATCAATAACCTAACCTTATTTTTTGCTGTCCATGGTGTGATTATATCTTGCTAGAACAACACCATGACAATTTATTCTGCGGTCGGATTATACCATGACCGAACGATACCATGATGGTGTGACACCATAATGGTGCCACACCATGATAGTTCCACACCTTAAAGGTGCCACACCATAATGGTGCCACACCATGATGGTGCCACACCATAATGGTGCCACACCGTGATGGTGCCACACCATGATGGTGCCACACCGTGATGGTGCCACACCATGATGGTACCACACCATGATGGTGCCACACCATGATGGTGCCACACCATAATGGTGCCACACCATGATGGTGCCACACCATAATGGTGCCACACCGTGTTGGTGCCACACCATGATGGTGCCACACCATGATGGTGCCACACCATGATGGCGCCACACCATGATGGTGTCACACCATAATGGTGCCACACCATGATGGTGCTACACCATGATGGTGCTACACCATGATGGTGTCACACCATAATGGTGCCACACCATGATGGTGCTACACCATGATGGTGCTACACCATGATGGTGCCACACAGTTACACTACAACTTACGCTGGATGCTAAATTGGGAATATTTTTTTGCAATGAATTTAATACATATATTATTCTTATGAACCGTTTCATTGACGTCAATACTGTGTTAGTTAGAACTCAAGGGAAATACTCGTTCTCCCAACACTCCCCAGCATCTCCCAGCACTCCCCAGCATCTCCCAGCACTCCCCAGCATCTCCCAGCACTCCCCAGCATCTCCCAGCACTCCCCAGCGTCTCCCAGCACTCTTTCATTGTCCTTTGTGCTCCCACGTTCCCTTGTTATCTCTTCTTTTCTACACTCCTATATTTTCCCACACTCTTATACTTTCCCACACTCTTATACTTTCCCACACTCTTATACTTTCCCACACTCTTATACTTTCCCACACTCTTATACTCGCCCACACTCTTATACTAGCCCACACTCTTATACTCGCCCACACTCATATACTCTCCCGCACTCTTATACTCTCCCACACTCATATACTCTCCCACACTCATATACTCTCCCACACTCATATACTCTCCCCACAGTACTATAATCTATCACACTGATATATTATCCCACAGTCCCTTATAATCTCCCAAACTTTCCTATACTTTACCACGCTCTCCTATAAACTCCCACACTCTCCTATAATCTCCCACACTCTCTTAACATCCATGGAAGGCTGTAAGATGCATATTGACTCTTATACAACTCCATCCTCATCTCATCAGTACACTCACACTGGCTCTCCTATCTTCCACTTTTGTTTCTCCCGTTATATTGGTGACGTAACCCAGCCCATTTTCCACCACCCGTCATCTCACCACCCGTCACCTCACCATCAAACATTCAACTCCTGTCAGTAGACACTGGTAATGACTTGAGTTCTGACTCGCTAGATCGCAAACAACCTGATGCTTGCCAGGAAGTGTATCAGACACCACGAGGGTTATAAGTGGTGTAGAAATTGTGCAAAATGTCTCATGTAAACAAGACACACTAAGCGAAACTCCTTTTCATTAAATGTCATAATCCGTAGATGGGGTTTAATTCACATATTTGTTACCAATTTCTCATGGCTTGTTTTCAGGACTTCCAGTTTGTACCTTATTTTATAGAATGAAACGTACAGTTAAGACAGAGGGAGGAGTTGAAGGCATCTTGTAGCATTCTATCACATTACATTACGTCCCAGCACATTACTCTCCACTCATCTTCATCAGCATCACCCACCACTACACACAAGCTCCCACCACCTGACTAACAACCCTAACATCATCCATTACTATCCTCATTACCACACTATACATATCCCCTGCATTTTCTTTCAACACCACCACCACCACACTATATACCATCTCCCTTCTACAACAACATTCACCTATCGTACCACTACATAATACATGTACTCCCTTACCACTTACATTGACCTCCACTGTTCTAACCAAAGCTAAATTAAATAACACGAATCAAACCAACTTCAGTTATGCATCTCCCGGAGTACAGTCTTCTCAGTTTCTGATGTCAATACTGATTCATTCTCTGTCGATCCTGGCAAATGTATAAGTAGATGACCAGGTGATAACCGGATGAAGGCAGGTATGACCACCGAGGGTTCACACAGTGTGTTAATGAGTCAACTCTGTAAGACATATCAAAGAGGTTAAGCTTGAGGATATTACTGGTTATTACCTCTTCACCGAGTGTTAAGAGTACTCTCCCTTTTTCATGCGCACACACACACACACACACACACACACACACACACACACACACACACACACACACACACACACACACACACACACACATACACATACACATACACACACTGGAAGGTATAGTACACAAACGCTGATGGAATAACGAATAAGTTGCTTGTGTATTGAACACAAATCATATCATTTAATACAAGCTAGCGCCATTCATAGTCTTGGCTGGAATATTAAGTTGTATAAGATTCAGTATATTGCTTCCCCTGTCTTCACTTTAATCAAGAAAACTGGGGCCGTAATGAGACCGCTTTCACACACACTGGCCGAGTTCTTTGTCACAATCCACAAGTACAGCTATTTTTTTCTTGATCAGTTGTGCACGACATGTTAATGAAAAGCAAAACAGCGACCTTGACTTCTCGAAACATCTAATAGATGCTATCAGATACTAGATGATCCTTCCAGAACTGGACTGGACTATGAAAATTTCATCCTCCTTCTTTCTATTAACTTAAATTTTAAATTTTTTGGGGTCACACTTTCCATCTTTTCGCAGCTCGTGAATTTATTAAAGATTGCAATTTTATAAACATCATTTCTTGTCTCTCTTTGCAGATGCATAGAACGATATGTGGCGTGATGTGTGTGGTGACGGTGCTAGCGGCGTTGTCGCTGTGTGTAGGGGTGGAGGGAGCGCCTTCGGAAGACATGGATGATAGCGTAGCGGCCTTCTCCAGGAGTCTCTTCGGTAGCAGCGGACTCGGCGTCAGGAGCCCAAACCTGTGTACCAACAATGTAAGAACTTACCGGAAGAAGTCCTATGTAACTTTTTTTTTACTTGCTAGAACAGTAAGCTAGTGGAAATCCACGGTCAAATAACCAAGAACTCCACAGAACGGGTCATGGTATGACCAAGACTCGCGTCAAGAAAAAAAAATCCATCCTTCTCCCAAAATAAATTCTTTCCTCACGGGAGGTGCCTTGATGCTATTGAGGGACTTCAAATCAGTGGATCAGATCTTTTTGCCTCCCATCTCCCAGGCGCTATATGATCCTTAGTGGTCTAGCACTTCCCCTCTTTATAAAATGAACAAATAAAAACAGAAATAAATTCACCGAAATGTATAAATAACAAAAAAAGGCACAATACCGTGACTGAAACGATACACAAATAATCCGCACATAAAAGAGAGAAGCTTACGACGACGTTTCGTAAGCTTCTCTCTTTTATGTGCGGGTTATTTGTGTATCACCGAAATGTATACGCTAGAAGATACAAATCTCTCGATGTATGTACCAAAACAGAAAAAGGTCTCCGAGGCACTTATTGATTTGGAAAAGGTTTATGGTGGGATGGCCGGAATGTTGCGGCTAATGATTCAAAAGTGTGAAATAGGTGGTTAGTTGATGATTAAGACATGTGTAACAGTTGCGTATCATACAACTATTCGTGGAACCTTCTTTCACCACACCAGAGGTTATTTCACTTCTTGCCCACAATGATAATGAAGAAATACTTCCTAACATCTCTGTAGATCATTTGTGGTTTCCTGGATGTTGTCTTGAGTAGCTCCGGAGGTCATCGCATCTCCTCTGCCCAGTCCCAGACCGGGCCGCAGTCGAACGTATTCACCACAAGCCGGCTGATCAGGAACTGCTTTGAAAAATTTGCCGAGTTCCCTCTTGAAGACAGCTAAGGGTTTGTTGGTAATCACCCTTATGCATGAAGGATGTTGAAGAGTCGTGGTGCGTTTTATCTTCCAGGTGTAGATTATGATGTATTTTTCTCTAGGGACTTCAATTGTTCCCAGTAATTTAGGCGCTTGGAGTTTATACTCGCAGTGAAGGCTCTCTGTACATTTTCATTTTCCAGCTTATTCATTTCGCCTGCCTTGAAGGCGGCCGTTAGTATACAGCAATATTCCAGCATAGAGAGGAGTGATCTGAAGTGTCATCAGTGGTTTGACCTTTTTTTTTTTGGAAGTTCAAACTGTCAATCCTACCATTTTTTCTTGCATTTCCAATACAAATATTGTTGCGGTCCTTGAAGTCAGAGCTGGTATTTTCACTGCCGGGTCTATCACATTTGTCCTACATTCTATGAGTGGTTTGAGTTTGTTTTGTACTCCGGCCTTGTTTTTATTTCCTCCATCCTTCCGTAACAAATTAACTGAAATTTATCGTTAGTGAACATCATATTGACTCTGAGTATTTTGCATGTTGTGTCCTTAACTTCCAGCTGTGCCCCCGAGCACCTGTTTACCGCCTTCCAGCACCTTGTCCCTTTCTACTCTATCAACTCCTCAGAGTATTTTATATGATGTTATTAGTTCTCCCCTGCTTCTTTTGTCCTGCAATGTAAGATTTAATTCCGTTAGCCTATCTGTGTAGCTCATGATTCTTCCAAGTCTCATTGCTCTCGTCTGCATTTTCTCCAGTTTCTTAACATGCTTTTTCAGGACTGGGTTCCATGATGGGGCTACATGCTCAAAGTTGTGTGTGTGTGTTTATGATTATATATATTCACTGAGCTGTATTGGTTAAGTCGTGGGTGTCCGGGTCGAGTCTTACCCCTGGCTCCGCCTCTCTACTTGCAATGGCCCGGTTGATTAATCATAATATGTAAGCAATCCAAAATTCAATCTAATTTTTAATCTTTAGTGCGTAATCAATCTAATATACAATTAATCTACTCAGTGCATCTTACCCTTAGAGAATATTCGGTCTATCTAAGTAACTATATTCAAGCAGTTTTTACTCAATCCCTTTGTTTCAGACATATAATCAACTTAATTCTGTCTCCTTATAATTGTGGAATATTTAAAAAAACCATTTTAACTTTCTTACCTCTTAATCAAATCAGACGTTCAGCGAGTCCATTTTTTCTTGCCACTTACCACTTACTCTCTCTCCTTCCCCAGGATGACCAGAAGTACATGTGTGAGATGTGTTCCAAGGAGACCAAGTCATCGCAGGTCTACGCTTTGTGTTGTATGGGTGAAGACGATGCTCAGGCCTGGTGCCAAAGCTTTCTAGTCTACGGTATCAACGGCGTCTGAGGCTTCCCACCGGAACTCCCTTCTCTCCTTTCCTTCCAAAAATAGATCACCAAACGCCTCCCATTCTTCATTCGTCCTGAAGATTTTTCACCAAGCCTTAAAATTCCTTCACAACCAAACAACTGCTACCGAGAAAGCCCAGGAATGCCTGGCTTGTACCAGCTCATAGAATGACCACACTCGTATACTGTCCATGATACTAAATCAGTGCATAAAAATTTGTGTTAAAGATCAAGTTGCTGTCTTGTTTCGAAAATTTATAAATGAGATACTGAACTTCTAAATCAAAGAATGGATTTCTAAACCAAAGATTCAAAGGTTCCACTATATTTTGGAACCGTGGATGAGAAAACTCGCGAAGTTTCACCCATTTTTAGATCCACAACCTGTCTCTCGTGCATAATAATTATTTTTTTATCTAAACTATAGCAAAATTATTTAAACTTTGATGGAGAGTCCTAAATTCTCAACTAGATGTTCTGCAACCTGAGTAAACAATCTATGTTCGAAGTCTTCGAGAGAACCGTTCGGGGAATTTTTCACTTAATGAGACAGATATATATATATATATATATATATATATATATATATATATATTATTATATTATATAATATATATATATATATATATATATATATATATATATATATATATATATTATATATATATATATATAATATATATATATATATATATATTATTATAAGGAAATATAAGAGGGTTATAATTAGTTATTCAAATACTAATTAATTTCACTGTTTAGTTTTGGTCTTATAGTCACTTTCCTTATGGTTATCATGTGTTAGCATATAAAATTTACCTTGGCTGTATTGTCTTTCTAGACGTGTGAACATTGAGTAGTTAATTACGTTTCCCCAAAACTTGTTTAATTACTCATATTTGAGCAGAAGAGGCGAGGGGCGTAGGTAAGAGTGTCACCTAGGTCAGAGTTGTTCAGTGTAAGGGTCACGACCCAGCACTGGGTCACTAGATGGTTTTCATTGGATCGCTAGCAACAAGCAAGCCCTCCAGTCACATGAGGTCAGTTTGAAAATGAGTTACCAGTTCCATTTGTGTTTAATATCAATATAATTATCTAGTTTGTCTTGACTCTAATGAGTCTAAAGCTTTAAATTAGCTTACCTGCAATGTTATATAGTCCATGTCAGACTAAATCCGGGAATATGGTGGTGAGGGCGTGTGATAGTAATACACTGGTGGTGTATGGTCATCACATGGCCTCAGGAGGCTACAATTCCCCACAAGTCATTTATAATGAGCTGAGTGGGGGCACACTTAAGTTTTAAACATTCTAGTAATGATTAGGGTTTCATTGTGTTAATGTACAAATTGCAAAAATCTATTTTTTACTAATTTCTCTAAACAAATATTTATTTGTGTTTGTATTTATTGCGCGGCGAGGAAGCGTGTCCCGTAGGCACCGAGTCTGGTGACCAACACACACAGCAGCAGAATTTGTATCTGAAAATTTATTAATAAAACACGACTTCGATCCAGCAGTGTTTCATTTACAATGACCCTATACGTACTTCTTTGGAAGAGAGAACCCATAAATAAGAACAGTACTCAGGCATATGGTAGGGCAACCGTGATGGGTATGTGGTGTGCTGAATCAGGAGCAAGATGCTCCCTATAAATTTCTCTGTCCTAGTCAGATATATATATATATATATATATATATATATATATATATATATATATATATATATATATATATATATATATATATATATAGGTGTGTGTGTGTGTGTGTGTGTGTGTGTGTGTGTGTGTGTTTGTATGTGTGTGTTAAAAGCGTTCTGATAAAGAATTCTGCAGAACATTGTGTCGGTGTGTGTACAGAATCTACTGCAATGGGTGCAAATTATCTTTGCAGGACACACTAGCAAACCTCTAGATATTAGGATATCACAAAAGAATATTCCATATGGACTGCCGAAGAATAAAATGCCATTTTTAGCCCCATTAGAGTCTATAATAACATGACAAATTGGCCGGAAGTTAAAGTCATTGTCTCTTGTTCCATTTGGGTTGGACAGAACATTGTAGAATTGGCCATCATAAAGTATTATTATTAAAGATTCGCCAATATTCTCCCGGCCCGGGCCTTTTCCAAGTGGTGGCCCGGCCTTGGCTCCCTGTCTAGGGAGTGTCTGAGACCTAAGTCTCCTATGGGAGGAGGCACAAGTGCCCCCTCATCTTTGGGACCAACTGTCCCTAGACCTAGCCACATTCCCCGCCCTCACGGGGCTCGTAGGGAAAAGCTAGGCCTCTGGTTCGCCATCCCCACCCCAAAGGGACTAATGGGAATGACAGTCTTGTGAGCTGCAAGCTCAGGCTCAGGCACCTACCCTACCCAGAAGGGTTGGGCATGGTGTCGATGGCCATCATAAAATATGATAAATATTCATTATGCAATAATAGTAGTGGATTATTGTAATTAGATTCGTTTATAGTAGAGGCTATAGTCTATAGCCTAAAATAGGACTCCTATACGAATGCGATGGACTGTATTAAGTGTAGCACACGGAGGAAATAGAGTCGGTTCTGGTGGTTAGACCAATGCCTGCCTCAGAACCTTGTGGGATAAAACTGTGACTTAACTATGGGCATTGTCCCTGTCGGTAAAATGTCTCCCCTTTAAATAAGTCAGTAGTGGACCCGTTTTCTAATGTATGGCAAAATACCTAGATAATTAAACCATACCACGGGCGGGGATAGAACCCGCGATCAGAGAGTCTCAAAACTCCAGACCGTCGCGTTAGCCACTGGACCAGCTAGCCACAATAAGATTCGTCCAACTAGGTATATTTCTACACCATAGGAAGGTGTAAAAATGTACCTAGTTGGGCGAATCTTATTGTGGCTAGCTGGTCCAGTGGCTAACGCGACAGTCTGGAGTTTTGAGACTCTCTGACCGCGGGTTCTATCCCCACCCTGTGGTATGGTTTGTTTGCAATCGTGTCATTACGATTTCGTGAGTCAACCTAGATAATTGCCAGATATCAATATTTAGAATGTTAATCCTTTTACATCATATCGAAGTTTACAGAATTTTTGATTATTGTGATTATTACGCTCGTCGAGTTACCACTACAAAATCAGTGCTTGTGAGCTGACGGTCTTATAATGCCTTAAAAAATATTCAATTCATCAGGCACCGGGCACTGGACCTTGGTTGGCATGCCTGGGCACTTATCCTTTACTGCTCCCCTCTTCCCACATTCTTGCAAAAACACTCACTCTGAACGTGTTTGCTCGGATTTCATCCTCTTTTCTGCAACATTGCAAGCTCCTGATGTGTTGATTGCAACACGAAAGTCCTTAGCTGTCATTCAATTCTCCAAGGGGTTGCTTTGCATTTTGTATCGTTTGCTTGTAATTTTTGCTAATATATATATATATATATATAATATATATATATATATATATATATATATATAATATATATATATTTTATATATATAATATATATATATATATAATATATATATATATATATATATTCTAGGTAGTAGGTTGGTAGACAGCAATCGCCCAGGGAGGTACTACCGTCCTGCCAAGTGAGTGTAAAACGGAAACTTGTAATTGTTTTACATGATGGTAGGATTGCTGGTGTCCTTTTTTCTGTCTCATAAACATGCAAGATTTCAGGTACGTCTTGCTACTTCTACTTACACTTAGGTCACACTACACATACATGTACAAGCATATATATGTATGTATACACACCCCTCTGGGTTTTCTTCTATTTTCTTTCTAGTTCTTGTTGTTGTTTATTTCCTCTTATCTCCATGGGGAAGTGGAACAGAATTCTTCCTCCGTAAGCCATGCGTGTGGTAAGAGGCGACTAAAAATCCCGGGGAGCAAGGGGCTAGTAACCCCTTCTCCCGTATAAATTACTAAATTTAAAAAGAGAAACTTTCGTTTTTCTTTTTGGGCCACCCTGCCTTGGTGGGATACGGCCGGTTTGTTGAATATATATATATATATATATATATATATATATATATATATATATTTTATATATATATAAATATATATATATATATATATATATATGTATGTATATATATATATATGTATATATATAAAATATATATATATATATATATATTATTATATATATATATATATATATATATTATATGTCGTGCCGAATAGGCAGAACTTGCTATCTTGGCTTAAATAGCAACGCTCATCTTGCCATATAGGACAAGTGAAAATTTGTGTATGCAATAATTTCGCCAAAATCATTCTGGACCTAACGAAAAAAATGTATTTCACTGTGTTTGTTTAGTATTAAATTATTGTAAACAAATCTAAAATATATTTAGTTGGGTTAGGCTAAAATAAATTGCGCTTGTTATAATAATGTTAGGTAAGTTTTCTAAGTTCCTTTTGGTGCAAAATTATAAATTTTTACATCAACATTAATGAAAAAAATATATCTTTAAACGTATAAGAGAAAATTTTAGGAAGGACTTAATTTTAAATGAGTTCTTGGTAATTGACCAGTTTTTACATATTAGGCACGACATCATATATATATATATATATATATATATATATATATATATATATATATATATATATATATATATATTATATATATATATATATATATATATATATATATGCTGGTGAGCGATAACATGAATATAACGCTATTGCATCTGTCAGCTCAAAGATGTGAGAATATTAAAGTTAGTAATGTGGACGACGTGATGGAAGCCTCGTCATCTCAACCTCCCCAAAATAAAGATGGAAGGTGAGGATAAGACCTTTTGATCTTCTAAACTCGGGCTTAAAAATTCCAGATTCTTTCATCTCATGCATTCCGTTCGTGGTCATCTCTGCATGCATAATGTAAGACTTACCTTCCTCTAAGCCTAGGCTCAAATATTTAGTTTTTTTTTTTAATTTATTAATTTTTCATTTCTTGTCCATCTGTATTTCCCTGTTTCGAAAACTTGCTTAAGAACTCTGCAGTGACATACGACCGCCCTGACACATCCCTAAATGAGCTCCATAATGGGAAAGGCATACTATGCAATAATGCTGGTTTCTTTATTGTGTGAGCTGGGAATTTATTTTTTCTTAATAAATATATGTGTACCAGCAGTGTGCTGCTAACCTGCTCTACATGATAGCTTCAAAGCAGAAAATAAATAGGTATGTCACCCTGTAATACCACATCGGACAAGACGAATGTTGGATAACATAAGATACAAAATAAGTACAAATGTGAAATAAGGTACACCCAGACACGTTTTGATACGAATAGCTTCTTCATTCCTACAGTCGTCTGCAGGACTGAAGTAGCCATTAGTGGCGAAACGTTTTCTCAGTAAATATGCTAATACTGAGCATGTGTCTATTTCATGTGATTGATTTTGTTCATTAAGAGATTAAATTTGTCTGCCTGAGATGGGAAACTTCAGTAAGATGATGAGGAGAGCATAATCTTTAGGGTCAGGAGCTATATCATACTTAAATGTTTTCTTCCAGGAAGGAGACGAGGAAGAAGGAAAGATGATCGTCATGTAAGTGAAGCTGACGGGTAAGCGAAGGTGAACATTATGTAGGTGAAAATGACTGGTGATCGTGTTGGTGAAGCGAAGGTGATCATGTAGGTGAAGCTCATGGCAGAACTGATCAGAAAGAGACAAGTGTCGGAGACATGATTGCCTGTCACTAGCAAAAATGTTGTAAAATTGGCTAGGGAGGAGACTAGGTGGAGAGAGAGAGGGGGGAGGGGAGAGTTGTAGGAGGGAAAGAGGAAAGTAAGGATGGAGGTATAAATCCATGCTGGTTAAATGGAGGAAAAAATATTGGTTGGTAAGAGAAAGGTTAGGTAAGGTTCGTCAGGAAACAGGACAAGTGTTTCCCGACGCGGGTCTTAGATGATGACCCGCCGTTGGAGGGGCGTTGTGTTCATGGAGGTAGAGGTATTGTAGGGAGGGAGCGGTGCCATGTGAGGAGGGAGAGGGCGTTCTGGATGGAGGGATGTAGGGAGGGAGAGGTCTTAGGTCAGGAAAAAGAGAGGGGGGTGCTGGATGAAGGGGTGTAGGGAGGGATGGGTCCTTGTTGAGGAAAGAGAGAGGGGGTGCTGGATGGAGAGGTGTTGGGAGGGAGGGGTACTAGTTGAGGGGAGAGAGCGGGGGTGCTTGATGGAGAGGTGTGGAGAGTGAGAGAGGTAGGGAATGGTAAAAAAGAGATGGAGAATTATTGAGTAGAATTCTTTCTTTAATTGGGGCAGCCAGTTTCACAAGAACTACTACTTGTGTATTTCTGCATGTTTGAAATTTTAGCAAGACAAAAACATTTAGCTAGAGAGAGTACATGTAATGAGGATGGAGTCGAAGAGGTATTAAGTAGATAAGGAAGCAGTGTTAGAGTACGCAGCAAAAGTTTCTGGGTATAGGAGGGAGGGTGCACGAGGGAAGAGGAACGAGTGGTAGAATGAGAAGATGAAGAGAGAGGTAAGGGAGAAAAAGTTAGAACATGAGAGTTTTTTATTTTATATGTAGAAGTAAAATACGGAAGTATGGGAGAAACAAGAGAAATAAAAAGATGAGTGACAGAGTACGAGAGGAAAGACAATGAAATATTGGATGAAAATTTATCAACAAATTTTTTTGAGAAAAAGAAAAAGTTTTGGAATGAGATTATTAAGTTAAGAAAATCTTGGAAACTAGTGGATTTAGCAGATAGAAGAAAAAGAGGGAAGATATTACAGGGGAAGTGGAGATATTGAGAAGATGGAGGGAATATTTTGAGGAGTGGTTGAATGGTTATAGATAAAAGAAATCATTGATTGCAAGCATTGGGTAGGGAGGTATAAGATGATAAGTATTGGGAGAGAGCTTACATATATCTTACATATAAGAGAAAATAGGACATGAGTTACTGCAAGAATTATAAAGAAAAAAGCCTCTTAAGTATACCTGGTAAAATGTATGGTAAAATTATTATTGAAGAATTCAGGGTAAGACAGAAAGTAGGATCGCAGTGAGGATTTAGGAAAGGTAGAGGATATGAGACCAAGTGTTTACATTGGAGCATATAAGTGATCAGAAGTCAGATAAAAACAGGAAACTTTTTGTTACATATGTAGATTTAGAAAAGATATTTGATATTCTGAGTAGGGGAGGAATATGGCAGAAACTGCAAATGTATGGAAGAGGTAGAAGGTTACTAACAGCAGTAATGATATTTTATTTAGATAGTGAGACTCAGATTAAGGTATGTAGGAGAAAAGGAAATCATTGCACTGTGAAAGTAAGCCTAAGACAGGGATGTGTGATGTACACAAGTTGTAAAGAAATGAACTTGTGTGATTTAAAGATAACGAATTAGATACAAAGTGGGAGTTATCACACTTACTCTTTGCTGATGACTCGGTTCATTTGGAAATTGTGAAGAGAAGTTGCTAATGTAAGTGGAGGTATGTTAAAGAAGCGAACAGTGAACATAGGAAAGAGCAAAGTGAAGAGAGTAACAGAAATTTTGGGAATGAAAAACTAGTTATCAGAAAGTAGGTAAGTAGTGTGGAATAAGTAAAAATGTTCAAATATTTTGGAGTGCACCTGTCGGTGGATGAGTCTATGAAAGCAAAGGTAAACTGTAGAATAGAAAAGGGGGGAAAAGTAGGTGTAATTCAGGGAAATAGGATAGCCGGATTTGAGTCATGAAGGTGGGAAGTACAGTGCCTGTATTCCAAAATAGGATTGAAGACGCTGCATTTTGGAGATCCAACTGATTTGTGATGCCAGTACCTTTCTTGCAAACCACAGAATGACTGAATAATAGTGAATGCGTGTCTTCTGTTTTAGATCATCCTTCCATGGTAAGAGACAGCCGGAGTATTAACAAAATAAGATTTGTTATTCTTGGTTACCAAAGGTTAAGTTAGGCAATGTGTATTAACTTATTTATCTGTATAATTATCGAACACTAACATAATTTTAAACGATACATCTATCTTATGCCTGGCAGCGCCGGACGTTGTAATGTATGTTTTTTCGTGCATTTTCACAAGCAACACGACACACATCCGTGCATCGTTCCGAGTTTCAGTAAATCTACATCTTACAGAAGTTTAGGGTCATATAATTATTATATTTTCCATATTTTTTTTTAAATCTATAACATCCCAATGATCAGTCTGGAGCATCATATTAATAAAATATTTTAGGAGCCAGAACTGTTCCTTGTAGGACGACAGGACTTTAATGTTTTAATTAACAGAATACACCAGTGCAGGGAGGGGGGAGGGGAGGGGAGGGGGGGGGAGGGGAGGGGAGGGGAGGGGAGGGAAAGGAGGGGAGGGGGAGGGGAGGGGAGGGGAGGGAGGGAGGGGTGAGTACTTCACAAGTGCAGGGAGGGGAGGGGAGGGGGAAGTACTTCACCATTGCAAGGAGGGAACGGGGAAAATACACAACCAGAGCAGGGAAGGGAAGGGAGGGAGGGAATGGAAGGAAAGGGGAGGGGAGGGGAGGGAGGGGAGGGGAGGGGAGGGAGGGGAGGGGAGGGGTGAGTACTTCACAAGTGCAGGGAGGGAGAGAAGGGGAGAGGGGAAAGTACTTCGCCATGTGCAAGGAGGGAAGCTGGAAAATACACAACCAGAGCAGGAGGGGAAGGGAGGGGAAGTACTTCACAAGTGCAGGAGGGGAGGGGAGGGGGAAGTACTTCGCCAGTGCAAGGAGGGGAGGGGGGAACTACGCATCCGGTGCAGGGAGGGGAGGGGAGGGGGAAGTACTTCATCAGTGCAGGGAGGAGAGCGAAAGTGCAGATGGGAGGGGATAGTACACCACCAGTATAAGGATGGGAGGGGTGAAGAACATCAGTATAAGGATGAGAGGGGTGAAGGACATCAGTATAAGGATGGGAGGGGTGAAGGACATCAGTATAAGGATGAGAGGGGTGAAGAACATCAGTATAAGGATGGGAGGGGTGAAGAACATCAGTATAAGGATGAGAGGGGTGAAGGACATCAGTATAAGGATGGGAGGGGTGAAGGACATCAGTATAAGGATGAGAGGGGTGAAGAACATCAGTATAAAGGATGAGAGGGGTGAAGAACATCAGTATAAAGGATGAGAGGGGTGAAGGACATCAGTATAAGGATGGAAGGGGTGAAGGACATCAGTATAAGAATGGGAGGGGTGAAGAACATCAGTATAAGGATGGGAGGGGTGAAGGACATCAGTATAAGGATGGGAGGGGTGAAGAACATCAGTATAAGGATGGGAGGGGTGAAGAACATCAGTATAAGGATGGGAGGGGTGAAGGACATCAGTATAAAGGATGAGAGGGGTGAAGGACATCAGTATAAGGATAGAAGGGGTGAAGGACATCAGTATAAGGATGAGAGGGGTGAAGGACATCAGTATAAGGATGGGAGGGGTGAATGACATCAGTATAAGGATGGGAGGGGTGAAGGACATCAGTATAAAGGATGAGGGGGGTGAAGGACATCAGTATAATGATGGAAGGGGTGAAGGACATCAGTATAAGGATGGGAGGGGTGAAGAACATCAGTATAAGGATGGGAGGGGTGAACGGCATCAGTATAAAGGATGAGAGGGGTGAAGGACATCAGTATAAGAATGGGAGGGGTGAAGGACATCAGTATAAAGGATGAGAGGGGTGAAGGACATCAGTATAAGGATGGAAGGGGTGAAGGACATCAGTATAAGGATGGGAAGGGTGAAGGACATCAGTATAAAGGATGAGAGGGGTGAAGGACATCAGTATAAGGATGGAAGGGGTGAATGACATCAGTATAAGGATGGGAGGGGTGAAGAACATCAGTATAAGGATGGGAGGGGTGAAGGACATCAGTATAAAGGATGAGGGGGGTGAAGGACATCAGTATAATGATGGAAGGGGTGAAGGACATCAGTATAAGGATGGGAGGGGTGAAGAACATCAGTATAAGGATGGGAGGGTGAAGGCATCAGTATAAAGGATGAGAGGGGTGAAGGACATCAGTATAAGAATGGGAGGGTGAAGGACATCAGTATAAAGGATGAGAGGGGTGAAGGACATCAGTATAAGGATGGGAGGGGTGAAGGACATCAGTATAAGGATGGGAAGGGTGAAGGACATCAGTATAAAGGATGAGAGGGGTGAAGGACATCAGTATAAGGATGGAAGGGGTGAAGGACATCAGTATAAGGATGGGAGGGGTGAAGGACATCAGTATAAGGATGGGAGGGGTGAAGGACATCAGTATAAGGATGGGAGGGGTGAAGAACATCAGTATAAGGATGGGAGGGGTGAAGAACATCAGTATAAAGGATGAGAGGGGTGAAGGACATCAGTGTAAGGATGGAAGGGGTGAAGGACATCAGTATAAGGATGGGAGGGGTGAAGGACATCAGTATAAAGGATGAGAGGGGTGAAGGACATCAGTATAAGGATGGAAGGGGTGAAGGACATCAGTATAAGGATGGGAGGGGTTAAGGACATCAGTATAAGGATGGGAGGGGTGAAGGACATCAGTATAAAAGATGAGAGGGGTGAAGGACATCAGTATAAGGATGGGAGGGGTGAAGGACATCAGTATAAAGGATGAGAGGGGTGAAGGACATCAGTATAAGGATGGAAGGGGTGAAGAACATCAGTATAAGGATGAAGGGGTGAAGGACATCAGTATAAAGGATGAGAGGGGTGAAGGACATCAGTATAAGGATGGGAGGGGTGAAGGACATCATATAAGGGATGAGAGGGGTGAAGGACATCAGTATAAGGATGGAAGGGGTGAAGGACATCAGTATAAAGGATGAGAGGGGTGAAGGACATCAGTATAAGGATGGGAGGGGTG
>NC_069419.1:25407982-25445018 GCF_026875155.1 Cherax quadricarinatus
CTTGCATTTTTCACGAGCCTTTAAAACCAGTTTGTAAGGGCCTGGTAACTTATTTTGTTGCAATCGGTTTATATATCTGGTTGAAAAAGAATATTTTTTTTCAGACTGATAGCCCCAGATGGTTAATAATTCAAAATAACTAAAGAAAAGCATGAAGTGTAACTTATTCCAGATTAGGGTGTTTGGTCTTATTCACTAAGATACAACCCACTAAGTACCTATATTTTTTGTTGGGTGAATAGGGAACGATGTAAGGAGACTGGCACAGACGTTTCGCCTTGCCAGAAGTAGAGCCGCGGATCATGTGAGGTTCGCGAGCATTAAGGGAAAATCTAGTCACGTTCAGGCAAAGAGCTGCATGAAGCAAAACCAGACTTGAAGAGCAGCCACCGCACCAGCTGATGTGAGGCGGCGCTGGAGTAAATACTAATACAGTGGCTTATAAAACAGCGATGTCTTAGGAAGTAAAACCTATAAAAAAAAGGCTTAGTGATTTCGAAGCGTAGCAAAGGGTAGAAAATGTAATAATTAACAATAACTGATATGAAGATAAGATAATTGTTATCGTTTTATTTAAAAAAAATGCTTAACCTGTATTAACAATCCAGCTCTGCTTATGGTAACACAAACTTTAAATGCATTAAATACATATAATCACACAGATTACCCTTTTAAATTTCTGCAATAGTGGCATAAAACACAGCATTTTAATAGATATAAAAGGCTGCTAGATTATGAAGATAGAACCTAGGGTAACCCAACATATCAAAGCTTTATGATACATTTCTGTTGGTTGTCCTTATTGTTATAGCTTATTCATTCGAACTGTGTTTCTGTGTGTGTGCATTCACCAATTTGTAATCACATATCTATGGTACCAGAGGTCGAGTCTCAGCTTCTGGCCCTGCTGCCTCTTACCTAACATGCCACTTGCTTCGTGAATCCTGTCTTACCTATACCTGGAGAGGGTTCCGGGAGTCAACGCCCCCGCGCGTCCGGTCTGTGACCAGACTGCCTCCACTACTTCTTCGTCCAGGTTATTCCACTTCCTGACCACCTTGAGGTTAAAGAAATACTTCCTGACATCCTTGAGAATAATATCATCATTAACTTCCAACCGTACCCTCGTGTTCCCATTTCCTGTGGGCTCGAACGTTTATCTCTGCTTTCCCCCTATATATTCACCTGAATACTTTGTCATTATTATGCTTTTCCTGGCTCTTCTATTCTTCTCTTCTTAAATATATAAACCTCTGGCCTTATGCTTCTGCTTTAAGGTAAGAGACTAATTCTGCTTATAACTGGGAAATATAAATAAGCATTCTAATATCTCTCGTGGGCCAGAGGACGCAGGAGATGAATAAGGTATGATAGTCGAGTGTCAGCGGATATGGAGCCAACGCCTAGTGCATGCACTAGAAGCCGAGTTATGACTGGCTTGGTTGGTATTGATAGTGCAAGTTCATTGTCCCCAAATTTCGTAGGTTCGAGACTCCTCTAGCTTTATTTAGATGTTTGTAAAACGTGTATTTTGCTTGTTCTGCGAATTATAAGTACATATATATATATATATATATAATATATATATATATTATATATATATATATATATATATATATATATATATATATATATATATTATTTTATACAGAGAGAGAGAGAGAGAGAGAGAGAGAGAAAGAGAGAGAGAGAGAGTGCTCACTCAGTCAGTCACACACACACACCTACCACCACCACCTCCTCAGGGCCGCGGCCACCGCGTCACCTGTAGAATAATGAACTCTGAAACAGTGGTTCATAGACAGCGTTGCTGTGGAGCACCACACGCCCGGGAGTGGGCGGAGTCGCGGAGTCTAGCAGTTGGTATGTTTGTCGAGGAGGCGCTCAATTTGCTGGGGCTCCACGCACTCATGACGTCAGCAGCAGCAGCAACAACAACAACAACACTGGCTTATGCTTCGCTGTTGCCCAGGCTGTCAGTCTCCCCACTTACCCACAAAATTTATGTACGATAATTATTATTATTAAAACAATCAAAGCTTTATTAGCGAAAACTTGTGCGAAGACCTTTCATTTTCATATATAAATGACATTTGATGTTGATGTTAATGAGAATTTATGTACTTGGAATTCATTCTGCTTCAAATTGATTTACATGATTTTAATAACCATTATGTGAAGACGATGGAAGAATAATATTTTGAGATGGTGTGAGTGCATGAATGTGTGTGCAAGAAACACGAGAATGTGTGTGTGAAAGCATTGATTGAAATAATGTAGATATGTGTGTGCATGAGTGACTGTTTGTGTGCGCAGGTTTGGGTACAAGTTAACGGCAGCTGAATAAATAAACTCACTGAAAGCAAAAAAAAAAAAAAGTTTATCTCTGACTTATGTCAGACCTTGTGACCTTGCGTCACTGAGAAGCCACGTGTTATAGAAAAAGAATTAATAGTAGTCATAAAATGGAAGAAAAGAGGAGGAAGAGAATTATGGTGGTGGTGGTGATGGTGGTGATAGTGGTGGTGCAGGAGGTGGTGGTAGTAGTATGTTGCTTGTGGATGTAGTGTTCATGCTACTGTTAATGGTGGTGGTTTTGGTGGTGGTAGTTGTGGTCCTGAAGCTTCAAACACACAGTTAACAGTGGAGGGTGAAGCAGCACCAGGAGGGTGAAGCAGCACCAGGAGGGTGAAGCAGCACCAGAACAACAGGAGAAGCCAAACTTCAAAAGAGGAGGCTACAAAGGCATGATGAAATTTCTGCATGAGGTGCAGTAGGGAAGAGAACTAGAAGGAAGACAGTAAATGAAATGATGGAACACTTGGCCATAAAGTGCAGGGAAGCATAGAAGTTCGTTCACAGGAGCAACAGAATGAATGTGAAAACCAGAGTGATCCCATGGTTCACTTAAAGCTGTAGAGAGGCCAAAGACAACAGTGCTAGAACATGGAAAAAAAAACATAGAAGACAAAGGAGCTGAACCAAAGGGTCAGAAATGAATGTGCACAGATAAGGAGGGAGGTCCAGCGGCAGTATGAGAATGACATAGCATCGAAGGTCAAATCTGACCAAAAGCTGTTATGCAGCCAAATTAGGAGGACAACAACAGTCAAAGACCTAGTAATTAGGCTGAGGAAGGAAGGAGGGGAGCTCACAAGAAATGACCAGCAAATATGTGAAGAGCTCAGTGGAGACAGAAAGGCTTCCAGAAAACCGGGATAGAAGAGTACACCAACAAGTGCTGGACACACTGCACGCAACAGAGGAGGGGGTGAAGATCTACATACAATACGATATCTCACCCTAACTTCCTCCTCCCTTAGTTTATAAACTTTCACCTCTGTCTTACTCACTGATGCCACTTTCCTTCTGCCCCATCTACCTCTTACTCTAACTGTAGCTACAACTAAATAATGATCTCATATATCTGTTGCTCCTCTATAAACATGCATATCCAGAAGTGTGTCCATCAACCTTTTATCCATCAACAACTAACCCAACAAACTATTTTCATTATGCTAAAATCATATCCTACTTTTCTTAAAATATACATTATTTATTACCAAACCTCTTTCTATACAAAGTTCAATTAAAGCCCCGCATCATCATTTACCCCTGGCACCCCCAGTTTACCTACTACTCCACAACAGTTTTTCCCTCTTTCGCATTTAGGTCCCCACACCGTAATAACTCTCTCACTTGGTTCAAAACTCTCCAAGTACTCAAACTCCCAAAATCCCTCTCTCTCTCTCTCTCCTCTACATTTCTCTCTTTTCCAAGTCCATACACAATTACTATAACCCACTTTTCACAACCGACCCTTATTTTGCTCCACATAATCCTTGAATATATACATATATATATATTCCCTCTTTCTTGCCATAACTGATCCTTAAACATTACTGATACTCTTTCTTTAGATCTAACTTTACTGGAAACCGCTGCTTTCACTTAGAGCCAGGACATCCGGCTTCTTTTCATTTATAACATTTTACAACTATCTCTTTCTCACCATCCGCACTACATCCATGCACATTCAAATATCCCAACTTAAAGGTTTTCTTATTATTTTTAGTAATCTATACAGGAGAAATTACTAGCTCATTGCTCCCGGCATTTTAGTCAACTTTTACAACATGCACAGCTCACGCAGGGATTCCTATTCTACTTCCCCATGGAGATGAAATTAAATAATAAGAACGAGAACTGTTAAGAAAATATCAAAGAACACTCAGATGAGTGTGCATACATAAACGCATCCATGCATGTGTAGTAAGCATACGTAGTAAATTATACATATTATCGTATAAAACAATTACAGGTTTCCGTTTTGCACTCATTTGGCAGGACAGTAGTACCTCCCTGGGTGGTTGATGTCTAGTGTCTGGCATTGCAACATCTTGAGATCTTTATACAGGGAATTCTTCTACGCTTGCCTAACCTACACACATGACCTACTTACAATAGTGGATTTGTCCAATGATGATTCCTAATCCTCTTGCTTCTACTCACCTGACTGCAGTATATCAGCCACTTTTCCAAGCATATGCTGTACTCTTCTCAAGACTGATGGACTGAACACATCAATTCCAGGCTGAGAAACTGATTATCTCAAACTTTACATCATCTCCCACCTTTCTTCCTCTGCATTGGACCGAAGAAGCCACTGGCTGACGAAACGCTTCCTCAGTAAGGATTCCCAAATATTGCGCAAGTGCCTCATTCTTCAACTTATTGGTTTTCTAAACTAATTACACCACATCCTTCAGTCAAATACAGAGTACTCCGTCTTCCTGTTGATTCCATAAATACTGGAGATAACAGGAGTAGTGGAGCTAACACTTACCAGGTTTGAAGGACTGACCTCCTCAAATTTACTTTTTCAGGGCTGTGGGGTCTCTTCGCCTCATATCTACTCCTGTTCTACTTCTATTGCCATCAATATTTATGTCGCATCTCTATTTCGACTAAAGAACGCTGATGAGCAGGCAAAATAATTCGACAGTTAAGATAATAATAATTATACTACTACTACTATTACTACTACTACTACTACTACTAATAATAATAATAATAGTATAATAATAATTGTTATTATTATTATTATTATTATTATTATTATTATTATTATTATTATTATTATTATTATTATTATTTCTACAAGTTCATGATACAACTTATACAAACGTAGCTTCCATCAATGACGTACTGTATAAAAAGTCCCTGGTTATGCAGAGCAATTCTGGTAACTTAGGTTAAATTTGTCCCCAGGATGCGACCCGCACAAGTCGACTAACACTGTTAAGTGAACGGGAACAGCGGATGTCTTAGGGAAACACTCCTAATGTTTTCATCCTTTCAGGGGGTCGAACCACGAACACTCAAAGTATGTGCTTAGTGCGCTACCAACCAAGATACGGTTGCAGAATGTTTACTTACATCTTTGTATCAATGTTTTACAAAACGACAGGTTGATAAATGAGACATTTGTGCAACATTTGGGTAACTTTATTCTAGAAACGTTTCGCCAGCCAGTGGCGTCTTCAGTCCAAATACAAAGATTGATGGACCGAACACATCGATTCTAGACTGAGGGACCGATTATCTCAAACTCCTCTTCATCTCCCATTGTTCTTCTCTGTACTGGGCTGAAGAAGCTACTGGCTAGCGAAACGTTTCCAGAATAAAGATACCCAGATGCTGCAAAAGTGTCTCATTCATTCCTCACATGTGTTGCCTCTGTATCCTTTAGCAGCAAATACATATCTAAGTGTTATACAAACATAATGGGTTGTTTTTGGTTTCCAACCCGTCTAAAAAACACGAATAAAGTTGCTTGCTTCTATAGCAATACTAAATCGAACTAAGATCAAAAGTAATAGCTTACCCTTCAAACTACAAAAGTTCGTTTTTGGTAATGAACATAGGCGTTCAGTTTTCTTTTATAAAGTATGGGTAACATAAGTAATTTATAAGTAACAGGTAGTAATTACTACCACTACTATAAGAGTTTCTCCAACTACGGCATAGTGACTTTTATTTTAATGTCTAATGTGTTACTAGTATACACCTGCACATTTTTTTTTAATATGCCCAAAATGTTGGCCAAAATTCTATGTCATTAATATATTTATTTTACCTGTTTTGCTTTGTTTATCTTATATTGTTGTTACGATGTATATTAGCTGGATTACCAATATTATAATATTAGAGCAGAAATATAACATGTGTCTGGATGTCATACAATGCCTAGAGATATTAATGGAAATTAATTATGTTTGGTTTTATTGGATAATCCTCGATTAAATTATTATCACTCGTCAGGATTGCCTGCCTATATAGATTAGGTGTAAATGCATTAATATAAATTGTGTGATGGAACACTTTTTTCCAAGTGATCTCATAATAACAGTTAAAACATACATTTATCTATTTGTGTCACCGAAATTTTGATTGCTTCGTAATATCTCCTGGATGACAAAGGAAATGATTTTTATACACATTATGTGGGAAAACTCGTTTTATTTTTTAAATACATAATCATCAATACTTCATAATTATCAACGTTTCGATGGAAATACAAACACCATCATCAGGATTTTTTTTTCTCTGAAAACCATCACAATCTTTTCCTACATTCATAAGCCCGACATTAATGTTTCTCACACTATTTATTAATTTTATCGTTGTTCGTATCAGCCTTTTACTACAAGCTAACCTTTGAAAATGTCAAATACGTTTTCGTTGTGAAAAAAATCTTAAAACCGCAGCATTATTAAGATGAAACCCAAGATATACACTTGTCTTATTATTAATGGGTCATATATGTCTTAGGAAAACAAAGGCAACAATCACGTATTGCATTTAGTGTCATTTGCAGATGAAATATTGTAAGGAAGGGGGAAGAGAAGTTGAGAGGAGATCTGTAAGGAGGAGGGAGTTGGGGAAGATGTTGGGGATGAAGGGAAGATATTTGTGGGTAGGATGGAGATGGGAGGGATGTTTGTGAGAAGGAATGAGTTGGAAAAGATGTTCTTGAGGAGGGAGCTGGTTGGGATATTTGTGGAAAGAGTTGAGTTGAGGGGAATTGTTTTGCAAGAGTGAGTTGGAAAACATTTATGTGAGAAAGAGAGCGTTGGGAGTTGCTTGGTAGCTCGATAAGTTCCTAGTAGTTTAATAGGCACCACGTAGTTCATAAGTCGCATGTAGTTCAATACGTGGAATGTAGTTCAATAGATGTCACGTAGATCAATAGGTGCCTCGTAATTCAATAGGTATATTGAAGCTTAACAGATGCCTCGTAATTCAATAGGTATATTGAAGCTTAACAGATGCCTCGTTACTCAATAGGCGCCTCGTAATTCAATAGGTACCTCGTAACTCAATAGGTGCCTCGTAACTCAATAGGTGCCTCGTAACTCAATAGGTGCCTCGTAACTCAATAGGTGCCTCGTAACTCATAGGTGCCTCGTAACTCAATAGGTGCCTCGTAACTCAATAGGTGCCTCGTAACTCAATAGGTGCCTCGTAACTCAGTAGGTGCCTCTTAATTCAATAGGTACCTCGTAATCATAGTGCTCGTAACTAGGTCTGTAACTCAATAGGTGCCTCGTAACTCAATAGGTGCCTCGTAACTCAATAGGTGCCTCGTAACTCAATAGGTGCCTCGTAACTCAGCTGTAGAACAATCGGCTCACAAAGGATCCCGATTTCAATTTCGATCAGGACAGAACTAATGGTTAACTGCTAACACCTGCTGCCCTTATTCAAACTGCAACAGTGTCATACCTCGCAGTTAGTCGACTATTCAGGGTTGCATCCTGGGGAAGGAGCAACTGACCTCCCAACCCTCTAGGATTCATATTGTCATTTTCTTTTTTCTTTCTTCTCTTTGTTTTTCTCTTGGACTCGTCAATGTCCAGAATTGGAAAGAAGCACATAAATTTTCATATATTTGTAATCAAACTAGCTCTCTGAGCTTCATATAGGAAAAAAATTACAAAACCCCAATAATTCATATCAAATGAAATTGGTGCACTCTGACAGATGTTTTTCGTATTTTAGACAGCTTTTTAGTATATAAATGTCCCGGAAGATGAGCAGTATTTTTGTGGTTACTCTTATCTCTGGGGTCAATAAATGTTACTTAAATTTATCTGATTTCCTTATTGTACACTAAATACTCAGAAGTTAAGCCTTCTTAGTGACCTCCATTTCTTTCACAGAATCAGGATGACTCTTTTAACAGCAGCATCTGAGTGGTTAGAACGTTCAACTCATAACCCAAAGTACCCGGGTTCGATTCCTGAGCTGGATGAAACGTTTATACAAATCCACTTACGTTTATTGCCTCTGCTTACCTAGAAGTAAATAGGTATCTGGGTTTTAGTTAACCACTGTGGGTATCATTCTGAGGGTGGTAGTTGTGGTGTGAAGATTATTTTATGTATCCCTTTCTTGGTGCACAAACATACAACTGTGTGATTAGTCATTAGCTTTTATTTCTCTCTTTATTCTCTCATGTGTGCCTGTATCAGTGCCCGTACTCATAGGTGCCTCTAACTCAATAGTTCCTCGTACTCAATAGTGCCTTGTAACTCAATAGGTGCCTCGTAACTCAGCTGATAGAACAATCGGCTACAAAGGATCCCTTTCCAATTTCGATCAGTGACTTAATGGTTACTTGCTAACACTGCTGCCTTATTGCAAATGCAAAGTTGCTACTCGCAGTTAGTCGACTATCAGGGTTGCTCCTGGAGGGCAATCTGACCATCCAACCCTCTAAGGATTTCATATATGTCATTTCTTTTCTCTTTCTTTGTTTCTCATTGAGCTCGTAATGCCAGATGGAAGTTAAACATAGATTTTCAGTAATTTGTAATCAAACTAGCTCCTAGCTTCATATAGAAAAAAATTACAAACACCCATAATTCATATCCAATGAAATTAGGTGCTCTGACAGATGTTTTTCGTATTTAGACAGCTTTTTAGTATTAAATGTCCGGAAGTGACAGTATTCCTGTTATACTACTCTTATCTCTGGGTCAAAATGATTACTTAGAAGTGTAATCTGATTTCTATTGTACACTAATAGCTCAAGACTTAAGTCCTTCTTAGTGACCACATTTTCTTGACAGAATCGATGCTCTTAACAGCAGGCATTGAGTGGTAGAACGTCAAGCTTAACCAAAGTACCGGTCGATTCTACTGGAGATAACGTTTAAACTCAAAATCACTACGTTTAATGCCTTGCTACCATAGAGTAAATAGGATCTGGTTTTAGTTAACCACTGTGGTATCATCGAGGTGTAGTTGTGGTGGAACTCTAAACTTATTAGTATCCTTTATTGGTGCACAAACATACAACTGTGTCTGATAGTCATTAGAGCTTTTTATTCCAATAATTGATATTCTCTATTGTCTTGTTGCCAGATCACGGATTGTGCCTTTTTGTCTCATACACTGTCCATTGTTGGCCCAAACATCTTACTGTATAGAAATTATGTGCTGTTCCCTTCCTCGATCTAGTTGGCTTAACCCATATGCAGCCTGTCTGCACTTGAAATTTTAAATCCATCGAGGCTGTTTACATCTTGCTGAGCCATGTGAATTATGTAATTGGATCCATTTACTTTGCAATGGCTGGAATGCTCGAGATAGTTAAAGTGTTGAGGGCGGTAACTTGACAACTGTGCCTCAGTTGTTCAAGGCTCTGAACACGTACTTACTACTTATACCTTCAACGGCTGCTTGCACGTGAAATGACTGTTGCACAGAGATGGGCATGGTATTCCTGCATTATACTAAGCACTTTTTCACACGATATATCGAGGTAATGCCATTATTGTAATGGTGCGTAAAGATCCGTATCTACGTAATCATTTCCTGAAAGGCTAATAGACAGGGAGGGATCGAAGGCGGTTAAAGTTGCTGGTGAGTAAGTCAATTAAGCCTGAAAACTGCAAACAGCAGTGAACTTTGACCATGGAGAAGGACAAGAGAAGAATACTTTTTTGATCAAGTTGGTCCTAACATCAAGATTTATCAAACAGTAGACGTGCTTGATGCCGTGAGGAGCTTTTACTCAAGAAATTGAAACTACTCCAATTGTATGAGCAAACCTGATGCTCCTTCGTCTAAGTCGCTGTATGACACTCTACAGTGTCATGATCTTTCCCATGAATACAGAATAATTACTCGCAAAATCAGCTTTAACTGATTGTTAGTAAGACTTAGTCCTTAGAACTTACCTACAACCTGTCGGTATTGTATACCTTTTGAGTTCAGCTTTACTATACATTTAACAGGCTGGACCTTTTTTGGCCAAGACATGTCTGCTTTGTTCACATAACTTTGAACTGTTAAGGCTCGAGGTATACGTCATGCATGCCATTTGAGCCTTGCAATATATTGAGACCTGAGAACTGACTACGTGTCAGCCTGTTATTTAAGAAAACTGAAATTGCCTACATGAGCAATTGCTAACGGCGTACTGTACTAACAGTCAAGTTCATGTTATCCGACATAGCAGTTGTCAGCCTAATAATGTTTCTGTGTGTCAAGCATTTAATGCCTGAACATATTTTCCTCGGTTGAAAATTTTCATTCAGTTTATTACTTAAAAATGTTTTGATGAATGTCTGCCTTCATGATTTTTGAAAATGGTGATAGCCGTGTTATTTTTCAAACTGAAATAATGAATTATTAAAATTATAGCTTTCAGTTTATCCTGGTAGTGACGGACTATTACTTCTAGAGTCTTCACTGTTAGAGAATAGATAGTTCTATAGCTTTCAACCTGTTATGTTAATGAAGGATTGTTAGTCCTACAGACTTCAGCCTATCCTGTGCGAGTTATGTATTGAAGAGCTGTTAGCCACATAGCTTTCAGCATGTTATTGAGGAGCTGTTAGCCACATAGCATCAGCCTGTTATTGAAGAGCTGTTAGCCACATAGCATCAGCCTGTTATTGAAGAGCTGTTAGCCACATAGCTTTCAGCCTGTTATTGAAGAGCTGTTGGCCACATATGTAGACAGCCTGTACTGTCTGCACAGACAGCCCATGCTGTCTGCCAGCTTAGTTCATATTTCGCGCCACTCAGGTGCTGCCCTCTGTAGCCAGGCCTCTCGGTGGGTATGCCAGCCTGCCTGCCCTTGCCTCTGCCTCACTCACGCAGCGGCCTAGCAGCAAGACACAAGGCCTCCCAGCTCTCTCTCGTGGGATGGCCCTTCCCGGGCCATGGGCACAACACAAGCCTGTGTACCCACCACGACATAACAATAAAGTAAGAAGCCTCCGAAGAAGAAGTATATCATTTACTCCCCGCTACCATACTACCAAATAATCCAAATACTACCAGATACTACCAAATACTACCAAATAATAACAGGACTTCAGCCTGTTATTGAAGAGATGTTGGCCACATAGCCTTCAGCCTGTTATTGAAGAGATGTTAGCCACATAGCTTTCAGCCTGTTATTGAAGAGATGTTAGCCACATAGCTTTCAGCCTGTTATTGAAGAGATGTTAGCCACATAGCTTTCAGCCTGTTATTGAAGAGATGTTAGTCACATAGCTTTCAGCCTGTTATTGAAGAGATGTTAGTCACATAGCTTTCAGCCTGTTATTGAAGAGATGTTAGTCACATAGCTTTCAGCCTGTTATTGAAGAGATGTTAGTCACATAGCTTTCAGCCTGTTATTGAAGAGATGTCGGCCACATAGCCTTCAGCCTGTTATTGAAGAGATGTTAGTCACATAGCTTTCAGCCTGTTATTGAAGAGCTGTTGGCCACATAGCCTTCAGCCTGTTATTGAAGAGCTGTTAGCCACATAGCATCAGCCTGTTATTGAAGAGCTGTTAGCCACATAGCTTTCAGCCTGTTATTGAAGAGTGTTGCCACATATTGTAACACCTGTACTGTTGCACAGAATGAGCCCATGCTTCTGCCACTTAGTTAAAGATTTCGCGCCACAGGTGCTGCCCTCTTACCAGCCTCTCGTGTATTGCCAGCCTGCTGCCTTAGCCCGCCTCACTCCGCAGCGCCTTAGCAGAAGATAAAGCCTCCCAGCTCTCTCATACGTGGGATGGCCACTTCCCGGGCATGGCACACACAACCTGGTACCCACTACACATCACAATAAGTAAGAGCCTCCAAATAGAAGTATATCATTTATCCGCTACCATAGCTCAGCCAAATATGCAATACTATCCAGAAACGCAATTACTGACCAATAATAAGACTTTCAGCCTGTTATTGAAGAGTGTTAGCACATAGCCTTTCAGCCTGTTATTGAAGAGATGTTAGCCAATAGCTTTCAGCCTGTTATTGAAGAGATGTTGTCACATAGCTTCAGCCTGTTATTAAGAGCTGTTAGCCACATAGCTTCAGCCTGGTATTGAAGAGATGTTTAGTCCAATAGCTTCAGCCTGTTATTAAGAGAAGTTAGCACATAGCTTTCAGCCTGTGATTGACCAGAAGATCGGCCATAGCCTCGCCTGTTTTGAGATGTTAGTCACAAGTCTTTCAGCCTGTTATTAAGAGTGTGCACATACCTTCCTTGTTATTGAAGAGATGTTGGCCACATAGCCTCAGCTGTTATTGAAGAGATGTTGGCCACATAGCCTTCAGCCGTTATTGAAGAGAATGTTGGCCTAGCTTCACCTGTATGAAGAGCTGTTGGCCACATAGCCTTAAGTGTTATTGAGACTGAGGCCACATAGCCTTCAGCCTTATATTGAAGAGAAAGTTGCCACATAGCTTCAACCTTTATTGAGAGCTGTTGCCACATAGCCGTCGCTGTTATGAAGAATGTTGCATTAGCCTTCGCTGTTAATTGAAGATGTTGGCCACATTAGCCTCACCTGTTATTGAGAGTGTTGCCAATATAGCCTTAGCTGTTATCGAATAACTGTGGCCAATAACCTTCAGCCATGTTCATTGAACGATGTTACCACATATGCTTTCACTGCTTATTGAAAGCTGTTGGCCACATAGCCTTCATGCTGTTATTGAAAGCTGTTGGCCATATAGCCTCAAGCTTTAATTGAAGAGATGTTAGCCCATAGCTTCTAACCTGTATGAAGAGCCTGATTGGCTCATAGTCCTTCAGGCTGTTTTGAAGAGCTGGTTTGGCATATGCTTCTGCATGTAATTAAGAAGTTGCCACATACTATCAGCCTCTAGTAAGACTGTTGCCAGAAGCCTTCAGCCTATTCTGTATTCAAAAGGTTGTTTAGCGTCAAATCCTGTATAGAGCAAGAGACGACTAGAACAGTAGTATACCAAACAGAACCGGAACCTTTTGAACTAAGTATTACGCTTCATTAAGATCATTAACCAGCCGTTTTCAGTTAGCGTGAAGAAGAGAAGATAGAGACAAGGAGAAGATGAGATGAGAGAGAGCACTGAGAGATGATAGACAGAGAGAGATCGAGGGAGAAAGAGAATGTGTGCTGCACAACCGCAAGCAGTTCAAAAGCTAATGAGAAGACTTAACAACCAATTTAAGACACATACCCAGTAAGAAAGTGACTATTAACATATCCAGGCATATGTACACTTGCAAATGATATATGGTAATTCATGATAATTATACTCTGCTTAGACGAAGTTCCTAATGATAGTCGATTAGCCGTAGTTACACCAATTAATGCTGGATAATGCTTAGCAGCCAGAAGATTCAATTGACGGAGGATAACACATCTAACGCTTAACACGCTTACACATTGATGCTCTTATGCTGGTAAGGTTCTTCGATTCACATTATTTGAGCTACCCTCTCATTCTCGATCAAACCTATACTTCTTATCCCAGTGCTGATGACGCCCCGGATCTAGACATGTCCTGCATATAATAAAATTACTAATATATAATTCTTCAAAGAAACCCTTAATTAAAGTTGGTTTAGCAACTGATTCCAGCATAAAGTGTTTACGAGAACTTTCACACTGACTTTCTCACAATATTTACATGACCTCCCAATCATACATGAACTTCAGCGATTTTCATTAACTCCATGAAATATCACTGTCGTTGTGAAGATTAAGGATGGTGACCTGGAGTAAACCCTCCATAATTCCAGGTGACTATCAGGATGATACTTCACATAACCCTTAACAAATCTTCAAATAACTTCGAAGACCTATACACTACTAACTTGACACTTCCTCATGTTGACACTGCGCTTAACAACAAACGCTTCATATTAACCTCCTCACAAGACCTATACGACTGACCTTCATGGCTAACTTCATTATTCCGACAGAACTGGGTTTGCACCTGATTGGTACCTATGATAATAGACCAGGTGCTACAGGTCAACCTCCTAGTGATGATGAGAGCCTCCCTTACATCTCATTTGTCTCCATCCATCTGTCCTTGGATATCTTTTCTATTTCCCTTCCAAACTCAGTCAACCCCTAATCTACACCATCAGTACTCTTCTTTGCCATCAAGGTTATATACATTGAGAAGTGTATATAACCCTGATTATTTGATTAACAGGTGATACAGTTTAAATTGCATCCTAAATGAAATCGATGTATCGATAGATTAAACCCAATAACCAAATAATGAGTCCACGCTATCGGGAATAGGAAGCCAGCGGCAACAACAATACTGCCATATCATCGCTCACATGTAGCGTTGGAGGTGTTATGATATGTGTGCTATGTTTACTACTAATAACTGTGTCTGAACCTGATTGTCTACCGTATGATACTAGCCCAGTGCTATAGCTCATTCAAGAATGAGGCCTCACGAATATTGTGTTTCATTATTGTCTAGGAGATTGTGCTACCCTCAGAAGATGCAGTAACACGTAAGAAGTATAAATTAGTTATCTTTCCACCTGAAGAGTATGAAAGGATTCTTATGTGGATAACAGGAATACATTTCTTGCGTATATAATATATATAATATATATATATATATGATATAAGGGTATAGCTCATGCAACGAAAGTAGGCAGCATCGAATCCAGTGAATTAGTTAAGGAGATTGTCCCTGAACGCTTGAGAGAAGCTGTAGAATTTCACAACTGCCTTTCAGACTTTTCAGTCAGACCAACTTCTCCCAGAGGTCACAAACACTTCCGCTAAGACAAAGTGATCGTTGAAAAAATCGCTCAAACACTGCTCAACAATGCATAGGGAAAAGACAAAGCTCGTCTTCTAGTAGTGAAGACACTACATTTAGGAGATTTTCTTTTAGTCATTCCTAATTCCGGCTAGGTACTCGCCTCCACCTCAGGTGTAGCTCTGGCCTTCCCCCTTATACCCAACAAGCACAGGTGCATTTGCGGCAGGGCGTCAGCTGATCAATTTGGACTACATGGTTCCATCTGTCAGGCATCAGAAGGGAAGGATGCCAGACATGAGGAGGCCAATGCCATTATCAAGCGAAGTCTCGCCACTGCCAGGTGCCCGGCAGAACGGGAATCTCAGGTACTGAGGCCTGATGGAAGCCAAAAACGTTCAGATGGGGTCACCATGCTGATATCTACTTACAGTACTCTGAGTATTATAAGTAGGGCTGCCACCATGCTATAACTTCGTCCCAGTAGGGTCGAAACCATCGAAGCATGGGGCAAGTGTGCCCCCCATGCTTCAGGGTTTCATGTACACTTGCCCCATGCATGGGGCAAGTGTTGCTTTAAACAAATTTTGGGGGACAAACCCCATCACGGAAACCAGGACTCTAGAAAAGACCAGCTTCCTTTTTTTAGGGATCATTGTTTTGATCCAGAGAAGAAATAGCTGTAGCATTTGGCCACACGGCCCCCCAAACCCGGGGAAACTGAATGAGGTATTTGAGATGAAGACTCTGAGATGTATTGCATGTTGTTCTCCTTTCCATTTTATCTTTGTTTAATGTAAATACAAACACACCACGCACGCACACACACACACATAACACACACACACACACACACACACACACACACACACCACACACACACACAACCCCACACACACAAAACACACACACAGAACTTTCAAAGGGAAACTGGACAGGCTGCAGACCTGGTCCAGCAATTGGCTCCTGGAGTTCAATCTCACCAAGTGCAAAGTCATGAAGATTGGGGAAGGGCAAAAAAGACCGCAGACGGAGTATAGTCTAGGGGGCCAGAGACTACAAACCTCACTTAAGGAAAAAGATCTTGGGGTGAGTATAACACCAGGCACATCTCTTGAAGAGCACATCAACCAAATAACTGCTGCAGCATATGGGCACCTAGCAAACCTCAGAACAGCATTCCGACATCTTAATAAGGAATCGTTCAGGACACTGTACACCGTGTACGTTAGGCCCATATTGGAGTATGCGGCACCAGTTTGGAACCCACACCTAGCCAAGCGCGAAGAGAAACTAGAGAAAGTGCAAAGGTTTGCAACAAGACTAGTCCCAGAGCTAAGAGGTATGTCCTACGAGGAGAGGTTAAGGGAAATCAACCTGACGACATTGGAGGACAGGAGAGATAGGGGGGACATGATAACGGCATACAAAATAATGAGAGGAATTGACAAGGTGGACAAAGACAGGATGTTCCAGAGATTGGACAAAGTAACAAGGGGACACAGTTGGAAGTTGAAGACTCAGATGAACCACAGGGATATTAGGAAGTATTTCTTCAGTCACAGAGTTGTCAGGAAGTGGAATAGCCTGGGTAGTGATGTAGTGGAGGCAGGATCCATACATAGCTTTCAGAAGAGGTATGATGAAGCTCACGGAGCGGGAAGAGTGACCAGGTAGCGGCCAGGTGAAGAGGCGGGGCCAGGCGCTGTGACTCGACCCCCGCAACCACAACTAGGTGAGTACAACTAGGTGAGTACACACACACACACACACACACACACACACACACACACCTGGTCCAGCAACTGGCTTCTCGAATTTAACCCCGCCAAATGCAAAGTCATGAAGATCGGAGAAGGGCACAGAAAACCGCAGACAGAGTATAGGCTAGGTAGCCAAAGACTGCAAACCTCACTGAAGGGGAAAGATCTTGGGGTGAGTATAACACCGAGCACGTCTCCGGAAGCACACATCAACCAGGTAACTGCTTGCTGCAGCATATGGGCGCCTTGCAAATCTGAGAATAGCGTTCCGATACCTTAGTAAGGAATCGTTAAAGACACTGTACACCGTGTACGTCAGGCCCATATTGGTGTATGCAACACCTGTTTGGAACCCACACTTGATCAAGCACGTCAAGAAATTAGAGATAGTGGAAAGGTTTGCAACAAGTTTAGTTCCAGAGCTAAGAGGAATGTCCTATGAAGAAAGGTTAAGGGAAGTCGGCCTGACGACGGAGGACAGGACGGTTAGGGGAGACATGATAACAACATACAAAATGCTGCGTGGAATAGACAAGGCGAACAGAGAATGTTCCAGAGAGGGGACACAGAAACAAGGGGTCACAATTGGAAATTAAAGACCCAGATGAGTCAAAGGAATGTTAGGAAGTATTTCTTCAGTCATAGAGTAGTCAGGAAGTGGAATAGCCTAGCAAGTGAGGTAGTAGAGGCAGAAACCATACATAGCTTTAAGATGAGGTATGACAAAGCTCATGGAGCAGGGAGAGAGAGGACCTAGTAGCACTCAGTATAGAGGAGGGGCCAGGAGCTGAATCTCGACCCTTGCACCCACAATTAGGTGAGTACTCACACACACACACACACACACACACAACATATATTTATATATATATATATTATATATATATATATATATATATATATATATATATATATATATATATGTGTGTGTGTGTGTGTGTGTGCGTGTGTAAAATATTAGTGAATACAATCTTTACGATTCCTACACTGGTTGCTCACTCATCAGTAGTGTACACTAATTCTGAATATGAAGAAAACTGCCTTGACAGCGGTTAAGGGCTCTTAATCCATGAAAGGAGTCTTTTTTACTCGGGGAAAACCTGGGGGGTTTCCCTTTTTTTCCCTTCCCCCGGGCTCCATGATCCCTTTTGGTTTTTTGGCGGTTTTTTATAAAAAAAAAAACATTGGGGCTCTGTATCTTAAAGTTAAAAAAAAAAAAATATAAAATAAAGAAATCTCCAGGGGGGACTCTTATCCCAAAATTGGATCTACCTCCCCTTCCTTGGATCAAGCTTAATTTCTCCCTTTCCCCAGGAGCTGCGTAACACTGAACCCTGTGCTTTTTTCATTTCCTCATAAATTATGTTAATTAAGGGGTTTTTTGTTTAGGCTGGGGTCCAGGCTTCTCTCTCGCCGTCGGCTTTTCTTTTTAAGGGGGTACCCAGGTGTTGGGGAAGGGCTTTTTATCCAAGGAATTTATACTAGCCCAAATTTCCCTTGAATCAAAATTTAGATTTCCTTTTATCTCCCCTTTGTTGTATGACCTTAAGGGTTTGCGCTTCCGGTGGGTAAAAATAGCACTTGCCTGCCATAGTTCAAAGGGATCTTAAAATTTGCAGTTTTAAAAACTGTTAAGAAGTAGCAAGTGAGAGGTTGTTAGCGACGGGACCTTCTCACTGCCTCTTTGCACTCACAACTGCCTGGGGGTTCAACACCTGGTATGCGGCGTACCTCATCTTCATGCAGACTTTGTAGAGGGAATTCAACTTAGTAGGTAACATTAAAAAATAAATTTTGAAGCTTATGAAATATATTTGAACCTCTCCTCCAAGAAAGATGACAATGGAACATGGGTTTAGAGCTGGTCACTCCTGCTTTTCTCAACGACTGGACCACCGTGAAATGGTCTTGGATGCACTGGAGGACAAATAAAATGTAAATGTAATATAAACAGACTTCGCAAAAGCCTTCGACAGGTGCGATCATGGTGTAATAGAGCACAAAATGCATGATAAAGAAATTATTGGAAAAGTGGGCAGATGGACCTTCAACTTTCTAACCAGTAAAACGTAAATAGTAATGGTAAAACAGAGTTTAGTAGGAGGCCGCCTCAGTGAAAAGTTCTATACCACAAGGCACAATACTCAGCCCCATCCTGTTCCTCATCCTCATAGCAGAGATTTAAATCATAGAACCGTGTCTTTTTTGCAGATGATACTTGAATCTGCATGAGAGTGTCATCCAATAAGGACACTCACGCACGCTCCAAATGGATATAAACCAAGTTTTCCTCTGGGCCACGGAAAGGAATATGATGTTCAGTGAGGAGTAATTTCTGTTACTCCGTAATGGAAAACGTGAGGAAATAGCTAGAACAGAGCATACTATAAACTCTAACCACACAAATGAACGACAAATAATGTGAATGACTTGGGAATATTAATGTCAGAGGATCTCCATTTAAATGATTACAACAGTGTCACTATCACATCTGTTATGAAAATGAAAGGATAGATAATGAGAACTTTCAAATCTAAGGATGTCATGCCAATGATCGTTTTTAAGTCACTTGTTCTCTCTAAGCTGGAATACCGCTGTACACAGCAGTATTCCAGCTTAGAGAGAACCTTCACTACACATATAAGTTCAGTTAAACACCTTAATTACTGGGAACGTTTGAAGTCTCTTGACGTGTACTCCCTGGAATGCAGGCGAGAAGGGTACATCATAATCTACACCTACAAAATCCTGGAGGAACTGATCCCAAATCTGTACACAGAAATCACTCCCTGCATAAAGCAAAAGACTAGACAGAGTGCAACATACCCCCAGTGAAAAGCAGGGGTGTCATGAGTATACTTAGAGAAAACACAAGAAATGTCTATGGCCCAAGATTGTTCACCAGCCTTCCATAATGCATAAGGGAAATTATAAATACACCTATGGCTATTTCTAGAGGACACTGGACAGGTACCTAGAGTCAGTGCCCGATCAGCCGGACTGTGGTTCGTACGTTGGACTGCGTGCGGCCAGCAGTAAGAGCATGGTTTAACAGTCCCTGATCCTTCCTTTGATCAAACCTGATTATTGCCAGTTTCTGTGATACTGAGTAACTCTTACGAGTTGAGCATTTCTACAAGAATAAAGTGATAGTAATAATCAAGAGAGAAAAGTGAAGGCATTATGTATTCTGTCTAGATTAGAGGCTGGTGTAAGCCGGGCAGTGGTTGATAAGAGAGGGGTAGTGGTGTAGAGGGTAACGGGGTAGAGGGGTAGCGGGGTAGAAGGGTAGCGGGGTAGAGGGGTAGCGGGGTAGCTTGCTCCTCCCAGCTGCCCACGGTTCTGATGGTTAATTTATGAACTGCAGGAAGCTGAGGAGGCATAGCGGCCACTCTCTCTCACATACTCCACCTCCCTCACCCATTCACCTCACCCCATCCCTCGCCCTTCTACAACCACTCGCCCCTCCGTTCATTAGAATCCCTTACACAGTTCTGAAATAATGAATATGAAAGATTACTCGCCCCGGAGAACCCTTCAAGGGGCACACTATAATCCCTACAGAATTAGGTTATTTCTTCCGTAATGATATAGTAATTCCAGAGTGCTAATAACCCATGTTAACCCAAAATCCAAGCATTGTGGCTTATTATGTATCCCCGAGGGCGGACCTTTAAAAAGTTGCCTTAATCTGTTTTGCTTTTCCATTATATCTCGCTCATGACTCACCTTCGTCCACTATCATCAGTCCTAAATCTACCAAGGCATTTCTAATATCACTGAAAAGTATTACTGAGATTAAAATTATACTTGATATTAGAATGTAAAGAAATGAGTCAGACACTGGCAGTTTGATAGAAAAGATGATCAAATTTAAAGAAAAGTATGCGGTCAACCATATAGGCACTTTCTTGAACACTGTGTTCACAATTGTCCACTTACCGAGGAATACAAAGATAATGTCAAGGTATATCTTATTAATGAAAATAAGATACCAAACATATTAAGTGCATCAACTAAATTTTACATGCAACAAAAAAGTCAACTGCAGATATAAATCCAGATATACTCACACAAACCCTTTTGAAGTCTAGTTCCTTGGACTTTTATATATCCATATTGAGACATGCTAAAAGTACGTTACATTTTATTCGGAATAAGTGGCAAGTTCACGAGCCTTATAATTAAAGTTCTTGAGCCCATTGCAGTATCCTGGAATGACTGAAATAACTCCCATTCACAGGATACGAGTGTGGGGTGACTCCCACCCTTCAGACACGTGTGGGGTGACTCCCACCCTTCGGACACGTGTGGGGTGACTCCCACCCTTCGGACACGTGTGGGGTGACTCCCACCCTTCAGACACGTGTGGGGTGACTCCCACCCTTCAGACACGTGTGGGGTGACTCCCACCCTTCGGACACGTGTGGGGTGACTCCCACCCTTCGGACACGTGTGGGGTGACTCCCACCCTTCAGACACGTGTGGGGTGACTCCCACCCTTCAGACACGTGTGGGGTGACTCCCACCCTTCGGGCACGTGTGGGTGACTCCCACCCCTTTGGACACGTGTGGGGTGACTTCCCACCCTTCGGACACGTGTGGGGTGACTCCCACCCTTCGGACACGTGTGGGGGGACTCCCACCCTTCGACACGTGTGGTGGTGACTCCACCCTTCGGACACGTGTGGGGTGACTCCCACCCTTCGGACACGTGTGGGGTGACTCCCACCCTTCGGACACGTGTGGGGTGACTCCCACCCTTCGGACACGTGTGGGGTGACTCCCACCCTTCAGACACGTGTGGGGTGACTCCCACCCTTCGGACACGTGTGGGGTGACTCCCACCCTTCGGACACGTGTGGGGTGACTCCCACCCTTCAGACACGTGTGGGGTGACTCCCCCCCCTTCAGAAAAACGTTGGGGTGACTCCCACCCTTCGACACGTGGGGGTGACTCCCACCCTTCGGACACGTGTGGGGTGACTCCCACCCTTCGGACACGTGTGGGGTGACTCCCACCCTTCGGATACGTGTGGGGTGACTCCCACCCTTCAGACACGTGTGGGATGACTCCCACCCACACGATGGCTATGATAAACAGTACACATGTTCAACATCAGGCTATATATAGCACATGTGCAACACCCAGGTATTGCACATGTGTTATATATTAATGTGTCCGTATTTACATCTGTATCTAATTATAAGATGAGCATGACTACTTCCCGCGCGCTTGTGTGTGTGTTTTTGGGGGTGTGTAAATCACCTATTTGTAAAAAACCCTTTTTTTGGTTGCCCGGGGGGCGAGTCAAAAGCCCTGGCCCCCCCTCTTCATGATTGCTATTGGTCCTCTCCTCCCTGCCCATGAGCTTTATCATACCCCGCCTTAAAAAAATTTTGTTGGTTCCCGCCTCCATACTTCCAAATTTCTAACTATTCCCCGACTTTACTTTCTTTTATGTACTGAAGAAATACTTCCTAACATCCCCTTTTATTCAGCGGTCTTTTAACTTCCAAAATTTTGACCTTTGTAAAGTGTTTCCCCCCCCTTTAAACTCCCGTCTTTTTTCCAAACCCGGGGTTTTATTCTGGCAGTATTTTTTATGTCGGGTTTTCATTTTTCCCCTGACCCTCCTTGGGCCCCAGTGTCGTCAGGCCCCATTTCCCTCAACCCCTTTTTTTGTAGACAATTTTCCCCTTTGCTCCCGGGCATTTTTGTTGCAAAACCCTTTTCCTTTTTCTAATTTCTTGACGTGCTTGGGGTTTGGGGGTGGATTCCAAACTGGGCTGCAAAAACCCCGTATGGGCCCCCGACGTAAATGGGATACAGTTCTTGAAAAGATCCTTATTGAGGGATCGGAAAAGCTAAACCGTAGGTTTGCCAGGCCCCGTATGCTCAAGCAGTTATTTATTTTTTGTGCGCCTCGGGTTTTGCTCGGTGTTTTACTTTACCCCCAGTTTTTTTTCCCTTTAGGGAGGTTTGCCGTCTTTGGCCATCTAAACTTTATTTTTGTCTGCGGGCTTTTTGCCCTTCCCCCAACTTTAGGGCGTTGATTTTGGCCCGGGTTTTTTTAAAATCAAGGGGCCAGGTTTTTGGACAAGGCTTGGGACCTGTCCAGGTCTCTTTTTTAGTCCGCCTGGGTCCTCATCCGATTTGATTTTTCTCATTTTAAATTCCCCTCTTCCCGCAAAAAATGGACCCCTTCTGAGTCTATCCCTTTTTTTTATGTCGTTCCCCATTTTTACCAAAGAAAAAGCACAGGTCCTAGGGGCTGACCCCTGGGGGAACCCCGCTTGTCCCCAAGGGGCCCTCTGACATCCCTCCCCGTACCCCTTGATTTGGGGTTTTCCCCCCCTGTCGGTTAAATTTTCTGACCTTTTAAATGGGCCTTTTCCCGTTATGTGTGCCTGTCTTCTAGCTTTTCAGTAACCTTTTTGTGAGGAACTGTGCGAAGGCCTTTTGCAGTCCAAAAAAAATGCAGTCGATCCCCCCTCTCTCTCTTTCTTACTTCTGTCACCTTGTCAAAAAAATCTGTGGGTTTTTACACAGGTTTTTTCCTTTCCCCTAACCCCATGCTGGTTGCAATTAACACTTGTTTTTTTCCAGTGCCCCCATCTCCTCCTGATGATCTTCCCCATGACCTTGCATACTATACACGTTAGTGATAAGGTCGTAGTTTAGTCCTCATTCTGTCCCCCTTTTTAAAAAATTGGGGGACTACATTTCCCATTTTCATACCTCAGGGAGTTCCCATTTCAAATGATGTGTTAAAGATCTTTGTTAATGGCACACACAATATCTCTGCTCCCTTTTTAAGGGACCCCGGAGAGAGTTGTCGGGTCCCACCCTTTGAGGTGTCAAGTTCGCAAGCAGCTTCCCCCCTTTTCCCCCTTTGGGTTATATTACCCACCCACACTTGCGGGTGTACCCCCGTTCGTTTCCTGGGCCCCACTTTTTCCATGTAAATACTTCTTAAAATTTCGTGTTTTCCTGACATACCTCTCGTCTTTTCTTGTGAATTCCCCACACCCTTTCAGTCTGATTACCGGGTCTTGACTTTTGTTTCCCTCCAAATGGCTGTACAAAAAGCTTCGGGGCATCTTTACTTTCGATGCTATTCATTTTCATATTGTCGTGACCTCCCCCTTTCTGTCTTTCATTTCGGTCTTCGGCTAATCTCTTTATTTTCCCGAGGGTTTTCCCGTTTTTGTACCCTTTTTCCCTTCCTATACACCCAGTTTTGCCTCCCCCACACCTTTTGGGGGAACCAAGGGCTCGTTTTGTTATTCCCATTAGTTATGTTCCCTTGGGAACAAACCTCTCCTCTGCCTTCCTTGATTTTGTTGCCACATAGTCCATCATTTCTTGTACTGGTTTTTCCTTTCAGGTTCCTCTCCCACTGAATGTTTTGAGGAAGTTCCCTCATGCCTGAGTAGTTCCCCTTTTGTGTTTGGTTTTTTCCCCCCTATTCTGTACTTCTCACTTGGAGATCAACTATGTAGTCGGAAGAGCACAGAAACCACATGTGCACCTAGCTCCCAGGGGCCTTTCATACAAGATATCCTCGATGTCTTGAAACTACTCAAGGTGAATACAAGGTCCAGTCTTGTGGTTTCATCTTCTCCTCTCTCTCTGGTAGTGTCTTAACATGTTGATGCATGAGGTTTTGTAGTACTACATCCATTTCATCTTGGAGCTCTCCATGTTTCGGGAACCCCCATGGGGGCTCCAGGTTTTCCAGTTCATTCTCCTTGTGTGATTGAAATCACCCATAACTAGTTACTTTGCTCCCTCCCCACATGTGGCTCTCCTGGCCACCTCGGCTAGTGGTGTCGACCATGGCTTGTTGCTCTCTTCGTATTCTTTCTCTTCCTAAGGTCTCCTGTTCAGTTTGTGGTGGTTGTTAAAATTACCTGCAATTATACCTTATGCCCCTCAGGACTGGATTGTTCCTTATAAGTAGTCCTTTCACCCGTGCCATCCATTCCTTTCATTTTCTCAAACCCCCTGGCTTTTAATGAGCAGTGCAACTCCTCCTCCCCCCTCTCTCCTATGTCTTTCCTGAGGATTTGATATCGGGGTGGTGGAAAGATTGAATCTGTTATTATCTGTGAGTTTTGTTTTGTGAGTGCTATTATGTCTGGGGATGTCTCCTTGATTTTCATGCCATCCTTCATAAAATTATTTGTTATTCCATCTGCCCATGTGTATACCATACTTCAACTTCTTTTCTAAGGACTGTGGTCTGGGAGGTGTATTGGGGTTGGGGAAGTGGTGCGAACTGATAAAGGAACTAGGGTTTGGTTTGCTGTGGGGGTGAGTTTGTAATGTAGTGGGTGGGGGGCATTGAATTTGACATGGGTGTTTTGTTTAGAGTGTTTTGGCTGCACTGGGGTTGGACAGGTTGGGAGGGCTTCTATAGGGAAGCTGTGAGGGGAGGTTGTATTTGATCTTCTTCCTGTGTTTCTGGGATCTCCTGTCTGTCTTCTCCATAACATCTCTTTCCTCCTTTCGCCTTTGTATCATCTCTCTCAGTTTCCGCCTTTCGTATTGTGTTTCTGTCGGGTCGAGATTCACCTTCTGTATTCCGGCATGTCCCTTAATCTGCTTTTCTCCCACATTATCCTGGTCCGAGTCGATTATGCCTTGAAGGTCACTTTCACTGGCCGGGGTTTTTTTTTTTTTTACAAACCACCTATTCTGGAACATTTTCCAGCTGAGTCAATGTGTCTTCTCGTTTACTTTCAGATGCTTCAACTGCTTTTTTTTCCCCTTGTTTTCTTGCTTCATATGTTTCCCTTCAACCTTCCTGTAGCCATACACAAGACGGACCTCACCCTTTCATTCTCCCACTGAATATCCTGTGTATAATGTAAGTAAGTAAGTAAGTAAATTTATTCAGGTATACACGATACAGTTACATAGAATTTTCATACATTAGCAGCATATGTGTAGAGAACCTAGGATAAACCCCAAAAAGTCAGACAGAGTGACTTATTTCATTGGGGTCCTTTTACCTTATTATTTATATATAAAGTTATAATATTTTCTTATATTCTATAATGAAGATAACTCTTATTATCATTACTAAAGACCTATTACTACACGAGGGTCATTAAGACCTATCTACAATACGAGGGTCATTAAGACTATCTACTACCGAGGGGTAATTACGACTATCTACAATACGAGGGTCATTACTAGGCGATAAGGTAAAATTTACACGTTTTTTAGCTAAAAATAGAAATCATTCCCTCCCTTTCTGTTGCTTCATTTCATCAGACACTTTTTGGCAGTCTTTCTGAATGGTTCAAGGCTATGACTGGCCTTGAAATTTGTGGTTAGTCTGTTCATTCCTCTTTTATTGGCTGTACAATAATAGTGTTTGAAGCCTGGCCACTGATGTGGGTACTTACAAATTTTGTGCTCTCTCCCCCTAGTATATGATTGCTTTGGTTCCCAAACCTTGACCAAAATTGACAGCAAGATATTCGGGACCACTGCTCGTGAGCAATTTTATAAAATGATTTAGGCTTCAGTTGTTGTTACTCTGTCTTCAAACATTCTGCATGATCCAACTGCTGTAATTCATTCATGCGCTCCCATGTTTTCTCTTTGGTCCAGCCCCAGGGATGAATCTTACGACTTTGTTTGGGTGATTTGCAGTCTATCTTTCAGTTTTTTTGTTCAAGGCAGACAGAGTACCAAGAAGAGCAAGCGTATAACCATATGGCATTGTATAAGGGCTAGACATAGGGTCCTGCGAGCCTCAGTAGGTAGACACTGTGCTTGTCTATACAGGAACTTCAGCCTGGCCATTCGCTTTCTTTACTACACTGTTCCTATCAATTCTCCTGGACATACATGGGTTCAAAGGGGGGTTCCCAGATATTTAATGATGAAACAAAGTGATGGGACTCCCATTACACTGACATTAAAATTATTTACCCTTCTCAGTTTATGTTTCGTTCCAGAGAATGGCTTCAGTTTTCCTAGGTTGTAATGATAAGTTTGTTGTCTCTAACATTTGTGCAGGACTCCAGTTCCAGTTTTAAAAACATTAGCAATATCTTGTGGGTCTTTACCTGTCACCAATCAGAGCACTGTCATATGCATTACAGTAGGAGTTGGCACTTGACACTGAATAGGCATATTTTGACAAACATAAGAATAGTAAGGGACCCCAGGAATACTACCTTGGGGAACTCCAACATGTTACGGCAGGGGTTCTGATTCCGTTTTGTTGATTTTGACTATTTGTTTCTGTTGCTAAGGTAGGGGACTTAAACAGTCTACAGAACCTATACGATAGATTGAAGTTTATTACATAATATATTTGTGGTTGACAGTTTATCGAAGGCCTTTTGCAGGTCTAAGGTTACCATACGCTATGAGGTTCCTTTTGACATTTCTGTTCTCAGGTATCCATCAGATTTTAATAAAGGGAGGTATCGGTGAGTAGGATCTCCTAAAGCCCGAATTGATAGTATGGGAGAATGCTGTTGTCATTAAGGTATACTACTTGAGAATACACCGCCATCTCCAGAATTTTAGATTATTATACTGAGTATACTAAACAGGTCTATAGTTGCTTACATCAGACCTATTATTTTTCTTGAATGATAGGAGTAACTCTGGGCCTCCTTGAACCCTCCGGTACGGGCTTAGTGGTGATTGATTGATTTAATTATGTGAGCAATAGGGATTGACAGGTTCAAAAGCACCCATCTTTTTAGGAACTTAGATGGAGTTATCAGGGCCTGTGCTCTTAGTTGGTTTAACCTGCTTAGTTCTTTTTGAATGAAGTCATGAGATACACTTACTAGTTGACAACTGTTTGGGGTTACCCCTTATTGTATAGTATGTTTGAAAATTATCAGAGTCTGTGTTGAAGGTATTTGATGCAGCTGGTAGTTTACTTACTAGTGTTGGTGCAACAGATGTGTAAGTAGGGAAATTAAAGCAATTTGCCACTTTAGATTTTCGTGGCATACCTCATTATCGATAGTGAGTACTATGTTAGACCTATCTACTGGCTTATGGCTATATCCCAACTGTTTTAGTTGTTGCCAGAGCTTTCTGGGGGGATATGCTTAATTCTTCAATTTTTGAGCAATAGTGCTTTGCCTTTTGCTCCTTTTATTAAGCCTCTCTGTACTCGTTCCTCGCCCTTTGGAATTATTTAGTGCTGCAATATCCTGTTCTGTATGCTTAAAATCTTTTTAGCCAGCCTGTCTTGAATTTCAATAATTATCTAATATCTCAGTAGTCATCCAGGGTTCAGTTCTTCGTTTATTCCTAACTCTTGAACTGTTGCAATATTATTAGAATGGTAGTGGAACATTGTTTGAATTTTTTCCCAGCATCGTTTACGTCCGTGCAACTTGTTGATCTCTAGTCCAGTCCACAATTGTGTAGCTATTTACCAGTGGTTCTTTTACTGTAGTTTCTAGTTGACTCATTTTTTTTGTCCTGTGTAGAGCCTATCCTATCCCTTGTGATTTTCCCTGGTGCAGTAAATGATGAAATGTCACTAAGACCTGTGGTAATAACGCCTGACTGACTAATGTTCTCAGCGCGGGTTGCAAAGGATGTGGTCAAATTAGGGTGGCTTGAGAAACTGTGTGATCCGGGTTGGTTTATTAATTAAGTTGAGGTGTAGATATTTAATCTGAATTTGCTTATACCTTTTGCATAGCCCGTTATTTTGATGCTGAAACGATATGAAGTCGCCCAGTATTATTGTTTCCGCAATGCTTTCAACTCCAGACAAGACTATGGAAAAGTCTTCTAAGAACGGTCTGGGTAGGAGGGCGGGTAAACTAGTTCCTACTAGTGCGGTTTATTGGTCTTGGGAAGCAGCACTTCAAACATAGAATCTCCAGTTTATTGTTATTTAAATCAGGTCTTGGGTTGTAAGCTAAGTCATTCTAATGTAGGCACATACTCCACCGCCCTTTCTGTTCCTATCTAGCGTTTTATATTGTATACCTTCTATTATTGACCTCGTCGTCCTGTCACCGTATCATCCCAACAAGGATTCAGAGATGGGTTCATACTGCCGCCCTAATTTTGTTAGCTAGAATTCCTAATCTCTGCCCAATTTAGGAAGAAAAGAACGTGATCTTGCATTGACATGAATAAAGATGACGGCCTGTTTTCATAACAAATCATAATCATAATTATGGCAATGGGGTCATTTGTCATTAAAATTAGGTAAATCATTGGTCTACTGCTAAAGGGGTAACTGTTGCAAAGTGATTTGTTACACACAAAATGAAATTCTGGCACCGGTGCTATAATTGTAATACATCCATTCATGCACCCACCCCTTACACATTTTACATTAAGGTGCCCTTTCTGTTTTTCCTGCGTACTTTAGTTTACAGTGTATGCATCTGTTTGGTCGTTGTTTAGAGATATAATGGCTGTATTGTTACATTTGGACCTATGTATGCTTACATATGGAGTTAAGGTTATCATCCCTAGCTACTAGACCGTCATTATTGCCGTCATTTATTCTGTCTGTTTTGCCTCTGCACAATAGTTTGAGGTCCTGGATTAATTTGGATATCACACTTAAGAGCGCTCCAATAGAGCTGTGTGCCATTGTTTTTGTTGGGTATGCGGTGTTGCCCATACTTGCAGCTTTCCTTTCTTCAGTATCACTAGCTCTGTACATGGTCTCAGTGGCCTGTCTTTTTCCCTTCTCTGCTTTCCCTGGGCTCTGTTGTGGTCTTTTAGGGCCTCCACATATAGTTAGCTCTTTCAATTTGACTACAGTCTCCACTGATAGAGCTTATTGTACATGACTGTTTTGCTCCTTCTGTCACCCTACTGTCCCCTATTTGTGGCTGAGGTAGCGGTCTTCTGTTGACATACCCAAAAATGTTCTTTAGTTCTTTAGGCTGTTTCAGATTTTTCCAGTTCCTCCTTCCTAAGTCTGTATCCTGTCCTATGCTGCTTTGACTTTCACCTCCATTCTGCTTTCCATGTCATCCTCTCTTTCCATTCATGCTAAGTTCTTCTAGTTTCTTTTTCCATTCTTGTTCCCTTTTTGGTGAGCTCTGCTGTCCAATCTTCTTTGCAGTTCCTCTCTGTCCCTTGGGGTTTTCTTGTTGCTCTCTGGCAACCCATTTTTTTTTATCCTGATTGCCTCAAGAGTGGGAAACATATGTTAATTCTGTTGTTAGGTTAGTATTTGTATATGACAGAGTGTGGGGGGGGAGGTAGAGGAGGAAACTGTGGCTATATGGCGAGAAGTTCTTGGGGAGGGGGAGTGGGAAGGAGAGTGAAGCAAGTGGGATAAAGTGGGGTGATTGGGGAGAGGAGGTCGAGGTGGGGAGGGGGAGGGTGAAAGAGAGAGGGGAGGGATCAGGTGATGAGTGAGATGTCGGTGGGGGAGGGGGGAGGGGTGGGAGTGTATGTGTGCGTCTGGCAATATGTGTGTGTGTGTGTGTGTGTGTGTGAGTATTGTGTTATGTGTGTGTGTGTGGTTGCGTGTGTGTGTGTGGGGGGGGCCTGTGGGTGAGTGTGTGGGTGAGTTTGTGGGTTGGGTGTAGTGGTGGGTGTGTCGGGTGGGGTGGTGGGTGGGTGTGTGTGGTGTGTCGTGGGTGTGTGTGGGTTGTGTAGTGGGTGTGTGGGTGTGTGTGTGGGTGTGTGTGGGGGTGTGTGTGTGTGTGGGTTGTACTTTGTTGTGGGTGTGTGTGGGTAGTGTGTCGGGTGTGTTTGTGGGTGTGTGTGGGTGCTGTGGGTGTGTGTGTGGGTGTAGTGTGTGGCGTGTGTGTGTGTGGGTGTGTGTGGGTGGGTGGGTGTGATGTGGTGTGTGTGTGGGCAACCTGTGTGTGTGGGGGGTGTAGTGGGTGGGTGTGTGGTGTGGGTGGTGTGTGGGTGGGGTGTGTTGGGTGTGGGTGGGTATGTGTTGTGTGTGTGTGGGTGTGTGTGGGTGGGTGTGGGTGGGTGGTGTGAGGGGGTGGTGTGGGGGTGTGTGTGGGGCGGGGTGTGGTGGGGGGTGTGTGTGGTGTGTGTGTGGGTTGTGTGGGTGTGTGGGTGTGTGTGGGTGTGTGGGTGTGTGTGGGTGTGGATGATGTGTGGGTGTGTGTGGGTAGTGTTGATTGGGTGGGTGTGGGTGTGTTGTGGGATGTGTGTGGGGTGTTCGTGTGGGTGTGTGTGGGTGTTTGTGGGTGTGTGTGGGGTGTGTGTGGATTGTGTGGGTGTGCGTTCGCACACTGGCTTCGCTACTCTTTTGAAGGATTATAAAAAAAAATTTAACAATCTTATTTCTTATTAATATGCACTAATATAGATAAATAATATAATTGCGTACACTATGTGTTTTGTAGTGTGTGTGTTTACTAGCTTGTCGTTCTTTGAAAAAGAGGGGGGGGGGGTTACGTTAAACACTATTTGTTATTGTTGTTGTTTTCACCTTCAGTACCTCTCCGGCCCAGATCTCCGCACCACTTACGCTACTTTACTTTTGACAGATTATTAGGATATTTTATCTCACTCAATTCCTTATTAATATTTGTCTGTTTATTATAACGTAATTAGGCGTGCACACGTGTGTTTGTATGGCGTACTTGTTTACTAGCTTGTCCCTCAGAAAAAACGGGGGGGGGGGGGGGTTCACTAGGCCTACACAACTCTTCTGGAGTTTACCTGCGATATTTAGATAATTTACTACCCACTAATATCTCCTGGTACTGAAATAGGGAGAGAGAGATGGTTATAGCATAAACCAGCAGGGCCGTGGGACACTGAGACTTTAGACTAACCAAAATTAACCACAATAGGCATGTTGATGTCGTCTGCACAACAAGGAGGATCCTGCTGGTCGGCTGTTAATCAACTCTTCAATTCGTACTCTTCAGGAACTTTATCATGCATTCATGTTTTTATTTCTTTTTCTTTAAGGACTTGGTATTCCCTCTTTTTTCTTTAGTACAGATTATGGTCATAAGAAGTCTGGATGATGTTAGGCTACCTTCACAACACCAACAGCTGGAGGATTGGACTAATTTTTTCTTACTTTTCAGGGGGGGGTATTTACTTAATCACTCTGTTATGACCTTATCACTTACACTGCTGCTATAATCAAACCAACATATGTATTGATAATTTTTCAGATTCACACGTTAACCATTAACTGTTTGGATATTTTGTGTCAACACTGCGGCTAGTAGCCTGATCCAGCTGGACTGTTACCCTCCCTCACTCAAAATTTCATTCAAATTTAAATTGTAAAATTCTTGATCTTATCACATTATTCGCACTCTTGAAAGTATTACACTCTTGTAGGTATGTTCACTTGATTCACTCACGTACGATGACCGCTAATAAGATCTTAGGACAGCCACTAAAACGGCTTCAAATCCTGGAAGAACTATTTAGCGTTTACTGTTCATGTGTGCTCGTGTGTGGTGTGTGTGTGTGTGTGTGTGTGTGTGTGTGTGTGTGTGTGGTGTGTGTTTGTGCTTCTGTGCGTTGTGTGTGTGTGTGTGTTGTAAGTGTGTGTGTGTGTGATGTGTGTGTACTCACCTAGTTGATGGTTGCAGGGGTCGAGTCATTGCTCCGGCCCCGCTCTTCCATGGTCGCTACTAGGTCACTCTCCTGAACGTGAGCTTTATCTATACCTCTCTTAAAGCCATGTATGGATCCTGCCTCCATACATCGCTTCCCAAAACTATTCCACTTCCTGACTACTCTGTGGCTGAAGAAATTACTTTTCCTACTTCCTGTGATGCATCTGTGTCTTCAACTTCCAAATGTGTTCCCCTTGTTGCTGTGTCCCATCTCTGGTAAATCCTTTCTTTGTCCAATGTCAATTTCCTCTCAGTATTGTGTATGTCGTTATTCATGTCCCCCTATCTCTCCTGTCCTCCAGTGTCGTCAGGTTGGTTTCCCTTAACCTCTCCTCGCAAGTAGGACATACCTCTTAGTCTGGAAACTAGTCTTGTTGCAAACCTTTGCACTTTCTCTAGTCTTCTTTACGTGCTTTGGCTAGTTGTGTGGTTCCAAACTGGTGCCGCATACTCAATACGGGCTAACGTTTGTACTCGCCTATTTGTGTTGCAGGGGTCGGGTCTTAGCTCCTGGCCCCGCCTCTTCGCTGATTCGCTACTAGGTCTCTCTCTCCCTACCCGAAATGAGCTTTTCATACCTCGCCTTAAAAATATGTTGGTTCCCGACTCCACTTCATTCACGTTACTCACCTATTTGTATCACCTATTTGTGGTTGCAGGGGTCGAGTCTAGCTCCTGGCCCGGCCTCCTTTCACCGGTTGCTACTAGGCCCTCTCTCTCCCCGCTCCTGAGCTTTATCAAACCTCGTTCTTTAAACACTGTGTATGGTTTCCTGCCTCCAAACGTCATTTTCTTAGCTATTCACTGCCTTACAACTCTATGACTGAAGAAAATACTTCCTACTATCTCTATGACTCATTTGTGTTCTTCACTTCAATTGTGGCCTCTTGTTTCTTGTGTCCCTCCCTGGAACATCCTGTCTTCGTACACTAGTCTATTCCACGCAGTATTTTATATGTCGTTATCATGTCACCCCTGACCCTCCTGTCCTCAGTGTCGTTCAGGCGATTTTTTCCCTTAATCTTTTTCACTAAGGCACATTCTCCCCTTAGCTCTGAATCTAACTTGTTCGCAAAACCTTTGTTACTTTCTTCTAGTTTCTTGACGTTGCTTTATCAAGTGCTGGTTCAAACAGGTGCTGGCTTACTCCACGTATGGGCCGAATACACGTGTACAGTGTCTTGAATGATTCCTTACTAGGTGTCGGAATGTGTTCTCAGGTTTGCCAGGCCGCCCTTATCGCTGCAGCAGTTATCTGATATGTGTGCTTCCGGGACATATGCCTCGGTGTTATATCACCCCAAGATCTTTCTCCTTGATTGAGGTCTTGCTGTCTTTGGCCCACCTAGCCTATACTCTGTCTGTGGTCTTCTGTGCCCTTCCCCTATCTTCATGACTTTGCATTTTGGCAGGATTAAATTCGGAGAAGCCATTGCTGGACCAAGGTGTCCAGTTGTCCAGGTCTCTTTGAAGTCCCTGCCTGGATCTCATCAGAATTTAATTCTCCTCATTAAACTTCACATCATCTGCAAACAGGGACACTTTTGAGTCTAGCCCTTCCGTTCATGTCGTTCACATATACCAAAAATAGCACTGGACTAGGACCGACCCCTGTGGGACCCCGCTCGTCACCAGGTGCACTGTGGATAGCATTCATTTACGTACATGACTCGTTGTTGCCTCCCTGTCAGGTATTCATCTGATCCATTGCAGTGCCCTTCCTGTTATATGCGCTGATGCTCTAGCTTCTGCACTAATCTCTTGTGAGGAACTGTGTCAAAGGCTTCTTGCAGTTCCATGAAGATGCAATCAACCCACCCCACGTGTGTGTGTGTCGTGTGTGTGTGTGTGTGTGTGGTGTGTGTGTATGTGTTGTGTGTAGTGTTGTGTGTATGTGTGTGTCTGTGTTGTGTTTGTTGTCTTGTGTTTGGTGTCTGTGTGTGTGTCTGTGTTGTGTACTCATTTGTGTGTGTGTGTTGCGTGGTGTATGTGCATACTTAGGAAGGAGCCGGCGCCGGGAAGCTGTGAGTACGATGAATGTTTAATGGGAAGTGAAAAGACCATTTAAGGTAAAGATGTGGCAAGAGGAGAGAAGTAGGTGCGGTTACTGTGTACCTTCATATAAGGGGACTTTTATACTTACGTGTGTGTTTGATAATATTGGGATATTCGAGAGAGTAAGGGAGAAGGAAATTCCTATTATGGGGATAATTATTTTTGTGTGTGAAGTAGCTCTCATCCTGTACGAACCCTCGTCCATAAATACAATACATCTCATCCCTTAAAGTTCACTTGCCAGTTGCATGATCAACTCTGTTCATTGCTGCTGCAACATTCAGTTATCATTACCTTTTTACCTAACATTTTGTCGGTAATTCTACCATTATTACTGTATCACATTAATGTAAAAAAATCTTGCATTTGTCTTTAAAATCCTGCCCAACCCTTATTTACAAATTTCCTTTATTTATTCCTAAAAAATTAGTGAGCTTAGTAAATTATTCGCCTGAACACTGTTAATTAACTACTGTGCCGAGGGTGTGTTTGTCTCCTCTCAGCTCGCTGTTTATTCCTCGGCGTTGCTAAACAAAGCTGCCAGATATAAAAGATAGCTAAGTATACCCTGACCATCAGGTCTCTACTTGTCTATATTCATTCTATCGATCCCTACATTTGCTTTCAAATAATCCAATCTATTGCTACTTAGAAATCCTCGACGGGTACTTTCAGTGGTTCCCTGCATTTTTTTTATTTCTTTCTAACTTTTCGTTTTATATTATGCCCAAACACACGAAGTCTCATCGATCGGCTTCAAATTTTCTGCGAGTAAACTATTGGTAACTGTTCTTGGAATAGTTGTTTTTTTAATCTTACCGAATAATGCAATTACATTATTGGTCCTTTGTCATTTTAATAAGGCCATTGACTACTTTATTGTCTAACAATTTAGTGTTATCAATGGTGTCTACTTTAATACCTAACAATTTAGTGTTATAAATGGTGTGTATTTAATGCTTAGCAATATAATGGGTATAAATTGTTGTCTCCATCAATCTCGCCGAGGCCTTCTTGTCCCTGTCTCCAAAGAGACATGAATAATCAATCCTGGCTCGTGGATGTGAGTGGGTTCGGGGCCACCTAAGATTCTCGCATGTAGATCGTGAATTTGTAACGTCTTCCACCTTGAGAATGGGCTCTTCGAAGGGCAACTATGGAAACTATTCAATTCTGAGATCTCCAGCAGAAAAAGTAAATGTTGATAACATTCCATGCATAATGTTTGAAGTGTAGCGGTGATGGTACTCTGTTTTCTCTCATCATGACCACACCAGATATAGCTGCCCACACTGCATCAGATTTAGTCATTGAGACCACTCCAGTCCTGGTTATCAGGTCCCCACCAGTTCTGGTTATCAGGTCCCCACCAGTTCTGGTTATCAGGTCCCCACCAGTCCTGGTGGTGAAGATCAGACCTGTTCATCATTCTATACTGGCAGGCCAGCTTTAGGCTTAATGCCCCCGCAGGACATTCGACCTGCAAAAAAAAATAGTAGCGAAGGAGAGATCCTCATCTGATATAGGAACAGAACACGGGAGGGTCCTTACCTGGTGTAGAGGTGGAGTGTCCTCACCTGTAGTAGGGATGAAGGTTCACCTGGCGTAGGAATTCAGGGTCACCTGGTGTAGGGGTGGAAGTAGCCACCTAGCCTAGAGACGAATGCCAATCAGTTGGTGTGGGAATAAAGGATCATTACTCGAGTATAATATACAGCCGGGGTTTGAGTGGGAAGTCTTGGTGAAAAGTATCGTGCTGGAGCTGAAAATGAATATTTGTCGTCGACACTACCAGGTTGTGTTTACAGACGAGGTTTCTCCAGTACGCTGCAGTTATTAATAAGAATTTATTACTTGAGCCAAACGTGGCAAATTAAGATCCCATCTGTGAACTTGTACACACGCGAAGTTTGTCTCCTTAGCGATTAGTGCCATCTGTGTTTAATTTAGCCACAAGTCTTAATTAATGCTAAGAAATAATTTAGTGGCCACACATTATAGTGACTATGAAAGACATTCTCTCCTAGTTGTTCAACAGTGATGTTCCAGACTTTGTCTATTTATGTATTCACGCGAGATGGGCACATGTGTCCTCGTTACGGAAAGTGTAGTAACTACGTTGGGTATTTCTGATTTGACCTCCTGGCCGTAGGCACCCTGGGCATCAGTGCCACTTGCTGTTGGCCATAATGTGCAAGATTCATTTTCTTACATTGCCAGTGTCTTATTTTATAATTCATTGTCACTTTTTAATACCGACCGTTTCCACTGACGTAGTAAACACATCCCTCCCCCACCCTTACAAAATAAGAGGAAACACATTTATCGTCATTCACTCAATCGCTGCCTTTCCAGAAGCACGCAGACATCACAGATCGAATAACCTTCGTAATTACAACCTCCCACCTCTAGGACTCAAGTCCGGCTGACTGATTTTCCAGAATTTTTGCTTACACTCCAACAACACGTCAAGTCATGGAAAAAAAAACCATTTGACTTCGCTCAAACCCAACGTGTTCACCAAGCCCCGCTAATGTTCAAGCCCTTAGC
>NC_069419.1:25445518-25499837 GCF_026875155.1 Cherax quadricarinatus
AGGAGCTAATCTATCATCAACTTTATTACCACACTCATCTACCATACCACATTATTCTATCTCATATCACCATAATCTAAAACACACCCACCTATACCACACTTAATAATCTCCAAAACTCCCCCTCCCATTCACCCCCTCCCACCCCAAAATCACCACATCATTCAACCACCCCTACAATCTCCGCCCCCCAACCGACAACCCCCCCCCCCGACCCCCCGACCCTGAACAAGGTCAAGGAGTGAGGATTTGCTGTGTGCTTCTTAAAAGTATTTCCTGCCCATGTTCATTGACGTTGGCATCATAATCACCTTGAAATGATGTTCTTCCTCTCGCCATCGCATTCATGTGTTAGTACCTCTGTATTAATGTGTGCAATGCAGACCTCAAGTGCCAATATGATTACCCTATCAACTTTCTGATGCTAAAATGTCTATTCCCTTCTGTCAACATAAATGTCAGCATGTTATAATTATTGGTGAACCTCAACCAAATCTATGCAGAGGGACTTTGATGGATTGAGTGTTTGGGACACTTCTCTGGCTCTCCCTCGACTCAGTAGGTGAGGGATCTATCTGAGCATAGTCGCTTGCCAACCTTGGCTATGTTGGAATCATTCTGTCCACAGGCTGTTCTTTACGAAACTTAAGATTCCACCTGAAAGAGGAACAAGGACTCTTACACGTACAACAGTTGTGTGGAGCCCCCCCCCCCCCCCCAAAATCTGGTGGTCCTGGTCAAGGATTGACAAGGTTATTCTATGTTGAAATTTTCCACTCTATAATCGGCAGAATGGGATCCGTCTCTTCCAGCAGTCAGGAGGAAAACTGTCCTGGTTTAATAATTTGCTGCGAAGATTGCAAGTTCCTGTTCCTGCTCAAGGGAAGTAAGTTGCGCGAACCTGCTTAGCTTTCCGCAAAAAACTTATCAATGTTGTGGTGATGACTATAAGGCAGGAGTAGTGTATGTTCTAATATTTTCGCTGGACAAAATAAAATAAAAGGTTTTGTGAACCCGATAAAGTGAGCCACAGACTGCTGTGTAGATGGGCAGAACCAGCTAGCGTCACTTTAATTCTCATCTATCAGCACTGCCTTGCACAGTGTAAAGGGCCTTCCTTGTGAAAGAGGCAGTGTAGTTTCTGTTCACGAAAAGAAAACCAAAGGGGAAATCAATAAATATTATAACAAGTGTCACTCTTGTCAGTCCACTGGCATGATTCTTGAGAAAATACTCTCAAGTAAATGAATGCTTTTTTCAACTTACGCTCACTTTTTTGTGACCGTCAGTATGGATCAGAAAACGTACAATGCTTTCATATATGCTCTATTTATTCTCCACTATGTGGCTCAAGACATTCGATGGTTCATGGTATGCGTTGGAGTAGTAGATCATTGCCGGTGCTTTTCGACAGAGCATGGCACCAGGACTCTTGGCAAAAAATGGGGAATCACTAGGAGTCGCCCGGACTCCTGCACATGCTCCTCAGTCGATTACCTTTAAGCAGATTTCTAAGAGTAGCCTCAACGGTGACAGAGTGAACAAGACACTGCTGGTGCAGGAAGGTGTGCTTGGGCCACTGGTATGGTATATCTACTTCAATGAACTTCAGCTCATCCCAGAATCCCATGCATATGGAGACGACTGTACTCTGACATTTGCTTATCCAAGAGAGGAAATGCCAGTGCGCCTAAGTTACATACAATCACCAACTTGTACTATATTATCCTGGAAAAAACCGATGGCATATCACATTGCAAAACAACAAATGTGATTGACCCCCCCCCCCCCCCCCCCCTAGGGCACCATGATGTTAATGCTGGAGCAGTGGCGTGAGGATATGAATGACAGAGCCTCGGCACCGCGATATACCCCCCCCCCCAACCCAGGATGAAGTAGATTTCCTTTAGGTGAAATTTGACTCAAAACAGGTATGAAGGACCACGTTGTATAATCTAACCAACCAAGCGGCCCAGGAAAGCTTCAGCACCTTGAAGTATCTCACATCTGATCAATACAGTAGTGATCTGCAAAATTCTTGTACGAGGCACATAGTACACCAAACTGGCGTTTGTTCACTTTCTTGAGATTGCCTGCCCTTAGTCCATTCTGTGATTCTTGACAGATTAGTGGAACAAAGCCAGGACCAACCATCTCTCGCCTGGACTCATCGCCTCGGTAGATCTTGTCATTCTGCAAAGCCTTCAATACCAGAAGGAATGGAGGCGGCCTTTACTTGCATGTACAAGGCCATTTTGGGCTCCATTCCGAGGACAGAGGAAGAGGCTTCTACACACAAAGACGGGAAGAAAACATTCTATTTGCACTCTAACTGTAACCTTCTCCTGTTCATTACTTCATCTAAGTCATATCTCTTTGGAGGACTCGTGTCTTGACCATTTTCATCCAGCTATAACGGCACCTGTGAATGAAATGAAGTCGGTTGACAAATGAAATCGCAGGACTCATCCAGAGAGCTGCTACAAAACTTTTTACTGATACCTATTTTGCATATCTCTTAACAATTTTAAAAAGCGTTTTCTAATGAACTGATGTAGGTAACAGCTCTTAGCTTTTAGAGTATAGTTAGGAACCAAAACCCAATCCTGTAAAAAAACCTGGGTACTTAAAAAGAGGAATCAGCAGGAGAGTGAAGAGGTACTTGAAACAGTATTGGATAACAATATCTTTGCAGTGAGCATTAGAGTTTAAGTCAAGCTGTCAGTGTGTGAAAATGAATTCCACACTACACATGGAGTGTGCGTATAGGTAGGAGCCATTCACTACTGCACATCCTTTCTTTTTTTGCAAGAGATACTCCTTTAGCTCGCGTATCTCTTCTTTATGGCCTGTTAAGAAGATTACAGCAAATAAGAGATAATTGTGGTTGCCAGCATCGAGCCTCGGGTAGCACTAGACACGACTGCAAATGAAAAGTTGATGTGGCTGCTCGATGTAAATAGATCTGGCCTTAGCTTAGGGGAGGCTGCCTCGGATGTAGTGAGGTATCTTGTTCAAAGGTAATGAAGCTACTATCCACTTCCTTGGAACAAATACGATTACCTGTTTAATACCAGGCTCTTTCCCATGAACATAATAACTAATATGCCTTTGCAGAAGCAGGCAGTGTGGGTGAGCTCATTGTTGGGCTCACCACAGGTGAACTAATTATTGTTCTTGCGACAGTCAGTGATGTAAGAATGTACAATTAAGTGAACCAAGCTGAAAAGAAGAACAAAAGGTGTCGAGTTATCGTGCCCCTTGAAGGAAGGTTTATTGCTATGTGAAGTGCTGTTGGTCAAGAATATAACTGCGTACAGGTGCTGCAACACGACTTCTTCGGAGTTAGCCCTTTCCATTACGCGTAATAATGCATCAATTTTTTAACCATCATCTTTTTTATATTCCGGGCAAGCTCTTAATGACGTAGGTACAACACGGATGGGAAGGAGAGAGTTAGGGGTAATCACGTTTTATGTGAGGAAGAGAGGATAGCTCTAATTCCTAGGTCAATAAAGCCCTTCACCATAGGTAACAGGGTGGCACGCCTCTTGATGAGTGCAATGGTGTAACAAGTTGCCCCCGCCAGGGCGGCGGGCATTCTCTCTACCAGCGCCAGCAGTCGATAGACGTATGGACAGTGTCAATACAGCCACATCCGACTCGTCTTCTAGCTATTGTCATTCTGAGTATTAACAAACTACTTGTAAACAAGGCGAAGGCTTAATTATCCTTTAGATGAGGTAAATATAGTAGCTGTAAGGCTAATTGCTTACCTCCCCGCCATGATTACACGAAGAACGTTTTTTCTGGAGTCCATCGCCCCTCACTTGCTAGGTTCAAGCACCAGAGCTACCTGTGGAGGGCCCCGCCTTGAGCATCAGGCTGTTGTTTGCTAGACTGCTCACAGGCCATCATATACGCCGCAGCTTGGCTGATCAGAAAGTTTCCCTCTTGAAGACAGCTAGAGGTTTGCTTTTTGGGCAGTTCCTTATGCAATGTAGGGAAGGTTGTTGCGAACTAAAGTCTCTTCTCACGTGTTATCTTACCTCACAATGAATTAATCATATTGCTTCCTTTTCATTGGCGGGTATTTTGCACTCTACTGAGGGACACTTGCTTTTGTTTGGGAGGGATTCAGTGTGTATATTGGGACCACGCTTCAGAAAGTTCCAGGTGTAAATTATGATGTATCTTTCTTCATACCATCCATGGAAGCACAGTTTTACGAAGACCAGGTTGTTTTCACTATTTATTAACATTACCCACCCAACACCTCCTTCCTTATTCCCTTAATCCTTTTCACCAAATTCAATCAACCTCTAACTTTCACCCCTGTCCACCACCCCTATAGATATGATTGTTAATGTATGCAATAGCTCAGATAAATAAGGCAAAGTGACTTAACAGAGTATCATATTGGCTTTGCTCGTGGTGAGTTTGTTAGTTCTAGTTATTCGTTATCATTATAATTGCGGTGTGATACCAACACTTTGGTGATCCTTAACGTTATTACTTTTCAAGTCCCTTGGCATTTTCTCTTCTCTTCAATTGAGTTACTTCATTCAGTTAATACTCTTGCTTCATTTCAAAACCAACAAGAACACTCCCACCTCATAACCTAAAATTTGTTCCCTAACCTGAAACATCGTATTTCCAGCTCTCCCCGTCGGTCCCTCCCCCCACAATACCTGGTTAATTAATACTGGAGATTCGCTGTATCTTTTAATCGATGTTCATTTCTTATGACATCTTCATAGTATCGTCTGCAAAGTTGATACTGTGCTACGATATTTATGTTGTTTAGGATTATGAGAATGAGAAAGAAGAAGGTTGATTGCTGTTGCCTTTGATTAATGACCTTTCTTTTTACTGTGGTTAGCCTAGAACTATACTGTAGTGATTAAACATTCTTAGCATCAAATTTATTCGAAAAGTAAAGTTCGTCTCTGCCCTCTTTGGTAAATCTAAAAATACTGGTGGTTCCATTTTTTGGTCTAAATATCCCTTCCTTAGGAGTCCAACATCAGGGGTCTCGATGAACGCCATAATGGCAGCCACTGGCACTTTTAGAACAATAAATATCCTAGTTAGGAGTTTACAGACTCGCGCCCCACTGCCCATCTGACTTGTCAATAAACATAACATTACCATTACCTGGGGTGACAACCCACCTGGCTTGACGTTCAGATGAGGTCCTTCACCCCCAGGCTTATATTAAGACCTTTAACAAAGTAATCCTTTTATCGTAGCAACTTTGACGTAGTATTCTTTTGGCGGGAGCTCCTGCAGCAACAGAAGACGATAGTGGCCAATGCGTGGAACTGCTGCAGCAGCAATGTTTATAGTGCCCCTGTTGGTGCAGGACGATGAGTGAAAACGTCCCTGTTACTGGAACTCTCTTGCAAGCGACCGTGAAGGACACGACCTTATGTTTATAGCGATTGACTTCGGAAAATCATAGAGGAATATACTTGTAGAAGAATTGGAAAGGATTAAAATGGGCCAGGAGGGAAGAAGAGTTAATTGAGGAAACTTAAAAAGTGGAGTAACTTTAGAGAACTTACTAGATGGGAAGCGAGTGTTAAGCAGTAAATAGGAACAAGAGTGCGGGACGAAAAGGGGAGTAAAGGCAGTAGGTTCGATCTATTAAAGGATAGCGAAAATTCGGAGAATGGGAAAGGGGCCAAAACCAGTGAGATGTAGGAATGGAAGGGAAGTTAGGAATGTAGATGAGGGTTGGAATGGAAGGGAAGGTGAGGTACGAATGGAAGGGGACAATAAGGGCGTGTGTGGTAGGAATGGAGAATAGGGAACGGAATTAAATAACGGCGGTATGCGATAAGTAAAGGGTAAAATTTTCAGATTAGCAAAAAGTGTGGAAGGGGAGACGATGGGACAGTAAGATTACGTATTTTACCACAGGGTTAATAAGGATTAATTATTCTTAAAGATTTTGAATGAATGTAAAATTACGGTGCTGATCTGACTGTGGGATGATTATTGGTGATAGACGGGTGGTTGCGTTATATCGAAACTGTTGATCTCCTGGGATTTTCTTGCACAAGTGAAAGGATTTATGTGGGCGGAAAAAGAGTTGATAATGAGAGAGGCCCGGTAGAATGCACAAACTGGATTCAATCTAACAGGAAGGTGACAATAACGCAAATAATCCACGTTGCAACAGTGGCATATAGAAAAGCAGAACACTGCACTGTGATTTCCACTGTGTCGGATTTAAGAACATGAAACTGAGGCTACAGAGGGCACAGCTCACCATACTGAGCTGTCCAGGATTGGAATTACATAGCCCCTGGTATGATAATCGTGCTTTCTGTTGTGCTTCATGCAGAGATGGTGAGGGTCACAGGATTTATGTGAATACTTTTGAGATGTTGTGGAACAGAGCATCCGCAGTAATTATGCATTGTGCAGCCCGACAAATCTGCAGCAAACTGTATGATGCTATGAGGGCAACATCGAAACCTAAATTTCTAAGGAATGTTTCCTGGCACTTTGTTGAATCCTTGCCATGAAGATTCAGGTGCGCGAGAGCATAGGAGAGCTCTATCAGTACTCTAAGTAAGTGAACTTAATAATATCTGGTACCATTAGAAGGTGGTGCGAGGTTAATTTGAATATTTTAAGAGGGCTGGGGGTGGAGGTACGTTGAGGTGGTTAGGAAATTTGCAGAGGATGGAGCAAAAACCAGATGACTTGGAGAGTGATTAATTCTATAGAGGAGAAAGGCGGGATAGGGGTCACCCATAGGAGTGGACACCAGCAGGCGCGTGGGAACGTGTTAGATAGTAAGTGAGTGGAGGCTTAGTCGCTTTTATGTCCTGGACGTGCTGTTGGAGTTGTGTGCAAAGAAACATTTGTAAAGGGATTCAGGGAAATCCGGTAAGGCGGACTTGGAATACTATGGGGTGGATGTTTCAAGAGGGAGGGGGGGTGGGGATATTTGCAGGTTTGGAGGAGATCCGAACTGTAGTATAAGCGCTCCGTTGATAGAGACAGTGTTTGGAGTGAGTTAATGGTAAAGAAAATTGCAGACAACATATTACTGAATATAAGAACAAAGCTTATAATACGACCACATAAGCATTTGAATATAAGATAATGAGCAAGCAACGTTTACATTAGCTGGAGACTTAGTCAGTTATCACAAACATGCCATCAACTTCCATCTGTCATTTCTAGGAACGTACATTTCTTGGGAATCTCCTCTTTTCTGCAATTTTCCAGCGTCGTGATGATGTTGTTGGTAGCAACACGAAAGGCCTAGCCTGTCATTCTTACTCCCCCGTGGTTGTTTGCTCCTGTATCGCTTGGTTTGCGATATTTGCATTATATGTATAATATATTATATATATATATATATATATATATATATATATATATATTATATATATTTATATATATATATACTCTAATATCAACCACCTAAAGCACTTACTGCGCTCATATTTAAAAGAAAAACTGCGTGTCCCAATCCTACAACACGCACAATATATAGCAGAGTATATGGGGTAAATATGTTCTTATCTTTACGACCCCTGCCCCCCTGACAATATATCTAAAATGTCATGCACATGCGGGAGGAGGGGGTGATGGGAGGGGCGGGAGGTGGGGGGAGGTGATGGGAGGGACGAAGGCGGGGGGGGAAGGTGATGGGAGGGACAGAAGAGGGAGTGATGGAAGTTGTGGAGAATGGGTGTGGTCGGGGCGGGAGGTGGGGAGGCGTTGTCAGAATCGTTTGGAGTACGGGGTGTTGGCGTGGTACAGGAAGGGGGTTGGGGGGAGAAAAAGTGGGGAAGGGGTGAATAAGGAGTGGAAAGGGGAAGTTGCGTGGGAGAGAAAGATAAGGTTGGGGGAAATGAGCTGTGGGGAGAAAAAGAGGCCCCATAGGTGGTATAGTAATATAATATTATATTTTTATATATTTATATATATATATTAATATTATATATATATTTTATATTTCTAGGACTTTGGAAAGTTTTGTGTGCTTGATCTTGTTGACAGATTCGAAAGGGGGTGGGGGATAGGAAGGTGAATTGTATAGAGGTGGGGACTGGGAAAGGTGAATTGTATGGGTAAGGGATAGGAAGGTGAAGGGTATAGAGGTGGGGGACTAGGAAAGGTAAAGGGTATGGGAAAGGGCCCCGTAAATTTAAACCCCCGTTAAATTTGTCATTAAATTTCCCCTTCCCGGGCGGTGTATTCAGGAATTTAAGATGCACTGAAGTACCAAACTGTTACGTGATGGGCCCTCCCAGCTAAAAGTCTAAAAATATTTTGTGTTTATTTTTTGCCATTTTCTCCCCGGGTTTTTTAGTTTTTTACCTACTCCTTGTTTTATTTTTTGTGGACCTCAGATAGAAGTAAACACATTCTAAGTTTGTTTTTTTGGAATAAGAGCGCTGGTATAAATTTTATGGGTAAAAAAGTTTTTTGTCGTCTATTGAAATTTTTAGAAGTCGTCCCCTGTTATCCAGGGGGAGAACTACTGGAGTTTTCCTACAGCCAGGGTAAGCCCTTTTTATCTACCCTTTTTCCCCCCTTCACCTGGGATTGATTATGCTTAAGTTACCTGCATTTCTTAGGTTTAAACTGGTATATGTGGTTTTGCCAAACCTTGTGTCTTTGGTAACCCCTTTTTTTTCTCAGCACGTGGATCCCTGGGTTTCTCCTTTAGGCCAAGGGTGTCTTCACCGTAAGAGGTGTTACAATTTGTCCCGGAAAAGGCAATAATCACTTGGCCTGTTTTGGTTGGTTTTGTGGTGTGTGTGCTTGGTTGTGTGTTTGTGTGTTTGTGTGTTTTTGTGTGTTTTGTGTGTTTGTGTGTTTAGGGTTTCTGTTTTTTTTTTCCTGTCTTTTTTTTTTTTTTCTCTTTTAGTTCCAAACCAATCTTTTTGCCCTGAGAAAAGTTTCGCTTATTCTGGGGAACTGGTTTAAAAACATCCACCCCCATCGAGTTGCCTCTAAAAAAAATCGAAGAACCTATTTTGCCCGGGGCTCCTTCTCCGTTTAAATTGTTTTTTACGACACAGTTAAATCCTGGCAATTTCTACGTCCTCATCACCTCAGTAAAAACAAGGAAATCACGTCTTCGTCTGTACCCATTTAAAAGGGGGTTTTACTAAAAAACCCTTCCGGGCTGTTTTGGGAAGAAGGTGTGGACAGGCATTTTAAAGTCAAAACCTGACCCAAAAAGGGCTTGGTTCGTACTTTGGGTTTTTACTTTGGGGCAAGCAGCCCCCAGCCGGGTTTAATCAGCCCCCTGTTTCCACCACAACCCTTTGGTCTCAGCCCGGGCCCCGGGGGGGCCCCAAAACCCCCCGAAACCCCCTCCGGTATGCCCCGGGGTACCCTAAAAACTTATCTACGGACCCTTCAAGATACCAGGGGTTGTCCGTTATCTTTTAGTCTTTGAAATTTTCCCGATTTTTTTCCCCAATTTTCTTTAAAATTTGGATTTTAAAACCCTCATATTTTTCTGTTTTTTAAATTATAAAGAACTTCCCCTTTTCTAAAATTTTATATCCTTTGATTACAATTGAATTAATATTTTTTTTTTCCATTCCTCCAGTTTTGTATACTTCCCTTTTCCAACATGCCCCCAAAAAAATCAAATTTTTTTTTGCACTTGGGGGAAAAGGGTCTTTGAAAGGTTGATAAAAACAAAAAGAAGATTGCAGAGGGGATTTAAAAAGGGTTTGGGGGGTCAGAACAGGGGGTACGGGGGAGTAATTTATTTGTAAAATCTAATGGGATTAAAAAAAAAACAATAATTCAAATTTTATTAAATTCAACTGCATACTCTCGGCTGAGAAAGTTTACAGAGGAAGATGCCCAAAGCTCACCCAGGTTTCCAAAGTGCTTTACATACAGAAATTTTTTCTCCCCCCGTCGACCCCCTCCCCCATCGCCCTTTCCCCCCCTTCGACCCCTCAACCCTTGGGGCCTCTCCCCCCGTCGATTTCCCACCCCCAAAACCCCCTCCACCCTTTAAACCCCTCCAAACCCTTTCGACCTTTTCCACCTCTCCATTTAAATTAAGGGGCCCCCAAACCAATCCCTCAAAAAGATCACCCCCCGGGTTTGCTAAGTATGTTCAGGTATTTTTCCTAAAGACAAAAAAAAAGAAGAAAAACTGGAGAGGGAGAGAGAGGGACCTCCCTCTACGGGAGAAGACGAAGAATCATTTGCCCTCAAGAATGCCAGATTTATCTGATACAGGGGGGAAGTGCTAACCAGAGAAGGGGGAAAATTTATTGACCTTCAAGGACTTATACGGGAAAACCGGGAGAGAAAAGAGGGCATATGAAAAAAAATTCCCGAAATATTCTTTTCATATTCCAAAAAAAAATCAAAAACCCTTCTGTGTGGGGCCCCAGCCAACAAGACGGATCCTACACGACGACAAAAAAAGAAATGAGCGAGTTTTAAGGAAATCCAAAAATGACTCAGTGTTCAGCGAGCCACTAACTAGTTTAAAGATAGACAGTCTAAAAAATTTTTTTCCCAATGAATGACCCCTAAAAAACTCTCCCAAATTGCAGTTAAAGATTTAGACATAACCCTAACTCCTACTAAAATTTTGGGGAAAAGCCTCGCGACATCCCCATGCCTAAACCCCCAGGCCCAGCTCGTGGAATCGGTTTTTTCTTTAAAAAACGGGCAAAAAACCTCTCCAGGGGGCCCTAAGGGGAAAAATGGAAAAGGAGCTTAAAACACGGCGAGTTTCTAGTCACAAAAAACAACAGTAAAAACCCACTCAAAAAGGGGGGCAGCAAAGCAGTAGCTAAAAACCTGTAGATAAATTTGGTTTTAACGTCCCCCCATCAAAAAAAATTTTTTGAAAGAGTTCTAAGAAGCGGGATGGGCAAACCCCCTGGACCCCCAAAAAATTGCAAAACCCCCAGGGAAAAATTGGTTTCAGAGCGGGTCGTTTCCCCCCCTTTCGCAACTGCAAACCCCACTATGATAGGGTTCCTTTAAAAGGCACGGAAAACAGATGAATGCAAAAATTTTAGTACTACACGGGATTTTGGGCAAAACCCTTTGAAAAGGGCGACCATGGTTTTAAATAGCACAAAAAATTTTGCGGCTAAGGGTTTAACCGGCAAAGTAGGAAAGATGGATCTTAAATTTTTTTAAACCCAATCCCCAATAAAGAGTAGGGGGTAAACGGAGTTAAAACCCAGATGCGCCCATAGTGAAGGGGCTCGTCCCCCCAAGGCCCCGTACTCGAAACCTATCCTTTCCTTTTTAATCATAACGGGCCATGGGACAGAGAGTAAACCCAGCACTGTATCATCTTTTGCAGAAATTTATTTAGAATCTGCAAGGGTGTCATCCATTGAGGACACGGCAAAGCCCAAAAGAAAAAAAACCCAATTTTTCCAAGGGGGCAAAAAGAAACAATATAAATGTTCAATGAAGAAAAATTTTCCAACCCTACCCCTTTTTAAAAAAAAGGGAGGAAATAATAATGGGGACGAGTATACTACAAACTTTAATCACCAATAGAGGGAAAAGTAATTTGAAGGACCTGGGTTTGTGGTAATGTCGGAAGACCTCACCTTAAAGGGCCCACAACAATGCCATTTATCACATTGTGGGGAAACTGTTTGGAAAAGGAAAATTGAGAACTTTCCCAAGGCAAGAGTTCTAAGCCAATGAGGGAACCTTTTTTTAAATAAATTTTTCCCTCTTTTGGCGGGAAATACTGCTGTAAAATTAACCCCCATTAAAGGGCAGCGGGGAAATTTTAAAGAGCTAGAGAATGAACGGGTGACCTTTTAAATGAAGTAAGCCCCATAAAATTATTTTAACTACTGGGAGCCCCTTAAAAACCACTTAAATTTTGTACCCCAAAAGAGCGCAGGCGAGAAGATAAAATTTAAATCCACTTGGAAATTCTGGAGGGACTGGCCCCTAATATAAACCCCAAAAAATCACCCCATACAAAAGCAAAAGATTTGGCAGGTGATGGGGGACATGCCCCCATTAAAAAAGTAGGGGCGTCATTTAGTCCCACTAAGAAAAACGAAATTAATGTGCCCGGGGCCCCAAAGACTGTTCAAGACCCCTTTCCTACCAGCAAAAAAGGGAAAATTAAAACCGGAAACCCCTGATGTTTTCAAGAAGGACTGGACAAATCCCTTTAAAGCGGTCCCGGGATCACCCGGGCGGGGGGTTCGTACGTTGGATTGCGTTGCACCAGCCAGAAACAGCCTCGTTGATCAGGACCCTAAACCACTAGGGGGGGCCGGGTCGGGCCCGGGGCCGCGGGGGCTTTTGACCCCCGGGAATTGCTCTCCAGGTAACTAAAGGTGGGAACCCTTCAACCCTCCACCCGTTTAAAACCCAACCCGAAATTTACTACAAAAAAACCCTTTTAAGTCAACTAACTTTTTGAATTAAAAAAGCCCTGCTTTTTTCCCCCAAAACCTCCCTACATACAGTACTGCCCAACTTAGTTTTTGCCGCTGGGCAAAACCCGGAAAAAGGGCCCCAGGGGGAGTGGGGCAGGGGGTTTGGCCCAGGGGGGTGCAGGAGGGTGCGGGGGGTGAAGGGGGGTTTGCAGAGGGTCCAGGATGGTGCGGGAAAGGGGGAACACATGGGCGGGATGGTGCAGGGGGGCAGGAGGGTTTGCGGGGGTTGCAGGAGGTGCATATGGGTGCAGGAGGGTGGGGAAAGGGTCAGGGGGTGCAGAGGGAGCATGAGGGTGCAGGGGGGGCAGGAGGGGGGCATGAGATTTGCAGGAGGGGCAGGAGGGTGCAGGAGGGTTTGTGGGGTTTGGTGCGGGAGGGGTGCGGAGCGTGCAGGAAGGTGCATGAGGGTGAGGGGGGTACGGAGGGTGATGAGGGCGCAGGAGGGTGCGGAGGGTGCAGGGGGTGCGGGAAAGGGGGGCAGGGGTTGCAGGGGGGTGAAAGGGGGGTTGCAGGGGGGTGCAGGGGGGTTTGGCGGGAGGGTGCAGGAAAACTGCAGGGGGTCAGGGGGTGCATGGGGGGGTGCAAAAAGGGAGCAGGGGGTGGGGGGAAGGGTGCAGGAGGGTGCAGGGTTCCCAAGGGGCAGGGGGGGTGCAGGAGGGTGCAGGGGGGTTTGCGGGGGAGGGTGGGGAAAGGGGTGAAAGGGGGGTACGGGGGGGGAACCGAGGAGAAAAAGGGGTGCAGGGGGGGGCAGGGGGTTTTGCAGGGGTTCCCGGGGGACGGTGCAAGAGGGTCCCAGGGGGGTGCGGGGGGTGCAGGAGGGGCAGGAAGGTGCGGGGGGTTTTTCAGGGGGTACACGAAGAGCAGGAGGGGTGAAAGGAGGGGCGGGGGGTGAAAGGAAAGGGTGAAAGGGGGTGCGGGGGGGGCAGGAGGGGGGCAGAGGGGGGCGGGGGGTTTCAGGAGGGTGCAGGAGGGTGCACGAGGGTCGGGAAAGGGGGGCATGAGGGTGCATGGGGTACAGGAGGGTGTTTTGGGGGCGCAGGGGGTGCAGGAGGGTGAAAGGGGGTTTGCGGGGGGGGCAGGGGGTTGCAGGAGGGTGCGGGAGGGTGCAGGGGGGTGAAAGGAGGGGGGAGGAGCCCGGGAAAGGGGGTGCGGGGGTTTGCTTTAGGGGAAAAGGGGAGCGGAGGGGGGCAGGGGGTTTTTGCGGAGGGTGGGGGGGTTTTGCAGGGGGGTTGCAGGGGGGGGTGCGGGAGGGTGCAGGGGGGTGCAGGGGGGTTGCGGGAAAGGTGCAGTGGGGTTAGGGGGGGTACACGAAGGAGCAGGGGGGTTGCGGAGGGTGCAAGGGTGCGGGAGGGTGGGGAATTTTTGCAGGGGGGGTGCGGAAGGTGCAGGAGGTACGGGGGGGTACACGAAGGACAGGGGGTGCAGGGGGGTTTGCAGGGGGGGGTCAGGGGGGGTGAAAGGGGGGTTTTGCAGAGGGGGGCAGGAGGGTGCAGGAGGGTCAGGAAGGGGCCCCAGGAAGCGCAGGGGGTTCAGTAAAAGTGCAGGGGGGGCAGGGGGGTTGCAGGAGGGTGCGGAGGGGCGGGAAAGGGTTCCCCATGGGGGGGCTTTGTGGGTACAGGGGGGGTTTGCATGGGGGCGCAGGGGGTGCGGGAGGGGTGCGGAGGGTGCAGGGGGGTTGCGGGGGTGAAAGGGGGGTGAAAGGGGGTCAGGAGGGTGCGGGAGGGTGAAGGAAGGTGGCAGGAAAGTGCGGGAAAGGGTCCCGGGGGGTACAGGGGGTACACGAGGGGGGCAGGGGGGGAAGGGGGTAAAGGGGGGGTGCGGGGGAGTGCAGGGGGCAGGGGGGGGCATGGGGGTCCCCGGGGGGGTGCGGGGAGGGTGCAAAAGGTGGGGGGGTTCAGGAGGTTGCGGGGAGGTGCAGGATTGGGAAGGAGGGTGAAGGGGGGCCCAGGGGGTAAACGAAGGAGCAGGGGGGTGCAGGAGGGGGGCAGGAGGGTGCGGGAAGGTGCGGGAAAGGTCAGGGGGTGCGGGAGAGTGCGGGGGGTGCGGGGAGGGTGCGGGAGGGTGAAGGAGGGTGCAGGAGGTGCAGGGGGGTTTGGGGGAAGGGGGCGGGGGGAAACGGGGGGGAAACAGGGAGGGGCAGGAGGGTGCGGAGGGGCAGGAGAGTGCAGCGGGTCCCAGGAGGGGGGGGGGGGTTTGCAGGGGGGTTTGCAGGAGGGTGCGGGAAAGGGTGCAGGGGTACAGGGAGTACACGGGGAGCAGGAGGGTGCAGGGGGTGCGGGGAGGGGGGCAAAAGGGGTGCGGGAGTGAAGGAGGGGGGCAGGAGGGTCCCAGGAGGGTCCCGGGGAGGGGCGGGGGGTGCAGGAGGGAAAGGGGGGGTACCGGGGGTGCAGGGGGGTTGCGGGGAAGTGCGGGGGGGTGTAGGAGGATGCGGGGGGGTTGCGGGGGGGTCAGGAGGGTGCAAGGGGGGCGGGGGGGGTGCAGGGGGGTTTCGGGAAAATTGCAGGGGGGGGTCTTAAAAGGGTGCAGGGGGGTCCCAAAGGGGGTGATGGAGAGTGCGGGGGGGTTGCGGGGGGGGTTGGGGGGGGTGCGGGAGGGTGCAGGAGGGTGGGGAAGGGTGCAGGGGGAAATGCAGGAGGGTGCGGGGGGGGGCAGGAGGGTGATTTTGGTGCAAAGGGGCAGGGGGGTTGCGGGAGGGTTGCAGGAGGGGCAGGGGTGGGGGGGTGCGGGGGGTTGAAAGGGGGGTTTGGCCAGCGGGTGAGGGGGGGTGCAAGGGGTCGGGGGGTGCGGAAAGGGTCAGGGGGGGTGGAGGAGGGTTTTTAGAGGAGTGCGGGGGGTTGTGGGGGGGTGTAGGAGGGTGAGGAAGGGGAAAAAAGGGTTTGCAGGAGGGTGCAGGGGGGGGGGCAGGGGGGTTTGAGGAGGGGGGAGGGGGGTGCTGTGGGTGAATGGGGGGGCAGGGGGGTTGAAGGAGGGTGTTTTTGGGTGCATAAGGGTGCATGAGGGTGCAGGAGGGTGCAGGAGGGGGAAAGAGGGTGAAAGGAGGGTCCCAGGGGGGGGAGGGAGGCAGGAGGGTGCAAGGGGGTGCATAAAGGGTGCAGGAGGGTGCTTTAAAGGGTGCATGGGGGTGAATGGGGGAACAGGGGGTAATTTTGGAGGGCACAGGGGGGTCCCAGGGGGGGCAGGTGGGGGCGGGAGGGTGCGGGAGGGTGCGGGAGGGTGCAGGAGGGGCAGGAGGGTGCGGGGGGTTGCAGGGGGGGTGCAGGAGGGTGAAAGGAGGGTGCAGGAGGGTCCCGGAGGGGTGCAGGGGGAACTGCGGGGGGTGCGGGGGGTGAAATGGGGGTGCATAAAGGAGCAGGAGGGTCCCGGGGTGGGTGCAGGGGGGTTTCCGGGGTTTTGGCAGGAGGGTGCGGGAGGGTGCAGGATTCGGGAGGGTGCGGGGGGGCCCAGGAAGGTGCAGGGGGGTAAAAAGGGGGTACACGAAGGGAAAAAGGGGTTTGCAGGGGGTGCCGGAGGGTGCAGGGGTTGCGGGGCCCGGTGAAAAGGGGGTGTCCAGGGGGTGCAAAGGGTGCAGGGGGTGCGGGGGAAGGGTTCAGGGGGTTTCAAGGGGGTACACAAAAGGAGCAGGAGGGTGCAGGGGGGGGCGGGAGGGTGCAGGGGGGGTGAAAGGGGGGTGCAGGAGGGTGCAGGAGGTTGCAGGGGGGGTGCGGGGGTTTTGCAGGAGGGTGCAGGAGGGGGCACAGGGTGCAGGGGTGCTTGGGGTGCATGGGGGTTTAACAGGGGGGTGAAATGGGGGCGCAGGAGGGTGCAAAAGGGTGCAAGAGGGGCAGGGGGGTTTGCGGGGTTTTGCGGAGGGGCAGGGGGGTTTGCAGGGGTGTGCAGGGGGGTGGAGGAGCCCTGGGGGGGGTTGCGGGGGGGCATGGGGTGCATGAGGGAGCAGGAGGGTGCGGGAGGTTGCAGGAGGGGGGCAGGGGTTGCAGGGGGTGCGGGAGGGGGGCAGGGAGGGTGCGGGAGGGTGCGGAAAGGGGGCGGGAAGGTGCGGTGGGTACAGGGGTACCAAAACCGAGCAGGAGGGTGCAGGGGGGGTGCAGGAGGGGGGCAGGGGGGTGCAGGGGGGGAGAGGGGGGAAAGGAGGGGAAAGGGGGTGCAGGAAAAGGTTTGCAAGGGGTGGGTCCCCCAAAGGGGTACCGAAGGAGCGGAGGGGGGAAAGGGGGGTGCAGGGGGGGTGCAGGGGGTCCCAGGAGGGTGCAGGAGGGTGCAGGAGGGTGCGGGGAGGGTGCGGGAAAGGGTTCAGGAAGGGGGCAGGGGGTGCAGTGGGAGGCAGGGGTGCAGGGGGGTTTGCGGGGGGTCCCAAGGTGCGGGAAAGGGGGCATGAGGGGCATGTGGGTACAGGAGGGTGCATGAGGGGCAGGGGGGTTTGCAGGGGGGTTGCGGAGGGTGCGGAGGGTGCAGGGGGTGCAGGGGGGGTTCCCAGGGGGGTGCAGGGGGGTTTCCCGGGGGTAAAGGGAAAGGTGCAGGAAAGTGCAGGAAGGGGGCAAGGGGGGTACGGGGGGGAAACCGAGGGGAGGAGGGGTGCAGGAGGGTGCAGGGGGGTGCAGGGAGGGCAGGGGTGCAGGGGGGCATGAGGGTGAAAGGGGGTCCCAGGGGGGTGCAGGAGGGTCCCAAAAGGGGGTGCGGGGTTGCGGGGGTGAAGGGGGTGCAGGGGGGGTTGCAGGAGGGGGGCGGGGGGGAAACGGGGGTACACAAAGGAGCAGGAGGGTGCAGGGGGGTTGCAGGAGGGTGCGGGAAAGGGGGGTGCGGGGAGGGGGGTTGCAGGGGGTGCGGGGGGAGGGGGTGCAGGGGGTGCGGGAGGGTTGCAGGGGGGTTGCGGGAAGGGTGCAGGGGGGGGGCGGGGGAAGGGGGGGGGTCCCCTTTGGGAAAGGTTTTTTTGGGGAAACGGGGTTTTTTTCACGAGGAAAAATAGGGGGAGGGGGGTTTTTGCGGGAAAGGAGGGGGGGCAGGGGTTTGGAAGGGGTTTTTGAAGGGGGTGCGGGAAAGGGGAAGGGGGGGTTGCGGGGAGGGTGAAGGGGGGTTGCGGAAAAGGTGCAGGGGGGGAACGGGGAGTACACGGGGGGGCAGGGGGGGCAGGGGGTCGGAGGGGCGGAAGGGTGCAGGGAGTCCCAGGAGGGGCAGGGGGTTGAAAGGATGGTGCCGGGGGGGTTTGCAGGAGGGTGCAGGGGGGTTTAACAGGGGGTACACAGGGTTGCGGGGGGTGCAGGAAGTGCAGGGGGGTGTAGGAGTTTTCCCGGGGGGCGGGGGGGGGCAGGGGGTGCGGGGGTGCGGGGGGGTGCAGGAGGGTGCGGACAGTGCGGGGGGGTGCGGGAAAGGGTGCGGGAAGGGTGAAAGGGGGGTGCAGGAGAGGCAGGGGGGTTCAGGGGGTGCGGGGGGTTTGCAGGGGGTTTGCATAGGGTGCGGGAGGGGTTGCGGGAGGATGCAGGGGGGTGCGGGGGGGTGCAGGAGGGGGTAGGTGAGGCAAGGGGGGTGCAGGAGGGTGCAGGAAAGGGTTTGGCAGGAGGGGGCGGGGGGTGCGGGGGGGTGCAGGGGGGTGCGGGGGGGTTTGCGCGGGGTGCAGGGGGGTCCCAAGGGGTGCGGGGTGCAGGGGGGTGCGGGGAGGGGTGGGGGAGGGTGAGAGGAGGGAAAGGGGGGTGTAGGGGTGGGGAGGGTGGGGGAATGTCCCAAAAGGGTGCAGGAGGGTGCGGGGGGTGCGGGGGAAGGGTAAAGGAGGGTGCAGGAGGGTGCATGGGGGGGCCCTTTTGGGGGTTGCAGGGGGTAAAAGGAGGGTGCATGTGGGGAAAAGGGGTGTGCGGGGCAGGGGGTGAAAGGAGGGGGAAAGGGGGTTGCAGGAGGGTGCAGGGGGGGCCAGGAGAGCAGGAGGGTGCAAGAGGGTGCAGAGGGTGCGGAGGGGCATAAAGGTGCGGGAGGGGTGCATGGGGGGTACAGGGGGGTGCATGGGGCACAGGGGGGTGCAGGGGGGTTTCAGGAGGGTGCGGAGGGTGCAGGAAGGTGCAGGATGGCGGGAAAGGTGCCAGGGGGGTAAAGGGGGGTACACGAAGGGAGCAGGGGGGGTGCAAAGGGTTCAGGGGGGGTTGCGGGAAAGAGTGCCAAAGGGGGGGAGGGGGGGCAGGGGGGTGCATGACGGGAAAGGGGGGTGCAGGAGGGTGCAGGAGGTCCCAGGAGGGGGGAGGGGGTTGCAAGGAGGGTGCAGGGGGGTGCAGGAGGGTAAAAAAAAAGGTCCCGGGGTTTTCCCGGGGGGTACCCCGGGGAGCAGGAGGGGGCCGGGGGTGCAGGGGGGTTGCAGGAGGATCCCAGGAAAGGTGCGGAGAGTGGGGGGGTGCGGAAAAGTGCAGGGGGTTTTAAAAAAAAAAAGGAGGGGCAGGGGGGTGCGGGAGGGGCAGGAAGTGCAGCGGGGCAGGGGGGTGGGGGGGGGTGCGGAAAGGTGCGGGAAAGGGGGGCAGGAGGGTTGCAGGGGGGGTGAAAGGAAGGTCAGGGGGGAACAAAGGGGTTACACGAGGGAAGCGGGAGGGTGCAGGAGGGGCAGGGGGGGTGCAGGTTGAATTTGCAGGGGGGGTCCCAAGGGGTGCAGGAGGGTCGGGAGGGTCCCAAAAAGGGTTTGAAAGGGGGGTGCAGGAGGGTTCAAAAAGGGTCCCGGGGGGGGTTCAGGGATTTAACACGGGGGGAGCGGGCGGGAAAGCAGGGGGGCAGGGGGGTCCCCGAAGGGTTAAAGGGGGTTTGCAGGGGGGTCCCAGGGGGTGCGGGGGAGGGTGCAGGGGGGTGCGGGAAAATGGGGGCAGGGGGGAAACAGTGGGTACACGAGGGGGCAGGGGGGTTTCGGAGGGCGTGGGAGGGTGCGGGAAGAGTGCAGGAAGTGCGGGGGGGTGTGTGGGGGGGGAGGGAGGGGGGCAGGAGGGTGCAGGAAAGGGTTTGCAGGGAGAAAAAGGGGGTACACGAGGGAGGGGAGGAGCAGGAGGGTGCGGGGGGTTGCAGGGATTTGCAGGGGTCAGGAGGGGGGCGGGGGGTGCAAAAAGGGCCCCCAGGAGGGTGCAGGGGGGGAGCAGGAGGGTGCAAGGGGAAATGCAGGAAGGTGAAAGGGGGGTAAGGGAGTACACAGGGAGCGGGAGGGTGCAGGGGGGGTGCAGGGGGGTCCCAAAAGGGGTTTTGAAAGGGGGTGCGGAGGGGAAGGGGGGTTTGAAAGGAGGGGCAGGAGGGGGGGGGGGTTACAGGGGGTAAAAACCGAGGGTGCGGGAGATGCAGGAGGGCTTTAGGGGGGTTGAGGAGGGTGGGGGGGAAGTTGCGGGGGGGTGTAAAAAGGGGGGAAAGGGAGGGTGAAAGGGGGGGTGTTTGAGGGTCCCCGGGGGGTGCAGGGGGTCCCAGGGGGGTTTGGCGGGAAAAAGGTGCAGGGGTTGCAGGGGGGTTTGAAAAGAGGGTGCTTAAGGACCCAGGAGGGTGCAGGGGGGGCAGGAGGGTACAGGTGGTACAGGAGGGTCAGGGGGAGTGAAAGGGGGGCGGGGGGTTCGGGAAGGGAAAGGGGGGGTTGCAGGGGGGTGCTGGGGGTGCAGGCCCCGTGCGGAAAAGGTGCAGGGTGTCCGGGGGGGTGCAGGGGGTGAGGGTTGTGCAGGAGGGGCAGGAGGGGCGGGGGGTGATGGGGGTTTGGGGGGGGGTGCGGAGGGTGCAGGGGGCGCAGGATGGGGCGGGGGTGCAGGAGAATGCAGGGGGGTTTGCAGGAGGGTCCCAGGGGGGTGAAACGAGGGTGTGGGGGGGGGTTGGGGGAAGGGTGGGGAAAAGGGTGCAGGGGGGGTGCAGGGGGGTGGGGGGGGGTCCCCGGGGGTGCAGGAGGGGCGTAGGAGGGGTGGGGGGGGGGTGCGGGGAAAATTTCAGGGGGGAATCAGGGGGGGTGCAGGGGGTTCGGAGGATGCAGGAAGGGTGCAGGGGGGGTTCAGGAGAGTGCGGGAGGGTGCAGGAGGGGGCAGGGGGTGCAGGAGGGCCGGAGGGCGCGGGAAGGGCGCGGGAGGGGCAGGAGGGTGGGGGGGTTTTCCCCAAGGGGGGTGAAGGAGGGGGGCAGGGGGTCAGGAGGGGCAGGGGTGGGGGGGGTTCCCAGGGGGCGCGGGAGGGCGCAGGAGGGCGCGGGGAGGGTGCAGGGGGGTTTTGCAGGGGGTTCGGGGAGGGTGCAGGAGGATGCAGGAGGGTCCGGGAGGGCGCAGGAGGGGGGCAGGGGTTGCAGGGGGAAGCGGGAGGGTCCAGGAGGGCGCAGGAGGGGGCGCAGGGGGGTAGGGGGGTGAAAGGAGGGGGGAAGGGGGGGTGCAGTAGGTTTGGGGGGGGAAAAGAGGATGCAGGAGGGTGCAGGGGGGGCGGGGGGGGTTGGGCAGGGGGGATCCCGGGAGGGGTTGAAAGGTAGGATAGGGGCAGGAAGGTAGAGGAAACGGGGGTTTCAAGGGTCACAATGCAAAAATCTTTTACCAGTCTAAAGAGCAGGGGGGAAAAGGGGTTTGGGGCAGGCGGGTGGGGTCAGGGGGGTGGTGGGGGGAGGTGGGGTAAGAACAGGAAAAAAAAGGGGAAGGGGGAAAAGGGCGGGAAAGGAAAAAGGGCAGGGGGATAAGGGAAAGAGTATTATAGACGGGGGGAAAAATAAAGCAAGGGGATGCCCAGGAGAGTAGGGGAAAAATGTTAAGAGCAAGCACAAGAGGGCCGTGGTACGGAAGAGGGCCCGAGGAAACGCCCCAAGGGCAAAAGGAACCCCCAAGGGGGGCAGAGGAAAGCTAAAGGGCAGAGGAACGCTCAAGAGGGGAGGGAAACCCCTCAAGAGGGGAGAGGAACGCTCAAGAGGGCAGAGGAACGCTCCCAAAAGGGCAGAGGGGAAAGCTCAAGAGGGGAGAGGAACGCTCAAAGGGCAGGGGGAAAAAGCTCAAAAAGGGGGAAGGGGAACTCAAAAAGGGCAGAGGAAACGGGTCAAGAGGGGAGAGGAAAGCTCAAGGGGCAGAGGAACGCCAAGAGGGGCAAGGAACGCTTTAAAAGGGGGAGAGGGAAAGCCAAGAAAGGGGAGAGGGAACGCCAAGAGGGCAGGGAACGCTCAAGAGGGCAGAGGGAAAGCCCAAGAGGGCAGAGGAAGCTTTAAAAAGGGCAGAGGAACGCTCAAGGGGCAAAAGGGGTTTTCTCCCAAAAGGGGAGAGGGAAACCCCTCAAAGGGGAGAGGAACGCTAAGGGCAGAGGAACGCTCAAAAAGGGGAGAGGAACGCTCAAAAAAAGGGGAGAGGGAAAGCTCAAGAGGGCAGACGAACGATCAAGAGGGGAGAGGAACGCTAAAAAGGGCGAGGAACGCTCAAGAGGGCAGAGGAACGCCAAGGGGCAAAAGGAAAAGCTCAAAGAGGGAAAAGGAAAATCAAGAGGGAGAGGAACGCTCAAGAGGGGAGAGGAAACGCTCAAAGGGGGGGTAAAGGAACGCCAAAAAGGGGGAAGGGGAACGCTCAAGGGGCAAAGGAAAAAGCTCAAGAGGGAAAAGGGGAAACCCTCAAGAGGGTAGGAAAGCTCAAGGGGGGCAGAGGAAAAGCTCAAGGTAAAGGGAGGAACGTCAAGAGGGCAGAGGAACGGGTCAAAAGGGCAGAGGGAAAGTCAAGGGGGGAGGAGGGGCGCTGGGGCAGGGAACGCAAAAAAGAGGGCAGAGGAACCTCAAGAGGGGGGAGAGGAACGCTCAAGAGGGGTTTGAGGAAGCTCAAGAGGGAGAGGGAAAAGCTCAAGAGGGTAAAGGAACGCTCAAAGGGCGAGGAAACGCTCAAGAAGGGGAGGGGAAAGCTCAAGAGGGCAGAGGAAGCTAAAAAGGGGGAGAGGAAAACGCTCAAAAGGGACAGAGGAACGATCAAAAGAGCAGAGGAACCCCTCTAGGGGTAGAGGAAAAGCCCAAAAGGGGGAGAGGAAAAAACGCTCAAGAGGGCAGGGGGAACGCTCAAGAGGGCCCGGGAACCTCCCAAAAGGGAGAAGGGGCGCTCAAGAGGGCAGAGGAACGCTCCAAAAGGGCAGAGGAACGCTCAAGAGGGTTTAAAGGGAACCCCTCAAGAGGGGAGAGGAACCCCTCAAGAGGGGAGAGGAACGCTCAAGAGGGGGGAAAAAACGCTAAAAGGGGAGAGGAACGCTCCAAAAGGGGAAAAAGGAAAAGCTCCAAAAGGGCCTGAGGGAACCCCCTCCAAGGGCAGAGGAACGTTTAAAAAAGGGCCCGAGGAACGCTCAAGAGGGGAGAGGAACGATCAAGAGGGGGGGGGGGCCCAAGAGGGCAGAGGAAACTCAAAAGGGCAAGGGGGAACGCTCAAGAGGGTAGAGGAACGCTCAAAGGGAAAAGGAAAAGCTCAAGAAGGGGAGGGAACGCCCCAAGAGGGCAGAGGGGAAAGTCAAAAGGGGAGAGGGAAAGCTCAAGAGGGGAAGGAAAAGCTCAAGAGGGGAGAGGAACGCTCAAAAAGGGTAGAAGGAAACGCCCCAAAAGGGCGAGGGAAATCAAGAGGGGCAGAGGGAAAGCCCCAAAAGGGCCCGGGGGAAAAAAATCAAGAGGGCAGAGGAACGCAAAAAGAGGGCAAGGAAAAAGCTCAAGAGGGGCCCAAAGGGAAAGCTCAAAGGGTTTGAGGGCGCCCCCAAGAGGGTAGGGAACGCTCAACAGGGGAGAATGGGGAAAGCTCAAGAGGGCAAGGAACCCTTTAAGGGGCAGAGGGGAAAGCTCAAGGGGGGCAGAGGAACGCTCAAGAGGGGCAAAAGGGAAGCTCAAAGGGGGGCAGAGGGAAAGCTAAAGAGGGGAAGGGGTTTTGTTTAAGAGGGGAGAGGGAAAACCCCTCAAGAGGGAGAGGAACGCTTTAAAGGGGGGAGAGGGGAAAGCCCCAAAGGGGGAAAAAAGGGAAAGCCAAGAGGGAGGGGGAAAGCTCAAGGGGCAGAGGAACCCCCAAGAGGGGAGAGGAACGCTCAGGAGGGGAAGGGGATACTCAAGGGGCAAGGAACGCCCCAAAAGGGGGAAGGGTATAGTCCCAAAAGGGCAGAGGAACCCCTCAAGAATTTAGGGAAAAGTTAAAAGGGGCAGAGGAACGTAAGAGGGCAGAGGAACGCTCAAGAGGGGGGAGAGGAACGCTTTAAGAGGGCAAAAGGGGAAAGCTTCCCGGGGGGAAGGGAAATTTCTAAGAGGGCAAGGAAAAAGCTCAAGAGGGCCCAAAGGGTAAAACTCAAGAGGGCCGAGGAACGCTCCAAAAGGGAAGGGGATAATCAAGGGGGGGGAGAACGCTCAAAAAGGGCCCAAAGGGGATTTCTCAAAGAGGGCAGAGGAAACCCCAAAAAGGGCCCAAGGGGGATTTCCAGAGGGCAGGGAAAAAGCTAAAAAGGGCCCCAAGGGGTTTTGTCAAGAGGGCAGAGGAAAGCTTTAAAAAGGGCAAGGGTATACTCAAGGGGCAAGGGTATACCCAAGGAGGGCAAGGGTATTTCAAAAGGGCAAAAGGGGGGTTTCTCAAAAGGGGGAAAGGGGGAAAATTTTTAAGAGGGCAAAAAGGGTTTACTTTTAAAAGGGCCAAAAGGGGATACTCAAGGGGGGAAAGGGGATACTCAAGGGGCAAAAGGGAAAACCAAAGGGCAAGGGTTTTTTCTCAAGAAAGGGGAAGGGTTAAAACTCCAAAAGGGCAAGGGGATAATCAAAAGGGGGAAGGGTATCTCAAGAGGGCAAGGGTATACTGTCAAGAGGGCAACGGTATACTCAAAAGGGCCAAAGGGTTTTACTCAAGAAAGGGAAGGGGAATACTCCCAAAGGGGAAGGGAAAAAAAAGGGGGTCATAAAGGGCTAGGGTATACTCAAGGGGCAAGGGTAACTCAAAAAGGGGGAAGGGGTTTCTCAAGAGGGCAAGGGTATACTCAAGAGGGCAAGGGTATACTCAAGAGGGCAAGGGTATACTCAAGAGGGCAAGGGTATACTCAAGAGGGCAAGGGTATACTCAAGAGGGCAAGGGTATACTCAAGAGGGCTAGGGTATACTCAAGAGGGCAAGGGTATACTCAAGAGGGCAAGGGTATACTCAAGAGGGCAAGGGTATACTCAAGAGGGCAAGGGTATACTCAAGAGGACAAGGCTTCTGTGCCTATGGCTGCCGCCGCTGCTGCTGCTGCTGCTGCTGCTGCTGCTGCTGCTGCTGTCTGCATGCTGCTGCTGCTGCTGCTGCCGACTGCTGCTGCTGCTGCTTTGCTTGCTGGTGCTGCTGCTGCTGCGCTGCTGCTGCTGCTGCTGCTGCTGCTGCTGCTGCTGCTGCTGCCGCTGCTGCCGCTGCTGCCGCTGCTGCTGCTGCTGCTGCTGCTGGTGCTGCTGCTGCTGCTGCTGCTGCTGCTGCGCTGCTGCTGCTGGTGCTGCTGCTGTGCTGCTGATGCTGCTGGGCTGCTGCTGGCTGCTGCTGCTGCTGCCGCCGCTTGCTGCTTGCTGCTGCTGCTGCTGCTGCTGCTGCTGCTGCTGCTGCTGCTGCTGCTGCCGTGCTGCCGCTGCTGCCGCTGCTGCATGCTGCTGCTGCGCTGCTGCTGCTGCTGCTGCTGCTGCCTGAGGTGCTGCTGCTGCTGCTGCTGCTGCTGCTGCTGCTGCGCTGCTGCCGCTGCTGCTGCTGCATGCTGCTGCTGGTGCTGTGCTGCTGCTGCTGCTGGCTGCTGCTGTGCTGCTGCTGTGCTGCTGCTGCTTGCTGTGCTGCTGCTGCTGGTCTGCGTGGTGGTGCATGCTGCTGCTGCTGCTGCTGCTGTTGCTGCTGCTGCTGCTGCTTTCTGCTGCGCTGCTGCTGTGCTGCTGTCTGCTGCTGGTGCTGCTGGTGCTGCTGGTGCTGCTGCTGCTGCTGCTGCTGCTGCTGCTTGCTGTGCTGCTGCTGCTGCTGCTGCTGCTGCTGCTTTGTTCTGCTCTGCTGCTCTGCTGCTGCTGCAGCTGCTGCTGGTGCTGCTGCTGCTGCTGCTGCTGCTGCTGCTGCTGCTGCTGCTGCTGCTGCTGCTGCTGCTGCTGCTGCTGCTGCCGCTGGTAACCTCCGCCAAGGGAAAACTTTAATGATTGTCAGACTTTTATTTTTTCCATCTCTTCTAAACTCCTCCAGAGTTTCCGTTCGGTAATTTTAAAATGCTTACTACGGTACGTGTGGGTTAGAACCATGCAATGAGTCGTTAAACTCCAGCTCAGTGCGTAAGCCACTGAGCCAGTTGGCTACAACAAGGTTAGCATGGGCCACAACTGTAACCATGTATCGTTCCTTGGTTTATTTACAATCGTGTTATTAGGGTTTAGAATGCTTCTTCAGATCTGCTTCCAATTTGTTATCTATTTAGGGGGAAAGTTGGTTTGTTATTGGGATTAAAGGAATTTTTGCTTGAGCAATGGTGTTTTTTTTGTTCTTCACAGCTTGTATCTGGATTTGTTACAGTTGCTGCGAAATGTGAGTTCAGATTAAAGTTCCTATAGATCCGTGAATTACCTTATTAACGTAGCCGAAGCGGTCAGGCACTCGAATTATAATTACTGTCACTCCTGCTCTGGACTCCACGCCACAATATCATGCACGCAGGATAGTGCGGACTATCCTTTGCGATGGCGACTTGTTCAAGTATTCGTCTCCTTCCAGGGGAAGCTTTGAGAAAGACTTTACTTGCAACGAGTTATGCCATCTCTTGCTGATGCCAACAAGCCGTGTTTTTTTTTTTTTTTTATTTTTTTCCCCCCCCCCCCCCCCCCCTTTTTCAGAAAGACGTTTCTGTGGCTTAGTGTGCTCACTTGAGTGTTTGTTGTCCCTTGTGTTTCGATCTGTTATCCCATCCTAGTTGACCAGAAATCAGTGCATTGTAAGATGTTATCTCTCGAAGTAACTTCCACGTTGTTAAGTTTGTACGTGTGTAACTTTATTGTTGCTACCTCGTGTCACTGTGTGCGACTCAGAATATCAGCTTGTTCACAGTGTTCATTTCTTTTCTTCTGTGCTTGTCGTTTGCGATAATAGATTAGTTCTCCCTTGCCTTCATATTGAGTGTTATAGCGTTAATTTTTCAACCGGGGGGAGTATCCACTTCCACCGAGTTTGTTCATTCCTACAGTAAGAACGAAACAGATCCCATCGTGGGTTGGTGTGATTCGATACCTGCCTCCAGGAAGTCTTATTCTAGACTGTGAAGCCACCAGCACCCATTAGTGACTTCTCATGAACCAAGAATTACTGTATCGAACAGCCAGTTGGGACTCCTAGCAGACGGGTATACCAGTTAGTAATTACACAGTCCTAGTGAATGTAGCATTACAGCTAGTTCACGATGTACCAGGTGTTGCACCACCCTGGGGATATGGATCGTTCAGGTAAAAACAAGCCAGTTGAAATTCTTTTGGCCTCGTATGGCAAACTGTATTTCTGAGTATGTTTAGGAAACGTAAGTCTGCATGCAACATAAAGGCAATGCTAATGGTCCCAATCCATTCCAAGTGTAACCAATTACTAGCGAACCTTGGAAAGAGTTGCGCTATATTTGTTAACTAATTCCACATGTTCCCTCCAAGGCAAAAAACATCTGCTGTGTTATGATAGACCATTCAACAGATATAGCAGAGTTAGTTTCTATTCGCAGATAAGACTGCCGAGACAGTAGCTAATGCGTTTAAAGACGGATTATCTGCAGGGGGGGGCATACCACCCCTAAGTCCCTAGTAACAGATAACGCGAGGTGAATTCTGTAAAGAAATTCTTGTAAATTTTGTTTGTACCTTGTTACAGATCACTAAATCCACCATTGTCCTCATCATCCTGCCAGCAATGGGTTAGCGGACGAACCCAATAAGGAAAGTACTTGATGGTCTTGGAGAGCACTATCCAATCCACACAGTGTAAACTTGGATGAAGTTATACCTGATGTGCAGTGTGCTATAAAATCTGTTACTATGTTTTATAGGTGACACTCCACATTATGCGTTGTTATGCGGGTAGATAAACGTTTGCACTTATGAGTTGTTATATATTCTAATCCGAAACAAATTACAACCTCCTGATGCATTTGTAGCAACTCGTCACCCGCTAGCTCAAAGTGTTTTAGAAGAATCGTGAAAAACACCACTTCATTAAATCAAACAGCTGAATCACACGAGTCGCAAAACTCGATCAAAGCATCCAAAATCAAAAGTAGGTTCGTGAGTTAGGCTGATAATTTTAACAAAAAGTCTGCTATGCCTAAGCTTGATCTAAGGTTTTGGGTCCTTATAGAGTAGTTGAAAATATCATGGTAATAAGTATAAGGTTAGAGAGATTAGAATGGTCAGTAATAAAGAATCGCTTTGGATCATATGAAGTTAGTAGTGATGATAATGCATGTTCCACCCGACTATGTGACAGACTCTGCCAATCTCTGCTCTGTACTCTCTACTCTGATACTCAGTCAGATGATCGGACCTGAATGTCGTTATTCCTATGTACACGACAGGTATTGAGAAATCCTCAAGTATCATTTGTAATTCCAATTCAGATTTGCCTCAAATCTCATGAGTTAGCCAATGCTACAGAGTTTGATCCTCCCAGTCAGATGACCACCATTTGCATATGCAATCTTACCTAGCAGAGTTGGGGTTAAATGTAAAAAACTGTATAGATGAATTATTACAGTATCAACTTATTCAGTATTCAAGAATTTTTTTTTTGTGTTCATGTTTCTCTCCGCATTCTGAGATTTACGTCTAGATTTGCGTGCACCGAACTCTGCCTTTCTGTTAAACCGTCTTTCTTTGTATATATTCCTTCCTCAGAATCCGTAGATCACTCGGAATACAGATCGATCGATCAAAAATTTTTGTTTTTATCACTTGTATATCAATGTTGAGTGCGTTGTTCATTTGTTGAGTTTTTAAGTTGTACTATAGTATACCATGTATTGGCATGACAGTTTCAGATACGTAAGCTGTCTTCCAATGTTTACTTATGTATCTTTAATGTATCATGTTGTGTACTTTGACATTGTATAGAATCAGCCAAGCCGATACCTGCCATCTCTAGTTTTATTAGTTGTATGTCGAGACGGACATACGTTAGCGTCCGCCGAGCTCTCAGTAGTAGTAACCAGTTCAGTAACCAGTACCGTACCTGTCCGTTGACTAAACGACCAAACCGTCTTGAGTCACGGCCTGTGCTGAGCTGACAACTATTCAAAAGACCCACTACGGTACTGGCCAGCCGCTAGTCAGTGTTACGAGTGGAAGCAAGGAGATATGTACGGCTGGGGGAATTCTCCCACATAACAGTAAATTATACGTAAACAGCCTACGTGAGTATTTCTACCCTAATTCCACGTATCCGAGCTCCCCACATGATATGAGTACAGAGCGTGTCACCTTAACTACGTGAGTACAGGAGCGTGTCACCGTACATACGTGAGTACAGGAGCGTGTCACTTCCCTACGTGAGTAAAGGGAGCGTGTCACCTTACCTCCGTGAGTACGGAGCGTGTCACCTAACCTACGTGAGTACAGGAGCGTGTTCACCTTACCACACGTGAGTACAGGAGGCGTGTCACCGTCTACGTGGTACAGGAGCATGTTATATGATCTTACAAGAGTAAAAGAAACACGTCACTGATCTACAATGAGGTGTTATAGTGTACCGTCAGCCCATTACAATCCGCTAGGGTCTAGTCACTCAAAATATGAGTTCTTTCGAAATTCAGTTTGGAAACCTGTATCTCGAGGTTCACTGAGCACCTTGATAGTGCTTTATACTACTGTCAATCAAAATAAGGGGAAACAGCCCCAAACCAAACTCAATAGGCAACAGCTAGAAGACTAATCGATTGACAGTGTCTGCTCTCTCTTCCAACTGTTTAATACTCTCGACTCTTTTCTGTGTCCTAGTTTAAATGGGGTCAGAGATTATCCTTTTACAATCCTCCGAACCTTCAGGGTTAATACACATCAATCGCTTCAGATAGGAAATAATTTAAGGTGTGTGTAGGATTGCCACTCAGATGTGCAGAGAAACGTCAGTCCACAATAAACCTTTATATAAAACACCTCACGTTCTTGCAAAAACATTTAATTTAATTAACCACAACTCTTTTTGCTACGAATGAGGAATAGTGATTGAAGTGGTACAGGATAGAGATAAGGAAGAAAATTTTACAGAGAGCACACTTTAACATCCAGATCTCTATTGTCTTCGTTACTTTAATATCTCATTCAAAATCCGTTAATAATTGAGATCTACAAGTGGGCTTCCAGTAGTAGCAGCATTTATACTATCGATGGCTGTCTGACTCACAAACACCTCTGATATACAAAACTTATCCACTCTGAAGTTGGGTACATTCCAAAAACACTTCTTGGTCTTTCCCTTCCGTCCTTGCTTACTATAATGTTATATTGCTCAGTAATTCGACCTTACCTAAACTAGTGATACCTTCCAGACTGCGATATCGCGGCGAGCCGTCGGCCTGAAGAATGCCACAGATGATTTTTCTTTCCTGCTCTATTGAATTTCTAAAGTATTAAGAACACATAAATTTGTAACTCTCTGGAGCTTAGGGCGCGACAAAGGTATTTATAATTTACCACCCGGAAATATAAGGGGACTGGTTCTAAATCTGCACAGAGAAATAACTTCAAAGTCGTTCAGCGTAAGAGGTGCATATTAAATTAATAGAACTCAATATGCATACGGGTTCAAAATTCTCAACAGACTGTTTTATTTTATTGTGGAAACTGTTTCAGGAACACCTCCGGACAGCGTCGTCAGGGCGACAGTTTTTCAGGGCAACACTCTGACCAAGCGTCATCAGAGCGACAGGTTCAGGACATCACCTCTGACCAGAGTCGTAGAGCGACCAGTTTCAGGACAACCATCCTCTGACCAGCGTCCTCAGAGCGACAGTTCAGGACAACACCTCTGACCAGCGTTCGTCAGGGCGACAATTTCAGGACAACACCTCTGACCTGCGTCATCAGAGGACAGTTTCAGGACAACACCTCTGACCAGCGTCATCAGAGCGACAGTTTCAGATACACCTCTGACCCACGGTCATAAGAGCGACAGTTTCAGGACACTCACCTCGGACCAGCGTCGTCAGAGCGACAGTTTCAGGACAACACCTCTGACCAGCGTCCTCAGAGCGACAGTTTAAGGGACACACCTCCTGCGCGTCGTCAGGGACGACAGTTTTCAGGACAACACCTTGACCAGCGTAATCAGAGCGCACAGTTTCAGGACAACCACCTCTGGACCAGCGTCATCAGAGCGACAGTTTCAGGGACAACACCTCTGACCAGGGTCATCAGTGCGACAGTTTCAGGAACAATACACCTCTGACCAGCGACGTCTGAGCGACAGTTTCAGGACAACACCTCTGACCCAGCGTCCTCAGAGCGACGTTTCAGGACTACACTCTGACCAGCGTCGTCAGGGCCGACAGTTTCGGAAAACACCTCTGACCAGCCGTCATCAGCGCGACAGTTTCAGGACAAACTCGGAAACAGCGTCATCAGAACGACAGTTTCAGGACAACACCTCTTGCCAAGGTCATCAGAGCGACAGTTTCAGAGACAACACATCTGACCAGGCGTCATTCAGAGCGACAGTTTCAGGACAACACCTCTGACCAGCGTCATCAGAGGCAGTTTCCAGGACAACACCTATGACCAGCGTCCATCAGGAGCGACCGTTTCAGGACAAAAAACCTCTGACCAGCGTCGTCAGAGCGACAGTTTCAGGACAACACCTCTGACCAGGGTCATCTGTGCGACAGTTTCCCCAGGACAACACCTCTGACCAGCGTCATCAGGGCGACAGTTTCAGGACAAACACCTTTGACCAGCGTCAACAGAGCGACAGTTTCAGGACAACACCTTGACCAGGGTCATCAGAGGACAGTTTCAGGGACAACACCTCTGGACCAGCGTCATTCAGGGCACAGTTTCAGGACAAACAACCTCTGACCACAGCGTCAATCAGAGCGACCAGTTTCAGGAAACACTCTGACCTGGGTCATCAGAGCGACAGTTTTCTGGACAACACCTCTACCAGCGTCATCAGAGCGAAAGTTTCAGGACCAACACCTCTGACCAGGGTCTCAGAGCGACAGTTTCGGGACAAACACCTTGACCAGCGTCATCAGGGCGACAGTTTCAGGCAACACCTTCTGAACCAGCGTCATCAGAGCGACAGTTTCAGAAAACACCTCTGACCAGGGTCAAATCAGAAGCGACAGTTTGGGACAAACCTCTGACCAGCGTCTTCAGAGCGGACAGGTTTCAGGACAACACCTCTGAACCAGGGGACAACAGAGCGGTCAGTTTCAGGACAACACCTCTGACCAGGGTCATCAGAGCGACAGTTCAGGACAACACTCTGACCAGTGTATCAGAGCGACAGTTTCAGGGACCAACACCTCTGACCAGCGTCTCAGGGCGACGTTTCTGGTACAACACTCTGACCAGCGTCATCAAGAGCGACAGTTTCGGACAACACCTCGGACCCGGGTCTCAGAGCGACAGTTTCAGGACAACAACCTCTGACCAGCGTCATCAGAGCGACTGTTTTCAGGACAACACCTCTGACCAGGGTATCAGAGCGGCAGTTCAGGACAACACCTCTGACCAGGGTCATTCAGGCGACAGTTTCAGGACAACACCTCTGACCAGCGTCATCAGAGCGACAGTTTAGGACAACCACTCTGGACCAGCGTCATCCGGAGCGATCAGTTTCAGGACAACACCTGACCAGCGTTCATCAGAGACGGGGACCAGTTTCAGGGTCAACACCTCTGACAGCGTGTCTGAGCGAACAGTTTCAGGACAACAACTCTGACCTGGGTCAATCAGAGCGGACAGGTTTCAGGAACAATCATCTACCAGCGTCATCAGAGCGACCAGTTTCATGGACAAACACCTTCTGACAGCGTCTTCAGAGCGACAGTATCAGGACAACACCTCTGACCAGCGTCATCAGAGCGACAGTTTCAGGACAAAACCTCTGACCAGCGTCATCAGAGGCGACAGTTTCAGGACAACACCTCTGACCAGCGTCATCAGCGCGACAGTTTAGGACAACACCTCGGACCAGCGTCATCAGAGCGACAGTTTCAGCCCAAAAAAAAGACAAACACAACTGACCAGCGTCATCAGACGACAGTTTCAGGACAACCACCTCTGTCCAGGGTAGACAAAATATTATACAATAAAACTTACGTTGTTATATTCTACGTCACAGATTATAATTATTTTATTATAGTGCTTCTCGACCACAGATTCTGTTATCTTTGCACACCGTTAAAATATTTAAATAAATTTAAGCTAACACTACTAAATTTCCTATAACATTTCTGAATGTTTTTCTTATTTACTAAATCTTCTTTAGGTAGATAACAAGCCGTCTTAAATACAGTTTTATCTGATGTTTGCGGGTTTAAAAAGGTCACTTGACTCCAGGAATGTTTCTTGACCTACGTGGAGTTCAGGAGCGTGTCACCTACCTACGTGAGTACAGGAGCATGTCACTTACCTACGTGAGTTCAGGGCATGTCACCGTCCTACGTGAGTTCGGAGCGTGTCACCTTACCTACGTGAGTACAGGAGCGTGTCACCTTACCTCGTGGGACAGGTGCATGTCACCTTACCTACGTAGTACAGGAGCCATGTCACCTTACCTACGGGAGTGACAGGAGGCGTGTCACCTTACCTACGTGAGTACAGGAGCGTGTCACCTTACCTACGTGCGGTAAGGGCGCGTGTCACCTTACCTACGTCGACTACAGGAGCATGCTACCGTACCTAAGGGAGTACAGGAGCGTTGTCACCTTACTACGTGAGTACAGGAGCCATGTCACACTTACCTACGTGAGTACAGGCAGCGTGTCACCTTACCTACGTGAGTACAGGCGGTGTCACCTTACCTAGGAGTACAGGCAGCATGTCACCTTACCTACGTGAGTAAGGTGCGTGTCCCCTTACTACGTGAGTAAAGGAGCATGTCACCTTACCTAAGTGAGTACAGGAGCGTGTCACTTACCTACGTGAGTACCAGGAGCGTGTCACCTTTACCTACGTGAGTTACTGGAGCATGTCACCTTACCCTACGTGATGTTCAGGAGCATGGTCACCTTTCCTACGTGAGTACAGGACGTGTATCCTTACCTACGTGAGTACAGGAGCGCTGTCACCTAACCTACGTGAGTACAGGAGCGTGTAACTTACCTACGTGAGTACAGGAGCGTGTCACCTTACCTACGTGAGTACCAGGAGAGTGTCCCTTTCCTTACGTTGGAGTACAGGAGCATGTCACCTTACCTACGTGAGTACAGGAGCGGGTCACCTTACCTACGTGAGTACAGGTGCGTGTCACCTTACCAAGTTGAGTACAGGAGCGTGTCACCTTACCTACGTGAGTACAGGAGCATGTCACTTACTACGTGAGATACAGGAGAGTGTCACCTTAACTACGTGAGTCAGGAGCGTGTCACCTACCCTAGTGAGTACAGGAGCATGCTCACCTTACCTACGTGAGTACAGGAGGTGTCACCTTACCTACTTTGAGTTCAGGAGCATGTCACCTTACCTTCCTGAGTACAGGAGCGTGTCCCTTACCTACGTGAGTAAGGAGGTGTCACCTTACCTACGTGAGTACTGGAGCGTGTCACCTTTCCTACGTGAGTACAGAGAGCGTGTCACCTACCTACGTGAGTACAGGAGCGTGGTCACCTTACCTACGTGAGTATAGGAGCAGTCACCTTACCTTCGCCCTGAGTACAGGAGCATGTCACCTTACCTACGTGAGTACAGGAGCGTGTCACCTTACCTACGTGAGTACAGGAGCTTGTCACTTACCTACGTGAGTACACAGGAGCGTGTCACCTTATCCTACGTGACGTACATGAGATGTCACTTACCTACGTGAGTACAGGAAGCGTGTCACCTTACCTACGTGAGTACAGGGTAGCGTGTCACCTTACCTAGTTGGTTACAAAAAAAAAAAAACAAACGGAGCGTGTCACCTTACCTACGTGAGTACAGGAGCGTTCACGTTACCTACCGTGGAGTACAGGAGCGTGCACCTTACCTACGTGGAGTACAGGAGCGGTGTCCACCTTACCTCGTGAGCAGGGCATGTCACCTTACCTACGTGTGTACAGGAGCATGTCACCTTACCTACAGTGAGTACAGGAGCGTGTCACCTTACCTACGTGGGTACAGAGCCCGTGTCACCTATACCTACGTAGCAGTACTGGAGGGTGTCACCTTACCTAGTGATTACGAGCGTGTCACCTTTCCTACGTGAGTTCAGGAGCGTGTCAACCATACCTACGTGAGTACAGGAGCTTGTCACCCTTACTACGTGAGAAACAGGAGCGTGTTCACCTTACTCTACGTGTGTACAGGAGGCGTGTTCCACTTACCTACGTGAGTACAGGTGCATGTCACCTAAACCTACGTGAGTACAGGCGCGTGTCACCTTACCTACGTGAGTACAGGAGCATTACTTTCCTACGTGATACCCCAGGAGCGTGTCACCTTACCTACGTTGAGTACAGGAAGCGGTCACCTTACCTACCGTTGTACAGGAGCGTGTCACCTTACCTACGTGAGTACAGGAGCGTGGTCACCTTACCTGCGTGAGTACAGGCGCGTGTCACCTTCTACGTGAGTACAGGAGCTTGTCACCTTACCTACGTGAGTAACAGGAGCGTGTCACCATTACCTACGTGCAGAACAGGAGGCGTGTCACAGTACCTACGTGAGTACAGGGTGCATGTCACCATACTACGTGTGTACAGGAGCATGTCACCTTACCTACGTGAGTACAGGGAGCATGTCCTTTACCTACGTGAGTATAGGGCATTCACCTTACCTACGTGAGTACAGGAGCGTGTCACCCTACCTACGTGAGTACAGGGAGCGTGTAACCTTACATACGTGAGTACGGAGCATGTCACCTTACCTACGTGAGTACAGGAGCGTGTCACCATTACCTACGTGAGTACAGGAGCATGTCACCTTACCTTCGTGGAGTACAGGGTGTGTGTCACCTTAACCTACGTGAGTACAGGAGCATGTCACCTACCTACGTGAGTACAGGAGCATGTCAACTTACCTACGTGGAGTACGGAGCATGTCACCTTACCTAAAGTGAGTACAGGAGCGTGTCACCTTACCTATGTAGTACAGGAGCGTGTCTCCTTACCTACAGAGTACAGGAGTGTGTCCCTTAACGACGTGAGTAAGGGAGCGTGTCACCTTACCTACGTGAGTTTAAGGAGCTTGTCACCTTACCTACTGTGAGTACAGGAGCATGTCACCTTACCTAGTGAGTACAGGAGCGTGGTCACCTTACCTACGTGAGTACCAGGAGCGTGGTCACTACCTACGTGAGTACAGGAGCATGTCCCTACCTACGTGACGTAACAGGAAGCGTGTCACTTACCTACGTGAGTACAGGAGCATTTCCACCCTTACCTACGTGAGTACAGGAGCGTGTCACCTCCATACCTAGTGAGTCAGGAAGCGTGTCCACCTTACCTACGTCGAGTACAGGTGCGTGTCACCTTACTTAACGTTAGTACAGGAGTGTCACTTACCTAACGTGAGTACTGGAGCGTGGTCACCTTACCTACGTGAGTACAGGAGCGTGTCTCCTTTCTAGTGAGTACAGAGCTGTCACCTTACCTACGTGAGTACAGGGTGCATGTCACCTTACCTACGTGAGTACGGAGCGTGTCACCTTACCTACGTGAGTACAGGAGCTGTGTCACCTACCTACGTGTGTAAGGAGCGTGTCACCTTACCTACGTGAGTAAGGGCGTGTTCACCTATACCTTACGTGGAGTACAGGAGCGTGGTCACCTTTACCTACGAGAGTACAGGAGCTCGTCACCTTACCTTACGTGAGTACAGGAGCGTGTTCATCTTACCTACGTGGAGTACAGGAGCGTGTCAACCTTACCTACGTGAGTACAGGAGCATTGTCAACCTTACCTACGTGAGTAAAGGAGCGTGTCACCTTCCCTTACGTGAGTACAGGAGCATGTCACTTACCTACTGAGTACAGGAGATGTGATCACCTTACCTACGAGGGGTGAGTACAGGAGCGTGTTCACCTTACCTACGTGAGTGACAAGGAGCGTGTCACCTTTACCTCCGTGAGTTAAAGGAGCGTGTCTCCTTTACCGACCGTGAGTTCAGGAGCGTGTCATCCTTACCTACGTGAGTACAGGAGCATGTCACCTTACTACGTGAGTACAGGAGCGTGTCACCTTACCTAACGTGAGTACAGGTGGATGCTCACCTTACATACGTGAGTACAGGTAGCGTGTCACCTTACCCCCCCCCCCCCCCCCTCCATACGTGCAGAACAGGAGCATGTCACCTTACCTAGTGGAGTACAGGAGCGTGTCACCTTCCCTACGTGAGTACAGAGCATGACCACCTTACTACGCTGAGTAATGAGTATGTCACCTTACCTCGTGCGTTACAGGGAGCATGTCACCTATACCTACGTGAGTACAGGAGCGTGTTCACCTGACCTACGTGAGTACAGGTGCAGTCACCTTACCTAACGTCGAGACATTAGCATGTCACCTTACTACCTGATGTTACAGGAGCATGTCACTTTACCTACGTGTGTAACGGGAGCATGTCAACCTTAACTACGTGTGTACAGCGAGCGTGTCACCTACTACGTGAGTACAGGAGCATGTCACCTTACCTACTGAGTACAGGCAGCATGTCACTATACCTCGTGAGTACAGGAGCGTGTCACCTTACCTAGTGAGTACAGGAGCATGTCACCTTACCTAGTGAGTACAGGAGCATGTCACCTTACCCCTACGCTGAGTACAGGAGCATGTCACTTTACCTATCGTGAGTACAGGAGCATGTCACCGTTCCTTCGTAGAGTTACAGGAGATGCTCACCTTACCTACGTGAGTCCAGGGGGCGCATGTCACCTTACCTTACGTGAGTACAGGAGCAGGTCACCTTACCTACGTGAGTTACAGGAAGCGTGTCACCTTACCTACGGCAGTAATGAGTAGTCAACCTTACCTACGTGAGTCAGGAGCATGTCACCTTACCTACGTGAGTACATGGAGCGTGTCACCATACCTACGTGAGTACAGAGCATGTCACCTTACCTACGGTGAGTACCTTAGCATGTCACTTACCTAAGTGAGTTACAGGAGCAAGTCACTTTACCTACGTGAGTACGGAGCCATGTACCTTACCGAGAAAAAAAGTGAGTACAGGAGCGTGTCACCTTACCTGTGAGGTACAGGAGCATGTCACATTACCTAGTGAGTCAGGAGCATGTCACTTTACCTACGTGAGTACAGGAGCTGTCACCTTACCTACGGGAGTACATGAGCATGTCCCTTACATAGTGGAGTAAATGAGTATGTCACCTTACCTACGTGATTACAGGAGCATGCTTCACTTACCTAAGTGAGTACAGGAGCGTGTCAACTTACCTACGTGAGTACAGGCGCATGTCACCTTACCTCGTGAGTACAGGAGCATGTACCTTACCTACGTGAGTACAGGATCATGTCACTTTACCTACGAGAGAACCGGAGCATGTCTCTTTCTGCGTGAGTACAGAGAGCATGTCACCTTACCTACGTGCGTACAGGAGCATGTCAACCTTACCTACGTGAGTACAGGAGCATGTCACCTTCCCTACGTGAGTACAGGAGCGTGTACCTTACCTTACGTGAGTACAGGAGCATGTCACCTTACCTTACGTGGAGTACAGGAGCATGTTCACCTTACCTACGTGAGTACAGGAGCGTGTCCACCTTACCAACGTGGGAGGGGAGCGTGTCCACCTTACCTACGTGAGTACAGAGCTTATCACCTTTCCTACGTGAGTTACAGGAGCATGTCACTTACCTAGTGAGTACAGGTGTGTGTCTCCTACCTACGAGAGTCAGGAGCGTGCCACCTTCACCTACGTGCAGTACTGGAGCGTGCTCGCTTACCTAGTGAGTACAGGCCTTTCACTTTACCTACTTGAGTACTGGAGCGTGGCACCTTACCTACGTGGTACGGTGCATTACCTTACCTACGTGAGTACAGGAGCATGTTCACCTTCCCTAGTGCGTACAGGAGTGTGTCACCATACCTACGTGAGTACAGGAGCGTGCCCACCTTACCTACGTGAGTACAGGAGCGATTGTCTCCTTCCCTATGTGAGTACAGGAGCGTGTCACTTACCTACATGAGTACAGGAGTGTGTCACCTTACCTACGTGATTATAGGAGGTGTCACTTACTACGTGAGTACAGGAGCATGTCACCTTACCTACGTGGTACAGGAGCGTGTCACTTTACCTACCGGGTGAGTACGGAGCATGTCACCTTACCTTACGTGAGGTCCAGGAGTTGTCGCCTTACCTCGTGAGTACGGGCATCGTCACCTTCCTACGTGAGTACAGGAGCATGTTCACCTTACATACTTGAGTTCAAAGGAGCATTTCCCCTTACTAAGTGAGTACAGGAAGCGTGTCACCTTACCTAGTGAGTACAGGAGCGTGTCACCTTACCTACGTGAGTCAGGAGGTGTCACCTTACCTACGTGAGTACAGGAGTGTGTCACCTCTACTACGTGAGTACCGGAGTGTGGTCACCCTTACCTTACGTGGGTACAGGAGCGTTGCCCCCTTACCTACGTGAGTACAGGAGTGTGTCACCTTACCTACGTGAGTTCAGGGCGTGTCACCTTACATACGTGAGAACAGGAGCATGTCACCTTACCTACGTGGAGTACAGGAGTGGTGTCACCTTACCTACGTGAGTACAGGAGCGTTCGGCACCTTACCTACGTGAGTACAGGAGTGTGTCACCTTACCTACTGAGTACAGGAGCGTGTCACCTTTACTTACGTGAGTACATGAGGCGTGTCACCTTACCTACGTGAGTACAGGAGATGTCAACTTACCTACGTGAGTACAGGAGGTGTCACCTTACTACGTGGAGTACAGGAGCGTGTCCCTTTCCTACGAGAGTACAGGAGTGTGTCACTTACCTACGTGAGTACAGGAGCGTGTCACCTTACCTACGTGAGTACAGGAGCGTGTCACCTTACCTACGTGAGTACAGGAGCGTGTCACCTTACCTACGTGAGTACAGGAGCATGTCACCTTACCTACGTGAGTACAGGAGAGTGTCACCTTACCTACGTGAGTACAGGAGCGTGTCACCTTACCTACGTGAGTCTCAGTAGTAGTAACCAGTTACCAGTAACCAGTTACCAGTAACCTGTCCGTTGACTCAACGACCAACCGTCTTGAGTCACGGTCTGTGCTGAGCTGACACTAATTCAAAAGACCCACTACGGGGTACTGGCCAGCCGGCTAGTCAGTGTTACGAGTGGAAGCAAGGAGATAGGTACGCCTGGCGGGCATTCTCCACATAACAGTAATTATACGTATAACAGCCTACGTGAGTATTTCTACCCTAATCCACGTATCGAATCCCACATGATAAATGGTGTGCAGCGGTGTGGAGCGTGGCTTTACGTTTTTACAGGGTAATTTTCAAGGCGTTGAAGACTGTTGTGAGTGGCCGGCGGGCTCACAGGTGATGCCCTCCCTCACACCCTCCAGCCAGCGCTTATGCCCTCACTCACTACCTACTGCCTGCAAGCCTGTTGCAGCCCGTTTCAAGCTTCCTGCTTAGTTAGTGTGCTAATTGCTTCATCTCCGAGGGGTTGACCGGATTTTGCAATCTAAGCCAGTCAGTAAGCCAGGACTGTGGAAAGTGAACGCAGTCAGTCCTATCACATCCAGCCTGTACCTGCATCCAATGCTCATCCGTGCTTTGAGCATCGTTACACGTCTTCCCGTCAGCCATTCTCGTGGGTGTAGCCAGTCAGCCAACCCAGCTTTTAACCAGCTGAGAGAGAGAAGTAGCCACGCAGTAAGAAGTAAGCCAAGCTCCGTCTGAGGTATTGTTTATCGTTGTGTTTTTTTTTACTCCTGTGGTGCTACAGAGTGGTTTTTCACCATTCTGTGGCATAGAGTGGCCGTTGTTAGCCATCGTCGTGGGTGAGTGGGGTTGCGCGGCAGACCCCCGCGTCCCCCCCCACACCTCTCTTCACCACCCGGGGTCGCGCGGCCAGTACCCCAGCGAGAGTCACACCCACCACTCTCCCACCACCACCAGCATTCCACTCATCTACCTGTGTGTTTGACCCTTGTTTAGGGTCCTAGTACTGTTTGGCTCACATAATTGTCAAGTGATTGTAGCTGGTGCAACGAGATAAGCAGTTATGTGAGTTCGTTTAGAAAGCACATTTATTCACGACAACAGTAGTGTTGGTGACGTCAGCCATCACCGCGCGGGCACCAGACACCCGCCCCCCCACAATACTCACGTCGTCTTCTATCCCGACTTCAGTGATATTTTCATGAAACATTTTTCTTGCAATTTAAAGGACATTTGCGTGTGTGGACATTTATAGTAAATTTGCTTGTGTATCTACCCTTGTGTTTTTTCAGTGTAAAGCAGTATTTCTTTAACTCAGTATTTTTCCAATATTTTTCGTGTTTCACTTATATTATATTATTTTATCTGTGTTTTCTTTATGTCCTATTCGTCTGTCGTAATGATTATTGTGTAGTGTACCAGTCAGTACCCTGTGTGATGTCGATTCAATTTTTTTTTTTGTATTGTCATTGTATTTCATGCAGTGTTATCCACCCCAGATATACCAAATTTTCCATTTATTTTATGTGTGTCCATTTTTTTCGATATGCAGCAGTGGTTCTCATTCCTCTAATATTTTCGCAGACTGGTCCAAAACCATTATTTTTGCCAGCAAATTTTTGTCTGTAACTGTCACATGCAAGATTTTGTTGTATCAGTCACAGCAGGAATTTGTTGTAAAGAATAAATAATACTGTTGGGTGCTCCGTCACTTAAGTGTTATATTCCCTGTTTTGTTCCTGTGTTTTATTTATATATTTTTATATTCTTGACCAAATCCACTCTTGATGCAATTTCAATTACTTTTAAACGTAAAGTGTTTTCCTTACTCTGTTTGAGTTATGTTTTGTCTAATTACACTGAAGAAGTTAAAGTGTCATCAGTTTTATTTTTTTTTTGATTCTCATTAATTTTAATTCTTTATTTTACCTGAGTTTTCCCAGGGACACTTTATTACTGCAGTGATTGTTTTACACCTTATTTTGTTGCATTTGTTCTGAAGTGAATTATTTGTTGAACTGTTCTGGCAGTGAATTATTTTCTTTTATTGCTATTTTTTTTTGATTTATAAATTTTATTTTGTCTATGCATCTTAGAAATACTTTAAAAATTCCCGGTTAACAATTTAATAATTTGTATTTTACAATTTCACATTGATTTAAAATTTAATTAATTAATTTACATTTTATAGCAAGAGTAGAGGGACAGCTAATTTGAAATGTAATTCAGTCTCAGTAATATGTTTACTAGTATATTTCATTGTAAATTTTATATTATTGTCAATAGGCCTTTAAATGAGTTTCTTTTTCTTGCAGTGTATTTAGACATTATTCGGCAGAATTAGTTGTATATCTTGTCTTTCAATCCTAGAATTTTCATATCATTTTTATGGTTCCTGATGTGCCTTAGGTCCTTGCGTAAGTTCCCTGAGATCATGTCCCAGTCACTTTTGGAATGTTCACTTAGTGTATCATGCCAGTCAAAGTCAAAAATTGATTCAGTCCACGTACCAACATTCCCTACTGATGGACAGTCAATACTTAGCTTCTTGAGCAATGGTGTTTTTTTTGTTCTTCACAGCTTGTATCTGGATTTGTTACAGTTGCTGCGAAATGTGAGTTCAGATTAAAGTTCCTATAGATCCGTGAATTACCTTATTAACGTAGCCGAAGCGGTCAGGCACTCGAATTATAATTACTGTCACTCCTGCTCTGGACTCCACGCCACAATATCATGCACGCAGGATAGTGCGGACTATCCTTTGCGATGGCGACTTGTTCAAGTATTCGTCTCCTTCCAGGGGAAGCTTTGAGAAAGACTTTACTTGCAACGAGTTATGCCATCTCTTGCTGATGCCAACAAGCCGTGTTTTTTTTTTTTTTTTATTTTTTTCCCCCCCCCCCCCCCCCCCTTTTTCAGAAAGACGTTTCTGTGGCTTAGTGTGCTCACTTGAGTGTTTGTTGTCCCTTGTGTTTCGATCTGTTATCCCATCCTAGTTGACCAGAAATCAGTGCATTGTAAGATGTTATCTCTCGAAGTAACTTCCACGTTGTTAAGTTTGTACGTGTGTAACTTTATTGTTGCTACCTCGTGTCACTGTGTGCGACTCAGAATATCAGCTTGTTCACAGTGTTCATTTCTTTTCTTCTGTGCTTGTCGTTTGCGATAATAGATTAGTTCTCCCTTGCCTTCATATTGAGTGTTATAGCGTTAATTTTTCAACCGGGGGGAGTATCCACTTCCACCGAGTTTGTTCATTCCTACAGTAAGAACGAAACAGATCCCATCGTGGGTTGGTGTGATTCGATACCTGCCTCCAGGAAGTCTTATTCTAGACTGTGAAGCCACCAGCACCCATTAGTGACTTCTCATGAACCAAGAATTACTGTATCGAACAGCCAGTTGGGACTCCTAGCAGACGGGTATACCAGTTAGTAATTACACAGTCCTAGTGAATGTAGCATTACAGCTAGTTCACGATGTACCAGGTGTTGCACCACCCTGGGGATATGGATCGTTCAGGTAAAAACAAGCCAGTTGAAATTCTTTTGGCCTCGTATGGCAAACTGTATTTCTGAGTATGTTTAGGAAACGTAAGTCTGCATGCAACATAAAGGCAATGCTAATGGTCCCAATCCATTCCAAGTGTAACCAATTACTAGCGAACCTTGGAAAGAGTTGCGCTATATTTGTTAACTAATTCCACATGTTCCCTCCAAGGCAAAAAACATCTGCTGTGTTATGATAGACCATTCAACAGATATAGCAGAGTTAGTTTCTATTCGCAGATAAGACTGCCGAGACAGTAGCTAATGCGTTTAAAGACGGATTATCTGCAGGGGGGGGCATACCACCCCTAAGTCCCTAGTAACAGATAACGCGAGGTGAATTCTGTAAAGAAATTCTTGTAAATTTTGTTTGTACCTTGTTACAGATCACTAAATCCACCATTGTCCTCATCATCCTGCCAGCAATGGGTTAGCGGACGAACCCAATAAGGAAAGTACTTGATGGTCTTGGAGAGCACTATCCAATCCACACAGTGTAAACTTGGATGAAGTTATACCTGATGTGCAGTGTGCTATAAAATCTGTTACTATGTTTTATAGGTGACACTCCACATTATGCGTTGTTATGCGGGTAGATAAACGTTTGCACTTATGAGTTGTTATATATTCTAATCCGAAACAAATTACAACCTCCTGATGCATTTGTAGCAACTCGTCACCCGCTAGCTCAAAGTGTTTTAGAAGAATCGTGAAAAACACCACTTCATTAAATCAAACAGCTGAATCACACGAGTCGCAAAACTCGATCAAAGCATCCAAAATCAAAAGTAGGTTCGTGAGTTAGGCTGATAATTTTAACAAAAAGTCTGCTATGCCTAAGCTTGATCTAAGGTTTTGGGTCCTTATAGAGTAGTTGAAAATATCATGGTAATAAGTATAAGGTTAGAGAGATTAGAATGGTCAGTAATAAAGAATCGCTTTGGATCATATGAAGTTAGTAGTGATGATAATGCATGTTCCACCCGACTATGTGACAGACTCTGCCAATCTCTGCTCTGTACTCTCTACTCTGATACTCAGTCAGATGATCGGACCTGAATGTCGTTATTCCTATGTACACGACAGGTATTGAGAAATCCTCAAGTATCATTTGTAATTCCAATTCAGATTTGCCTCAAATCTCATGAGTTAGCCAATGCTACAGAGTTTGATCCTCCCAGTCAGATGACCACCATTTGCATATGCAATCTTACCTAGCAGAGTTGGGGTTAAATGTAAAAAACTGTATAGATGAATTATTACAGTATCAACTTATTCAGTATTCAAGAATTTTTTTTTTGTGTTCATGTTTCTCTCCGCATTCTGAGATTTACGTCTAGATTTGCGTGCACCGAACTCTGCCTTTCTGTTAAACCGTCTTTCTTTGTATATATTCCTTCCTCAGAATCCGTAGATCACTCGGAATACAGATCGATCGATCAAAAATTTTTGTTTTTATCACTTGTATATCAATGTTGAGTGCGTTGTTCATTTGTTGAGTTTTTAAGTTGTACTATAGTATACCATGTATTGGCATGACAGTTTCAGATACGTAAGCTGTCTTCCAATGTTTACTTATGTATCTTTAATGTATCATGTTGTGTACTTTGACATTGTATAGAATCAGCCAAGCCGATACCTGCCATCTCTAGTTTTATTAGTTGTATGTCGAGACGGACATACGTTAGCGTCCGCCGAGCTCTCAGTAGTAGTAACCAGTTCAGTAACCAGTACCGTACCTGTCCGTTGACTAAACGACCAAACCGTCTTGAGTCACGGCCTGTGCTGAGCTGACAACTATTCAAAAGACCCACTACGGTACTGGCCAGCCGCTAGTCAGTGTTACGAGTGGAAGCAAGGAGATATGTACGGCTGGGGGAATTCTCCCACATAACAGTAAATTATACGTAAACAGCCTACGTGAGTATTTCTACCCTAATTCCACGTATCCGAGCTCCCCACATGATATGAGTACAGAGCGTGTCACCTTAACTACGTGAGTACAGGAGCGTGTCACCGTACATACGTGAGTACAGGAGCGTGTCACTTCCCTACGTGAGTAAAGGGAGCGTGTCACCTTACCTCCGTGAGTACGGAGCGTGTCACCTAACCTACGTGAGTACAGGAGCGTGTTCACCTTACCACACGTGAGTACAGGAGGCGTGTCACCGTCTACGTGGTACAGGAGCATGTTATATGATCTTACAAGAGTAAAAGAAACACGTCACTGATCTACAATGAGGTGTTATAGTGTACCGTCAGCCCATTACAATCCGCTAGGGTCTAGTCACTCAAAATATGAGTTCTTTCGAAATTCAGTTTGGAAACCTGTATCTCGAGGTTCACTGAGCACCTTGATAGTGCTTTATACTACTGTCAATCAAAATAAGGGGAAACAGCCCCAAACCAAACTCAATAGGCAACAGCTAGAAGACTAATCGATTGACAGTGTCTGCTCTCTCTTCCAACTGTTTAATACTCTCGACTCTTTTCTGTGTCCTAGTTTAAATGGGGTCAGAGATTATCCTTTTACAATCCTCCGAACCTTCAGGGTTAATACACATCAATCGCTTCAGATAGGAAATAATTTAAGGTGTGTGTAGGATTGCCACTCAGATGTGCAGAGAAACGTCTGTCCACAATAAACCTTTATATAACACCTCCACGTCTTGCAAAAACATTTAATTTAATTAACCACAACTCTTTTTGCTACGAATGAGAATAGGCTGATTGAAAAGTTGGTACAGATAGAGATAAGGAAAGAAAAATTGAAGAGAGCACACTTTTAACATCCAGATCTCTCATTGTCTTCGTTACTTTAATTATCTCATTCAAAATACCCGTTAATAATTGAGATCTACAAGTGGGCTTCCATTGTAGCAGCATTTATACTATCGATGACTGTCTGACTCACAAACACCTCTGATATTTACAAAATTATACACTATGAAGTTGGGTACATTCCAAAACATTCTTGGTCTTTCCCTTCGTCCTTGCTTACTATAATTGTTATATCTGCTCAGTAATACGACCTTACCTAACTAGTGATACCTTCCAGACTGAGATATCGCGGACGAGACCGTCGGCCTGAAGAATGCACAGATGATTTTTCTTTCCTGCATCTATTGAAATTTCTAAATTATTAAGAACACCATAAATTTTTTACTCTCTGGAGCTTAGGCGCGAAAGGTATTTCATAATTTACACCCGGAAAATATAAGGGACTGGTTCTAAATCTGCACAGAGAAATAACTTCAAAGTCGTTCAGCGTAAGGGTGCAATAATTAAATTAAGAGAACTCAATAAGCATAACGGGTTCAAAATTTCTCAACAGCCTGTTTTATATTATAGTGGAAACTACCATAGACTTTTGTCTTTAATATGGAAGAAAATGGTTAAATTTCTGAAAATTGTTCCTAAGTAATACATCGAACTATTCGCTGCCAGTAATAACAACACTGATCAGGGGATCCATCAGCAGACCTGACTGGGGCTGTGGGGAATCTAACCCACGGAGTTAATCCTAGTAAGAAACTCGTATTTTCAAAGACCATGAACACATAAGAGTTAAAAATTTACACGAACAATAAATATTAAGCAATAAAAGGTATAATCACTTTACCTGATATTATGAAGACCGTAATTTATACCAAACCCAGCGCAGCATACACCATGGCTACGGTCCCTCACTAATGTACAAACGATCTCTCTCAAAGCAACAGTGTACCTTACGTGGCACAATTTACCTAGGCCCTCAATACAAGGCCCCTTAATTTAAAGGCACCCGGGGCCATTAATTGAGTTCCCAGGGCTCTCACAAGGTACCTGGAACCCTCACAACATTCACTCACACATTACTACTCAAAGATATTCCAGGGTTTGTTTCTTTCAGTTATAATTTCTGACAGTTGCATGAACAGATAAGCCCTGATGAAAGTATGTCTCCAGATTTAATTTTCCTAGTCCCTTCCAGGCAATGCTCTACCTTTTGCTGCAGAGGAGTCAGCCTCTGGCCGCCGCGAAGAGGACACCTGTGGATGAAATAAAGTACGTATTATCCCACTGCCATCGGGAAGTGATCTTGTTAGTGACAAGACGGCAATAAACTGAGAAATATAAGACACGTTTCGTGTTGGGGTGTCAGTCGCACCTCCTGAATACAGTTTATAGCGTCATTAAGACCCAAGTGTTTCCTGCCTTTTTACTCAGCAGCTCAGCGGAGGGGTTAAATTGAAGGTAAAATTTTGCAGTCAACTTTCAATGGGGTTTTCAGAGAAATGATGATTTCATGCACTCTATCTACATGCCTTTGCACATGTGTGTAGCCGAAGAGTTTCAAGTGAAGCGAGAGTAATTTACAATGGACATATAGAGATGCGGTGTTGTGTATTGCTGTTTATGATTCAAGTCTTGCCTTTGTAATGCCGACGGACAAGACGGCCTTAGCATTAGAGAGTATCTACACTGAGTGTAGTGGATTGGATGCGCATTTTACAGATCTTGCCTCAGTAATTGATATAAATTGGACACACACGTTAGGCTTGTCCGAAAGAGTGTAGCCGCAGGACACGATGTACAGGCCATACCTGCAGTGAATGTAGGTAACTGAATACGCTTGTATTACATTATTTTCTTGCAGTGAATGAAACCAGCAGGACACACATGCACAGTTTTTGACTGCCGTGAATTCAGCCAACAAGACACGCATGTACGGACCTTGCCTGTAGTGTTTGTAGCCAACTGGACCCCACATAAATATTCCTTGCCCTAAGTAGTGTCAGCAGAAACCCTTGAAAAGCTACTCAACACGTCCCCTAAACTTAATTCTACCAACATATATACAGCCTTGGTTATGTCTGGAGTCTCTGTACAAGAGATGACTTCACAAAATTTAAAACACCAACTTAAGTGTTTACGTTCTTATTTCTTATAACATTATTTATGCTAATTCTGGCGATCTCACCCTAGACGAGACCATTTTTTTTTTCATAAACGATCGGAGAGAACCTGCCCGAGTGCTAGTCCTGGGAAAGCCGTTACTTTCCCATACTGTTTTCCCATCTCGCCCTCAGGATTTCGCCTTGTTAAAGCAGCTCCCGAGGCAGACGTTATTAGAATTCCGTATCTGGGGATGTGAAATTAGTCGAAAGGGCGTACAGACATTGAGTAATTAAGACGGCAACACAAAACATCAGCCGGACCTGGTATTTCTCGACACCAAAGACGCAGGAACCATCACCAGGCGACAGCTTACATAACATACGAATAGGGGGGACACTGTAGCAGGCCTACTGGCCCATACTAGGCAAGTCCTTCTCAAAACAAATCTCCCATCCACCAAACTTACTTTTCAAGAAGGGGATATCTTGATAGCGGTGAGAGAAAACCTTTTTATCTAAGAAATGGAAACTGCTCTTCCTTTTCTTGGACCAAAATTGAATGCCTCGCTTTTTCCCAGGCGTTGTATGATCCATAAGGTTTTAGCACTTCCCTATACCTGCAAATTTAATAAACAATCAAATTCAACTTTGAATTACTTTTTTGTCTCATGTGATGCCGGTCAAATAAATCTGGTTAATTTAAAATGTTGATCACTTACAGTGTTTCATGTTCTCTCGTAGAACACTGTACACTGTACACTGTACAGTGTACAGTGTACACTGTACACTGTACACCGTACTGTGCTGCAAACTCCGTCTCTATATGAATCCCGTAATACATAAAACACTATCAAATGAAACATCATGGCTGCTTCTCCCAATAAATCGTGGGTCTACATCTTCAGTATCTTAATAATAATTGTTATTATTATTATTATTTTTATTATTGTTACTATGAATAACTTAAGTGTAGTGAATACTTATTAATGCCCAATAATAACCCACAGTGAGACAAAAACTCAGGAGATTGATTCATCTGTGTATTTCGACCCCACTTATCATTATTATTAGTCTTCTTCTTCTTCTTCTTCTTCTTCTTCTTCTTCTTCTTATTATTATTATTATTATTATTATTATTATTATTATTATTATTATTATTATATTATTATTATTTATTATTATTATTATTATTATTATTATGATACTTTATGTGAAATGCTAAGTCCAGTTGGGTCATTCAGCAAAAGTAATGGTGGAGGCTCGATCCACCGTGTGTTAATAATGGCAATCAAGTCTCCGTCCCTGACTTTCGCTTGGCTGATTTCATAGGACTGAAAAATTACTTAGGTGGGCTGAACTGGAATGACCTGACTAAGGGTCAGGTAGGTGGTGATGGTTGCCGATATGATGCTTTCCAGGGCATAGTTCTAGCTGCTCAGTCAAATTATGTTCCAAATAGGGAAATCAGATCAAACAAAAATGATCCTAAATGGATGAACAATAGATTAAAATATCTGATTGGTCAAAAGAGAGGCATATATAGGCAAATCAAAAGAGGAGAGGGGCAATTAAGAAATCGATATATTCAGTTAAAGAGAGAAATAAAAAAAGGGAATTAGAAAAGCAAAAAGAGATTATGAGGTTAAAGTTGCAAGAGAATCGAAGACTAACCCAAAAGGATTCTTTCAGGTATACAGAAGTAAGATCAGGGACAAGATAGGCCCACTCAAAAGTTCCTCGGGTCAGCTCACTGACAGTGATAAGGAAATGTGTAGAATTTTTAACACATACTTCCTCTCAGTTTTTACACAGGAGGATACCAGCGATATTCCAGTAATGATAAATTATGTAGAACAGGACGATAATAAACTGTGCACTATTAGGGTCACAAGGGACATGGTCCTTAGGCAAATAGATAAATTAAAAACCTAACAAATCCCCAGGCCCTGATGAACTGTATGCAAGGGTTCTAAAGGAATGTAAAGAGGAGCTTAGCACACCTTTGGCTAATCTTTTCAACATATCACTACAAACTGGCATGGTGCCAGATAAGTGGAAAATGGCAAATGTGATACCTATTTTCAAAACAGGTGACAGGTCCTTAGCTTCGAACTATAGACCAATAAGCCTAACCTCCATAGTGGGAAAATTTATGGAATCAATAATTGCCGAGGCAGTTCGTAGCCACCTTGAAAAGCATAAATTAATCAACGAATCTCAGCATGGTTTTACAAAGGGGCATTCCTGCCTTACGAATTTATTAACTTTTTTCACTAAGGTATTTGAGGAGGTAGATCATGGTAATGAATATGATATTGTGTATATGGACTTCAGTAAGGCTTTTGACAGGGTCCCACATCAGAGACTATTGAGGAAAATTAAAGCACATGGAATAGGAGGAGATATTTTTTCCTGGATAGAGGCATGGTTGACAAATAGGCAGCAGAGAGTTTGCATAAATGGGAGAAATCAGAGTGGGGAAGCGTCACGAGCGGTGTTCCACAGGGGTCAGTGTTGGGCCCCCTGCTGTTCACAATCTACATAAACGACATAGATGAGGGCATAAAGAGCGACATCGGCAAGTTTGCCGATGACACCAAAATATGGCCGTCGAATTCATTCTGACGAGGACATTCGAGCACTCCAGGAAGATTTGAATAGACTGATGCAGTGGTCGGAGAAGTGGCAGATGCAGTTTAATATAGACAAATGCAAAGTTCTAAATGTTGGACAGGACAATAACCATGCCACATATAAACTAAATAATGTAGATCTTAATATTACGGATTGCGAAAAAGATTTAGGAGTTCTGGTTAGCAGTAATCTGAAACCAAGACAACAGTGCATAAGTGTTCGCAATAAAGCTAATAGAATCCTTGGCTTCATATCAAGAAGCATAAATAATAGGAGTCCTCAGGTTGTTCTTCAACTCTATACATCCTTGGTTAGGCCTCATTTAGATTATGCTGCACAGTTTTGGTCACCGTATTACAGAATGGATATAAATTCTCTGGAAAATGTACAAAGGAGGATGACAAAGATGATCCCATGTATCAGAAACCTTCCCTATGAGGATAGACTGAGGGCCCTGAAACTGCACTCTCTAGAAAGACGTAGAATTAGGGGGGATATGATTGAGGTGTATAAGTGGAAGACAGGAATAAATAAAGGGGATGTAAATAGTGTGCTGAAAATATCTAGCCTAGACAGGACTCGCAGCAATGGTTTTAAGTTGGAAAAATTCAGATTCAGGAAGGATATAGGAAAGTACTGGTTTGGTAATAGAGTTGTGGATGAGTGGAACAAACTCCCAAGTACCGTTATAGAGGCCAGAACGTTGTGTAGCTTTAAAAATAGGTTGGATAAATACATGAGTAGATGTGGGTGGGTGTGAGTTAGACCTGATAGCTTGTGCTAACAGGTCGGTTGCCGTGTTCCTCCCTTAAGTCAATGTGACCTGACCTGTCTAGGTTGGGTGCATTGGCTTAAGCCGGTAGGAGACTTGGACCTGCCTCGCATGGGCCAGTAGGCCTTCTGCAGTGTTCCTTCGTTCTTATGTTCTTATGTTCTTAAACACGATACAGACAAGCAAACTAAATTGACTCTCGTAGCTGATTAGACAGTCTCTATTGGTAAGCGAAGCTCAAATGAGGGAGATTACTGAAGATCAATATGTAGTATTGGAAAGAGGTCACCAAATGATTAAAGCAGGTAATTCCAACTTTTTTAAACTAGGTCACGTCAAAGCCGAGTAACATAAGCTACTTCCAATTACACCGACTAGTATCTCCGACAATAAATTAACCCATTAATCCCTGTAACGATTTATTAGTCACAACAGATACATAGATATATCATTTTACTTCGCGATTAATATCAGCACTGACGAGGCAGGGTGATCTAAAAAAAAAACCCACGCATGGCTTATGGAGGAAGGATTCTTTTCCACTTCAGAATGTTTAAGTTGAATTGCCCCGGCTAGCGAAAAAAACCCTTGCTAGTCAGCCCATATATATATATATATATATATATATATATATATATATATATATATAATATATATATATATATAAAAATTTTATATATATATAATATATATATATTTTATATATATATATATTATATATATATATATATATATATATATTATATATATATATATATATATATATATATATTTGATTTCGGGGTCAACACCCTCATGGTCTGGTGTTTAAAACCAGGCCCCCCGATGGATGGCCTGAGGGATCAAGGTTGTTCTCGCTAGCCAGGTGCAATTTATTTTATTATGCCACAGCACAGGCGATTACGAATTAATTTCAGGACCTTTAAAGTTGCCTCTAGAAGACACCCAAGTGTTGTTGGATTCCCTTTATAATGAAGAGAGGAAGGGTGTGGAAGAGTCGTTGTTCCTTTGCGCTTCTGATGTCTTCTAGTGTTCTGTCTGATCCTGTGGTTTTAACTGGGGATATTTTGAAACGTGTTACAAGGAACTTGTTTTCATAGGAAATGATTTCTGTGTGCAGGTGTATATTATAATCCTTCTTTCTCGCCTACGTATGATGGAGTAACGATGAGTACTTGACGGAATTTATACGAGTAGTGAAGATTCTCTGTACATTCTCCGTATCTTCAGTTTCGCCTGCTATAAAAGGGTTGTTAGTATATAGTAGTCCAACCTATTCTAGCGGCTTGCTAGTCTGTCTTTTCCTCCTGGTTCATAAACATTAGTAACGGCAGGTAAAACTTACTAACATCCATTACACATCTGATTTCCTGTGTTTTTTAAAACAGTTGGTATACCTGTAACATTCCTGTTTTCTTTTTCTTTTTTAGTTTCCCTTTTTAAAAGGTGGATTACTATTTTTTTGGGGTGTTGTAGAGCTCAACAAGAGGCGGTTATTCCCTTTTTTAAAATGTAATTATTTTTTTTAAAAACATATTGAAGATTTTAATGCTCGAACTTGCGTGGATGTGAAATGTAGATGTTAAGAAGTAAATGTTATGAACGAAACGAAGTTAGATGTGCTAGTAATAAATATGCTAGCACTAAATGTCCCAGCACTGAGGTTACCTGGAGGTTATTCCGGGGATCAACGCCCCCGCGGCCCGGTCCACGACCAGGCCTCCGATGGATCAGGGGCCCGATCAACTAGGCTGTTACTGTGGCCGCACGCAGTCCGACGTACAGCCCCAGCCCGGCTGATCCGGCACTGACTTTAGGTATCTGTCCAGCTCTCTCTTGAAGGCAGCCAGGGGTTTATTGGCAAAATTTCCCCCAATGCTTGATGGGAGGCTGTTTTAACAGTTTTGGGCCCGGACACTTATGGTGTTTTCTCTTAGTGTACCAGTGGCGCCCTACTTTTTATTGGCGGCATTTTGCATCGCCTGCCAGTCTTTTTCTTTCGTAGGGAGTGATTTCTGTGTGCAGATTTGGGACCATTCCTTCCAAGATTTTCCAAGTGTAGATTATGATATATCTCTCTCTCCTGCGTTCCAACGAGTACAAGTCAAGTGCTTTCAAGCGTTCCCAGTAGTTAAGGTGCTTGACAGAACTTATACGTGCAGTAAAGGATCTCTGTACACTCTCTAGATCTGCGATTCCACCTGCTTTGTATGGAGATGTTAATGTAAGCAGTATTCCAGCCTAGAGAGAACAAGTGATTTGAAAAGGATCATCATGGGCTTGGATTCTCGTTTTTTAAAATTCTCATTATCCCTCCCATCATTTTTTTGCAGTGCGAACGTGGCACTGTTGTGATCCTTTAAAGTGAGATCCCAGGGCATTACTACTCCCCGGTCCCCTTTCATTTTTTCCGCTTATTGTTGGCCGGGGTCATTGTATACTCTTTTAGTTATTATCTCCCCCAGTTTTCCTAACGGAGTAGTTGGAAATTTTTCCTATTGAAAATCAAATTTTTTTTCCCTTGCCCACTGGAAACTTGTTTATATCTTCTTGGAGGTTAAACCGCGTCCCAGCAGATGAAGCCTCATGAGACCCGTATCATCCGCAAAGGATGTACGGTGCGTGGTGTATATCTCTGTTTATGTCTGATATGGGTAAAGGAAAAAGAGGAGTTTAATAGGAATTAAATTTAAATTTTCCCTGGGTTTTTAAAAAAATAATCTCCTGTCGATTATTTAGTCACGTTCTTGGCAATTAGCTGTCTTGTTCTGACGATTAACGCGAGTCTTTTTTCTGATTAAGAAAATGACCTTCTGGTGATTGAAAAGGTCACCAT
>NC_069419.1:25500337-25517174 GCF_026875155.1 Cherax quadricarinatus
ACCCCCCCCCCCCACCACAGCTTTACCCCCTCAACCTACTGCCTGCAAGCCTGTTGCAGCCGTTTCAAGCTTCCTGGCTTAGTTCGTGTGCAATTGCTTCATCTCCGAGGGGTTGACCCGGATTTTGCAATTAAGCCAGTCAGTAAGCCAGACTGTGGAAGTGAACGCCAGTCAGCCTATCATCCAGCCTGTCACCTGTCATCCAACTGCTCCTCCGTGCTTTGTGCATCGTTACACGTCTTCCAGTCAGCCATTCTCGTGGGGTAAGCCAGTCAGCCAACCCAGCTTCTAACCCAGCTGAGAGAGAGAAGTAAGCCACGCAGTAAGAAGTAAGCCAAGCTCCTCTGAGGTATTGTTTATCGCTTTGTGCTCCCTGTTGGATGCTAAGAGTGGTTTTCACCATTCCTGTGGCATAGAGTGGGTTGTTAGCCATCTTCGTGGGTGAGTGGGGTGCGCGGCAGACCCCCAGCGTCCCCCCCCCCCCCCCCCCCCCCCCCACCACCCGGGTGCGCGCAGTACCCAGCGAGAGTCACACCCACCACTCCCCACCACCACCAGCCATCCACTCATCTACCTGTGGTTGTTTGCACCCTTGTACCGGGTCCTAGTACTGTTTTGGCTCACATAATTGGTCAAGAGATTGTAGCTGGTGCCAACGAGATAAAGCCAGTTATGTGAGTTCGTTTAGAACGCACATTTCTTCACGACAACAGTGAGTGTAGGTGACGTCAGCCATCACCGCGCGGGACACCAGACACCCCCCCCCCACCCTACTCACCGTCCGTCTCTACATCCCGACTTCAGTGATAATTTTCTTGAAACAATTTTTCTTGCATTTAAAGACATTTGCGTGTGTGCGACATTTATAGTAAATTTGCTTGTGTACTCTAAACCTTGTGTTTTTCAGTGTAAACGCAGTATTTCTTTAACTCAGTATTTTTCCAATATTTTTCAGTGTTTTCACTTATCTTATATTATTTTATCCTGTGTTTTTCTTTATGCTATTCGTCTGTCGTAAGTATTATTGTGTAGTGTACCAGTCAGTCACCCTGTGTGAAGTGATTCAATTTTTTTTTATTGTATTGTCATTGTATTTCATGCAGTGATATTCACCCCAGTATACCAAATTTTCCATTTATTTCTATGTGTGTCATTTTTTTTCGTATGCCAGCAGTGTCTCATTCCTCTAATATTTTTTCGCAGACTGTGTACCATTATTTTTGCCAGCAAAATTTTGTTGTATCAGTCACAGCAAGATTTTGTTGTATCAGTCACAGCAGGAATTTGTTGTAAGAATAAATTAATACTGTTGGGTGCTCCGTCACTGTAAGTGTTATATTCCCTGTTTTGTTCCTGTGTTTTATTTTATATTTTTATATTCTTGAACAAATTCACCCCTTGATGCAATTTCAATTATTTTTAAAAGTAAAGTGTTTTCCTTACTCTGTTTGAGAAAATTGTTTTGTCAAATTTTTAAAAATTAAGATTTTAAAGTGTTCAACCCGTTTTTTTTTTTTTTTGATCTTCAAAATTTTTTAATTCATTTTTTTACCTGATTTCCCCCCAGGGGACACTTTTTTTAAAAAACTGCAGTAAATTGTTTTTTCCAACAATTTATTTTGTTGCTTTTGTTCTGAAGTAAATTTTTTTTGTAAAATGTTCGCAGTGAATTTTTTTTCTTTTTTTTGCTATTTTTTTATGATTTATTTTTAAATTTTTGTCTTTGCATTCTTAAAAAATTTTAAAAAATTTTTCCCCAGTTAAAAATTTTTAATAATTTTATTTTCCCATTTTTAAATTGTTTTAAAAATTTTAATTTTTTTAATTTCTTTTTTGCAAGAGTAAAGACAGCTCTTTTTGAATTTAATTCAGTCTCCAGTAATATTTTTACTTTTTTATTTTTCAATGTAAATTTTTTTATTTTTGTCAAAAAGTTTTAAAATTTGAGTTTTCTTTCTTCTTTGAAAGTGTATTTAGCCAAAATTCTGCAAAATTTAAGTTGTAAAATTTTTCATTTCAATTTTTTAAAATTTTTAATATCTTTTTTATTGTTCTTTTTTTTTCCCTTAGGGCCTTTGGGAGAAAATTTCCCCTGAGATAAATGCCCCAGCCCACTTTGAATGTTAACTTAGTGTATAAAGCCAGTCAAAGTCAATTGTTTTCAGTCCACGGGTCCCAAATTTTTCCCCTTACTGACTGCCCAGACAATACTTAGCTTTTGAGCAATGTGTTTTTTCCACAGCTTGTATCGGGTTTTTTTTTAAAGGGGCTGCGAAATGTGAAGTTCAGATTAATTTCCCTTTAAAGACCCCGTGAATTACTTTTTAACGTAGCCGAGCGGTCAGGCATTTGAAATTTCGGTCACCCCTGTCGGGAAATCCACCAAAATATAAATCCCACGCAGGAAAAGTGCATTACCCTTTGCGATGGCGACTTGTTCAAGTATTCGTTCCTTCCCGGGGGGACGTTTTTGAGAAGAATTTTATTTTGAAAACGAGTTTGGGCCATCTTTTGCGGGAGCCAAAAAAGCCGTGCGAAAACGTTTCTGTGGCTAGGGGTGCTCACTTGATGTTTTTTGTCCCCTTGTGTTTCAGATTTGATCCCTTCCTATTGACAGAAATCAGTGCTTTTGTAAAAGTTATCTCCCCGGGAACTTCCCTTTGTTAAAGTTTTTTAAGTGTAGTTTCTTTATTGTTGATACCCCCGGTTCACTGTGTGCATCGGGTTTATCAGCATTGTTCCCCGTGTTCATTTCTTTTCTCCTGTTTTGTATTTTGAAAATAGTAAATTCGTTCCCCCTTGTTTCATATTGCGTGTTTAGCGTTAATTTTAAACCCGGGGGAGTCATCCACCCCACCGAGTTTGTTCTTTCCCTCCGAAAACAACAGTTTCCCATTTTGGTCTGGTTTTGATTGGGTTTCCCCTGCTCCAGGAAGATCTTATTCTGCGGAAGCCCCCAGCCCCCATTAGTGACTTTTAAAGAACCAAGAAATTAAAGTATCGAACCCCCCCGAGTTGGGAACTCCTAGCAGAAGAGTATACCATTTAGTAATTCCACAGTCACTAGTGAATGGCCTTTACGGGCTAGTTCACATTTTTCCAGGGGGTTGCACCCCCTGGTTGGATCTTTTTCAGTAAAACAAACCCCGATTGAAAAAACCCTTTTTGGCCTCGTATGGAAACTGATTTTTCTGAGTAGGGTTAGGAAAGGGTAATGTTGCATGAAACATAAAGGCAATGTTTTAATGGTCCCCCCAAATTCCAAGTGTACCAACTACTAGCGCCCCTTTGGGAAAAGAGTTCCCGTAGATTTTTAACTAATTTCCAATTTTTCCCCCCAAAGGGCCAAAACATCTGTGTGTTATGATGCCCTTTCCCAGATATTGCGAGTTGGGTTCCCTATTGCAGTTTAAGCCCTCCCCGAGACAGTACAAAAAGCTTTTTTAAAAAAAATTTCGGGCAGGCATCCACCCCTAAGTCCCTAGTAACAGATAACGGGGGGGAAATTCTGTAATGAAATTTTTGAAAAATTTGTGTACCTTGTAAAGATCAAAAACCCCACATTTTTTCCTCATAAAACCCCTGAAGCAATGGGTTAGCGGAACAAACCAATAAAAAAAGTACTTGATGTTTGAGAGCCACTTTTTCAACCCCAAAAAGGGAAAAACCTTGGGATGAAGTTATCCTGATTGCAGTGGCTAAAATTTTGTTTACAATGTTTCTATAGGGGCACTCCCCCTTTTTGCTTTGTATGGTGTAGAAAACTTTCCCTTATGATTTGGTTATTTTTTAAAAACCCGAAACCAAATTAAAAACCCCGGGAATGATTTCGTTGCAACCCCGTACCATCTTAGTTTCAAAGGTTTTTGGGAAGAACCGTAAAACCCAAAATCAAAAAATCAACGGGCAAAATTTCAAAAGAGTCGAAAAAACACTAAATAAAAGCCATCCAAAACCCAAAGTAGGTTGAAGTTATGCTGAAAAATTTTTAAACAAAACGTTGCTATGCCAAAGCTTGATAAAAGGGTTTTTTGGCCCTTATAGAGTATTGAACATTTCCCCTGGTAAATAAGTATAAAGGTTAGGAGATTGTACTGGCCCAGTATAAAAAAAGCTTTTGGGGGATCATAGGAAGTTAGAAATGTGATGAAAATGATTTTCCCAAACCCAGCCCTAATGTGACAGCCCTTGACAATCCTCCTGACCCTTGTACTCTCTACCTTTTGTTACTCAGTCAGATGATCGCCCTTGAATGTCGTTCTTCCCTATGTTTTCAAAAAAAAAAAAAACGGGTTAAGAGAAACCCTCAAGTATAAATTTGTAATTTCCTTTTTCCCAGTTTTTGCCCCCCAAAATACAGCATGAGTTAGCCAATGTTTAAAAGAGTTTGACCCCTTTCCCCAGAGATGACACCCATTCTGTTTTTGCCAATTTTTCCCAGCAGTTTTTGGGGGTTTAAAATGTAAATAACCTTTTTAATAAATTTAAATTACAGTATCAATTTATCAGTATTCAAGAATTTTTTTTTTTTTTGTTCATGTTCTCCCCGCTTTTGGAGGTTAAAAGCTAGATTTGCGTGCAGAACCCTCCCTTTCTTTTAAAACACTCTTTTTTTTGTATATTTTCCCTTCCCAAACCCGTAGATCACACGAATACAGTTTCGATCGTTTCAAAATTTTTTTTTTTACCCACTTGAAATTTCTCAATTTTGGTTCGTTTTTTCATTTGTTATTTTTAAATTTTGTACTATAAAATACCTTGTTTTGGAAATTTACGTTTAAGTTAGGGTAAGTTTTCCCAATTCCAATTTTCTACTTATGTATCTAAAATTTTCATTTTGGGTTTTACTTTGACATTGTATAAAAATCAGCCCAAGCCGTATCCCCTCCCCCTCTATTTTTGTATTATTTTGTATGCGAGACGACATACGTTAGCGTCGCCGACTCTCATTTGAAAGAAAACCAGTTACCAGTAACCAGTTCCCATTTAACCTTCCGTTGACTCAACAAAAAAACCCGACTTGATAAACGGTCTGTGCTGAGCTGACACTATTAAAAAAGCCCCACTAGGGGGGAAAGGGCCCAGCCGGCAAAGTCATTTTACGAGGGGAAAAAGGGAGATGGGTTTACGGCTGGCGGGCATTCTCCCAAAACCCATTTAATTTTAGTTTAAAAACCTACTGAGTATTTTACCCTAATCCAGGGATCAAATCTCCCACATGAAAAAGAGTACAGGAGGTGTCCCTTTAAACCTACGTGAGTACGGAGCGTGTCCCTTACCAAAGGAAAAAAAGGGGCCCGTGTCACCTTACCTCCGGGGAGAAAAAGGAGGTGTCCCCTTCCCTTCCGTGGAACGGAGCGTGTCACCTTACCTACGTGAGTACGGAGCGGGGCCCCTTTTCCTACTGAGTAAAAGGAGCGGTAAACCTTACCTCCCGTGAGTACGGGGCCATGTTAATGATTACATGAGTAAAGAACACGTCACTTGACCCCAATGATTTTGTTACTAGGGGACCGTCACCCCCATTACAACTCCGTGGGTTTTGGGTCACTCAAAATAAGAGTTCTTTCCCCCGTTTCAGTGGGAACCCTGTATCCTCTGGTTCATGAGCACCTTGATAGTGATTTTAAAATTTAAATGTCAATCACAAATAAGGGGGGAAAACAGCCCCAAACTCAAAGGCCCAACTCCCTAAAAAGAATAATCGATTGACATTTGTCTGCTCTCTTTTCAAACTTTTTTAATTTTTTTCCCTTTCGTCCTTTTCGTGTCCTGTTTTAAAGGGGGTCAGGTTTAAACCTTTAAAAATCCTTTTCCCAAACCTTAAAGGGGTAATACCAACAATGGGTTTCAGATAGGAAAAAATTTAAGGTTTGTTGTAAAATTGCCACTCAAAATGTGCAGAAAAAACGTCTGTCCACAAAAAAACCTTAAAAAACACCCCCACGTCTTGCAAAAACTTTTTAATTTAATTAACCAAAACTCTTTTTGCTACAATGAGAATAGGCTGATTGAAAATTTTTTACAGAAGAGATAAAGGGAAAAAAAAATTGAAAAAGAGCACACTTTTTTTATCCAGATCTCCCCATTTCTTCGTTACTTTTTAAATTTTCTCATTCAAAATACCCCTTAATTTAAATTTAGGGTCTACAAGTGGGCTTCCATTGTCAGCATTTTTTAAATAAACGGTTGACTGTTGACTCCCCAAACACCCCTGATATTTTCAAAATTTTACACTATGAAGTTGGGGACATTCCAAAAAATTCCCTTTGGGCTTTCCCTTCGTCCTTGCTTTTCTATAATTGTTATATTTTGCCCTTTTAAAACGGGCCTTACCTAATGTGAAAACCTTCCCGGCCCGAGATATCGCGGGGCGAGGGCCGTCGGCCTGAAAAATGCACAGATGATTTTTTTTTCCCGCATCTATTGAAAAATTTAAATTATTAAAAAACACCCCTAAATTTTTTACCCCTCTGGGGCTTAGGCGCGAAAGGTTTTTTCATAATTTAAAACCCCAAAAAATATGGGGTTTGGGTTTTTAAAATTTACAGAGAAATTTAACCCTTTAAAATCGTTCGCGGGAAGGGGGCAAAAATTAAATTAAGAGAACTCAAAAGCTTTAAAGGGGGCAAAAATTTCTCAAAAAGCCTGTTTTTTATTATAGTGGGAAATACCAAAAGACTTTTGTCTTTTAAAATGGAAAAAATGGTTTTAAAATTTCTGAAAATTGTTTTTAATAAATACATCAACTATTCGCTGGTAATAAAAACACTGAAACAGGGGGGTCCTTTGCAGACCTTAATGGGGGTGTGGGGAATCTAACCCCCGGAGTTTTAAACCAAATAAGAAACTCGTTATTTTTTAAAGGGCCCTGAAAACATAAGAGTTTTTTAAATTTTCAGCAAATAAATTTTTAAGCAAAAAAAAGGGATAATCACTTTTCCTATATTATTGGAAGGGCCGTAATTTATAACCCAAACCCCGCGCAGAAAACACCATGGCTACGGTCCCTCACTAATTTTACAAAAGATCTCTCTCCCCAAAACAACAGTGTACCTTTCGTGGCACAAATTTTTTCCCAGGCCCCCAATACAAGGCCCCCTTTAAATTTTTAAAAGGGACCCGGGGCCCTTAATTGAGTTCCCCGGGCTCTCAAAAAGGTACCTGGAAAACCCCCACAACATTTTTTACTCAAAACCCTTACTTTCTTCAAGATATTCCAGGGTTTGTTTCTTTTAGTTAAATTTCTGACCCGTTGCCCTGAACAGTTTAACCCCCGAAGAAAGTATGTCTCCGATTTAAATTTTTTCCCAGCCCTTTTAGGGAAAAGCTCCCTTTTTCTGCAGAGGAGTCAAACCTTGGCCGCCCCGAAGAGGGACACCGGGATGAAAAAAAGTACGTATTATCCCCCTGCCCTCGGGGGGAAATGATCTGGGTTTGTTTACAAAGGGCGGGAAAAAACCCGAGGGAAAAATTAAACACCCCCCTTTTTGTGTTTGGGGGGGGTGTCGACCTTCCCGAATTTCAGGGTTTTTAAACGTCATTAAGACCCCAAATGTTTTCCCGCCTTTTTTTCCGCAGCTCCCGCGGAGGGTTAAATTGAAAGGGAAAATTTTTTTCAGTCCAAATTTCAATGGGGTTTTTAGAAAAAATGATATTTCAAGCCACCAAACTACATGCCTTTTTCACATGTGTTTTAGCCGAAAAAGTTTCAAGTGAAGCGAAAAGTAATTTACAATGGACAAAAAGAGATGGCCCGGGGTTGGTATTGCTGTTTAAAGATTTAAGTCTTGCCCTTTTTAATTTCCGGGCGGACAAACGGCTTTGCATTAGAAGTATCTTTCACTGGTTTTTAGTGGATTGGATGCCATGGGACAAAATCTTGCCTCCAGTAATTGAAAATTAAAAAAGGACACACAAATATAGAGCTTGTCCGAAAGGTTTTTAGCCAGCAGGAAAAGCATGACCCGGGCCCTACCTGAGTGAATTTAAGGGGAACGAAAAACGCTTGTATACATTATTTTCTTTCAGTGAATGAAAACCCGCAGGGGCACCATGCACAAAATTTTTAAACCTTTCCCTGGGAAATTTAGCCAACAAGAACGCATGTACGGGCCTTGCCTGTATGTTTGTAGCCAAAATGGACCAATGAATTTTTTTCCCTTTCCCAAGTAGTTGTCCGCAGCAAAAACCTTTTTAAAAAAATACTTTAAAACGTCCCCTAAACTTTTAAATTTTTACCAACTTTTATACCCGCCTTGGTTATGTCTGGAGTCTCTGGGACAAGGGATGATTCACAAAATTAAAACATCCCAAATTAAGTGTTTTCGGGTTTTTAATTTTTATAACATTATTTTTGCTAATTCTGGGTAACCCCAGACAGGCCATTTTTTTTTTTTTATAAACGATCGGGGGGAAACCCGCCCGGTGCCCAGTCCGGGGGAAACCCTTACTTTCCCCTACTGTTTTCCCCCTTTCGCCCCCAGGATTTCCCCCTTTTTAAAGCAGGGGTCCCCAGGCTAGACGTTATTAGAATTTCCCTATCTGGGGATGTGAAAAATTTGTCCCCAAGGTCGTACAGACATTTAGTAATTAAAAAGGCAACACAAAACATCGCCGGACCTGGTATTTTTCGAACCAAAAAACCAGGGAAAACCAAACACCCGGGGGACAGCTTCAAAACTACGGAAAAGGGGGGACCTGTAGCAGCCCCACTGGCCCTTTTAGGCAAATCCTTTTCAAAAAAAAATCCCCTCCACCAATTACTTTTCAAGAAGGGGGTATCTTTAAGCGGTGAGAGAAAACTTTTTTTTTAAAAAATGGAAAAAAGCTCTTCCTTTTCTTGGACCAAAAAATTTAATGCCTTTGCCTTTTTTCCCAAAGGGTTTTAGTTAATTTAAAGGGTTTTTGCACTTCCCCATAAATTTCCCAAAATTTAAAAACAATCAAAATTTAAACTTTGAAATTTCTTTTTTTTTCTAAAGTGGGTTTCCGGTCAAATAAATCTTTGGTTTAAATTTAAAAAGTTGATACCCTTTCAGTGTTTCTTTCTCTGTAGAACACTGTCCCCCTGTACACTGTAAAAATGTACATTTCACGGGACAATGTACACCCTACTGTGCTTTCAAATCCCCCCTTTTATAGAATCCCCGTAATAAAATAAAAAACTATCAAAAGAAAAATCATGGCTGCTTTTTCCCAATAAATCGTGGGTCTACTCTTTTAGTTCCCTTTAAAAATTAAATTGGGATTATTATTTTTTAAATTTTTTTATTGTTTTAGAAAAAACTTAAGTGTAGTGAAAAAAATTATTAATGCCCAATAATAAACCCCCAGTGAGACAAAAAACTCAGGAGTTTTATTCATTGTGTATTTCGACCCCACCTTTTCATTTTTATTATCTTCCCCTTTTTCTTCTTCTTCTTCTTTTTTCTTTTCCCCTTTTTATTATTAAATTAAATTTTTATTATTATTTTTTTTTTATTTTTATTAATTTTTTTAAATTTTTTTTATTATTTTTATTTTTATTATTATTAATTTTAAAGATACTTTTTGTGAAATGTAAGTCCATTTTGGGGCATTCACCCAAAAATAATGGGGAGGCTCGATTTCCCCCCGTTTTGGGTTTAAAAATGGCAATCAAGGGCTCCCTCCCCGAAATTTTGCTTTGGGTTTATTTCATAGGACTTTAAAAAATTTTCTTTTTGGTGGGCTTTAATTTAATTGACCTGACTAAAAGGGGCTTAGGGGGTGATGGGGTTTCCGGAAAATGAAGCTTTCCCCGGGTAGTTCTAGCTGCTCATCAAAAAAAAGTTCCAAATTGGGAAACAGATCAAACCCAAAATGATCCAAATGGATGAACAATAGATTAAAAATATTGTTGGTTTAAAAAAAAAGGGATAAAATAGGCAAAACAAAAGAGGAAGGGGCAATTAAGAAAACGATATATTTAAATTAAAGAGAGAAAAAAAAAAAAGGGAAATTTGAAAAGAAAAAAAGATTTTGAGGTTTAAAATTGCAAGAGAATCGAAGACTAAACCCAAAAAGGTTTTTTTCCGGGAAAACAGAAATAAGAAACAGGGGGCAAGATAGGCCCAAATCCAAAAATTCCGGGTCAGCTCACTGACAGGATAAGGAAATTTGTAAATTTTTAACCAAAAATTTTCCCCTCAGTTTTTACACGGAGGAAAACCCGCGGGTTTTTTTTTTTTCCCCCCCCCCGTAATTTATAAATTATGTAGAACAGGAACCCAAAAATTAAACTGTGCACTAATTTGGGTACCAAAGGGGCATGGTCCCTTGGCAAAAAGATAAATTTTAAAAAAAAAACAAATCCCCGGGCCCCGATGAAAATGTTGCAAAAGGGTTTTTAAAGGAATTTTAAAGAGGAAACCTTTTGCACACCTTTGGCTAATCTTTTCAAAAAATTTTCACTACAAAAAAGGGGGTGCCAAAATAAGGGGGAAAATGGCAAATGTTACCATTTTTAAAAAAGTGACAGGTCCTTAGCTTCGAATAAGCCCAAAAGCCCAAACCCCCATAGTGGGAAAAAAAATTGGGAAACAATAATTCCGAGGAAATTCGTGCCACCCTTTAAAAGCATAAAAATTTAAACAACCCAAACCAGCATGGGTTTTTTTCAAAAAGGGGGATTCCCGCCTTTCGAATTTATTTAAATTTTTTTCAAATAAGGTTTTTTGAGGGGTAAAATCTGGTAATGAAAAATGATATTGTTTAAAAATGGAAATTCTTTAAAGGGTTTTGACAGGGGCCCACACAGAGATATTGAGGAAAATTTTAAAAAACACATGGAATAGGAGGGAGATTTTTTTTTCCCCGGATAGAGGCGGGTTTTTCAAATAGGCAGCAGAAGAGTTTATAAAAGGGGAAAAAAATCAGAGTGGGGAAGCGTTTTACCGGGGGCGGTGTTTCCCCGGGGGCATGTTGGGGGCCCCCTGCTGTTCACAATTTTACAAAAAACGACATTGATGAGGGGAAAAAAGAGCGGGCATCGGCCCAAATTTTCCGTGACACCAAAAAAAGGCCCCTCGAATTCATTCTGACGAGGACATTTGAGCCTCCGGAAAAATTTTTAATAGACGATTCAGTGGTCGGGGAAATGGGGCCCGATTCAAATTTTAAAAATAGACCCCAAACAAAGTTTAAAAGTTTTGGGCAGGGGCCATAACCATGCCACATATAAAAATTTTAAAAAATGTAGACTTAAATTACGGGTTTTCGGAAAAAAGATTTAGGAGTTTTGGTTACGTAAAACTGAAACCAAGGGCAACAGTGCATAAATGTTCGCAATAAAGCTAATTAAAACCTTTTGGGTTATAAACAAGAAGCATAAATAAAAGGAGTCCTCAGGTTGTTTTCAAAATCCCATACACCTTGGGTTTGGCCCCCATTTGATTAGGTGCACAGTTTTTTGGGCACCGATTACAGAATGGAAAAAAATTCTCTGGAAAAAGTACAAAGGAGGATGACCAAAATAAACCCATGTATCAGAAACCTTCCCTATGAGGATAGACTGAGGGCCCTGAAACTGCACTCTCTAGAAAACGTTTTAAAAATTTAAAGGGGGTATGTTTTAGGTGTAAATGGAAACAGGAATAAATAAAAGGGGGTGTAAATAGTGTGCTGAAAAAATCTAGCCTTGAAAAGGACTCCCCAGCAATGGTTTTTAAGGTTTTGGAAAAAAAATTTAATTCAGGAAAAAAAATAGGAAAGCTGGTTTTTTAATAGAGTTGTGGGGGAGTTTGGGAAAAAAATCCCAAATACCGTTTTTTAGACCAGAACGTTTTGTAGCTTTAAAAATAGGTTGGAAAAAATACATGAAATAATGTGGTGGGGGGTGAGTTAGACCCGATAGCTTGTGCTCCCGGTCGGTTGCCGGGGTTCCTCCCTTAAGGGGCAAAGGGGACCCTTTCCCGGGCTAGGTTGGGGGCATTGGCCCTTAAAACCCGGGAGGGGACTTGGGCCCGCCTGCATGGGCCCCCCCGTAGGGCCCTTTTGCATGTTCCTTCTTCTTATGTTTTATGTTTTTAAACCCCGAACAGACAACAAAAAAAATTGACTTCCCTAGTGATTAGACATTTTCTATTGGTAAGCGAACTCAAATGAGGGAGATTACTGAAGATCAACTATGTAGTATTGGAAAGAGGTCAAACCAAAAGAAAAAAAGCAGGTAAATTTCCCAAATGTTTTAAAATAGGTCCGTCAAAAACCGATTTAAAAAAACAAATTCCCCTTACCCGACTAGTATCTCCGACATAAAAATTTAAACCCCTTAATTTCCCCTGAAAAGATTTATTTTGTCACAACAGATAAAATAGAAAAATTTATTACTTTTCCCATTTAATATCAGCACTGACGAGGCAGGGTTAACAAAAAAAAAAAACACGCATGGCCCTTAAAGGAGGAAGGATTCTTTTTCCCCTTCAGAAGGTTTTTTTTGGAATTTCACCCCCGGGTAGCGGGAAAAAAAACCTTGCTAGTCCCGAACCCAAAAATTTTATATTTTTAAAAAAAATTTTATATAAAATATAATTTATATATAAAATATATTAAAATTTATATTATAATATAATAATTTTATTTTATATAAATATTTATATATATAATATATATATAAATATATATATATATATGTATATTATATTATATTATATTAAATTTTATTTCAGGGGGCAACACCCCCAAAGGTCTGGTGTTTAAAAAAAAACCCGGCCCCCCGATGGAAAGGGGGTTTGATCAAGGTTGTTCTCGCTTTGGGCCCGGGGCAATTTTTTTTAATATGCCACCCGCACCCGGGGATTACCCAAAATTAAAATTCAGGACCTTATAAAGTTTCCCCTTAAAAAACACCCAAGGTCTGTTGGGGAATTTCCCCTTTTTATTTGGGAAGAGAGGAAGGGGGGTGGAAGGTTTGTTTTTCCTTTGCCTTCTGTTTTCTTCTAGTGTTTGTCGAAAACCCCTTTGGGTTTTTTCTGGGATTTTTGAAAGTGGGTTTCAGGAACTTGATTTCATTGGAAATGATTTCTGGGGTGCAGGTGTATATTATAATCCGTCCTTTTTTCGCCTACGTATGATGGGGGGTAACGACCCGAGGGAAATTGACGGGAAATTTTTACGATTAGGAAGATTCTCTTTTAATTTTCCGTATCCTTTAGTTTCGCCTGGGTAAAAAGGGTTTTTTTGTATTTAGTAGTCCAAAAACCCATTCTACAGGGCTTGCTAGTCTGTTCCCTTTTTCCCCCCTTGGGTTTATAAACATTATAAAAGGCAGGTAAATTATACCCAACCTTACACATCTGATTTCCTGTGTTTTTTAACAGTTGGTAAACCCTGTAAACAAATTTCCCGTTTTTTTTTTTTTTTTAGTTTCTTTTTAAAAAGGTTTGGATTTCAAATTTTTCTGGGGTGTTTAGTGTCAACAAGAGGGGTTATTCCCCTTTTTTAAAAAGTAATTAATTTTTTTTTAAAACATAAATTTTAAGATTTTTAAAGCTCGAACTTGCGTGGATGTGAAATGTAGATGTTAAAGAAGAAAGGGTTTTATGAACGAAACGAAGTTAGATTGTAGTAAAAAATATCTAGCACTAAATGTCCCACCTGAGGTTCCTGGATTATTCCGGGGATCAACGCCCCCGCGGCCCGGGCCACGACCCGGGCCCCCCGATGGTCAGGGGCCCGATCAACTAGGGTGTTTCTGCTGGGGCCCCCGCAGTTCCCACGACGGCCACGCCCGGGGTCGGCATGACTTTAGGATCTGTCCCGCCCTTTTTTCTTTAAGGCCCAGGGGTTTATTGGGATTCCCCAATGCTTTATGGGGGGCTGTTAAAGTTTTGGGCCCCGGACACTTATGGTTTTTTCTTAGTGTACCTGGGGCCCCTACTTTTTTTGGCGGCTTTTGCATCGCTGCCCCGTTTTATTTGTAGGGAGTGATTTTGGTGAGATTTGGGGCCATTCCTTCCAAGATTTTCCAGGAGTTATGATATATCTCTCTTCCTGCGTTCCCCGAGTCAATCAAATGTTTAAGCTTTTCCCGTAGTTAGGGCTTGACGAACTATAGTGCGTAAAGGATCTCTGTACACTTTAGATCTGCGATTCCCCCTGCTTTGTTGGGGTTTATTTTACAGCCGATTCCCGCCTAAAAGAGAACAAGTGATTTGAAAAATCATCTGGGTTGGCATCCCGTTTTGAAAGTTTTCATTTTATCCTTCATTTTCTTTTCACGTGCGTCGTGGGATGTTTGATCTTGAAAAAGAGATCCCCAGCTTTCTCCAAAGGTCCCTTTCATTATTTTTCCCCTCTATTTTTATGGCCCGGGGTCAGTAGTATACTTGTTCTAGTTATTATTCCTCAGTTTTCCCTAACGGAGTATTTTTAATTTGTCCCCATTGAAAATCATATTTTTTTACCGTGCCCAGGAAACTTTGTTTATATCTTTTTGGGGGTTAAACCGTCCTCAGCAGATGACGCCTCATGCAGTCCTAGTATCATCCGCAAAGGATGATACGGGGTTTCGTGGTGATATCTCTGTTTTGTCTGATAGAGGATAAAGGAAAAGAGGAGATTCAATAGGAATTAATTTTAAATTTTCCCGGGGTTTTTCAAAAATTTAACTCTCCTTCGATTATAAATTTTGTCACGTTTTTGGCAATTTGCATGTTCTTTTACGATTAACGGAGTCATTTACTGATTAAGAAAATGACCTTCCCGGGATTAGTAAAGGTACCCTTTGGGGATTAATACAGTCCAATTCTGGCGTTAACAAAAGTTTTTTTGGGGTAGCGAAAACCGCCACTACCTAAGAAAAAACACTATTCGCCTTTGGGGTAAAATGCCAGTCCTTTTTGGAGGAGCATTCGTAATTTAAACCCATTAACGTCCCCCCCATTTGGTAGGACTTTACAAGAAAGTGTTCATTATTTTTAACCGAAAAGGGTAAGTACCGCGCCCCTACCGAGCCCCTGTCTGATGTACCGTAGCCGGCACCTTATGTACCCAAACCCCGCCCGAGGTATGTAGCCATGACTGATGTACCGCAGCCCTGCCTGATTACTAGCTTTGAAAAAAAAAACCCCAAACCCAATAATTTTATTGGTGTTGCTCTACTGCCCTTCCTCATATCGGCCCAAAAAGAGTATTCCGCCCCGGGAGTAGGACGCCTATGTTTAAACACCACCCCCCCTCACAGGCACTGTGACGAAGATGCAAAGAATTCAAAAGATAGAAGAGCAAATAGCGCATTTTTGTTATTTCAAACTGAACTTAAAAATTTTTGGTAACACAAAACCCAAAAAAAAGATGACAATATTGGAATAATCGTAAGCATCAGCCTCAAAGCTAGCATCTACGAAGCAGCAAGATTAAAATTTTTATACCTAACTTCGAGCACGAAACACCAGACGCCATATTAAACGTGATAGACTGCATCTCGAATATCCCTTCCAGTTTTAGTCTTCAAATTACATAAAAGGTGAAAATATATTATAGAGGCCACGGAGAAAATCTGTCAGACTCGTACCCAGGAACAAACCTTTAATGAAAAACTCAAAGCACTGATTTTTTTTTCTCAGAAAACGGTAACTATATGGAGACGTCATTCAGATCTTTGATATATTGAATGGTTTTGACACGCTGAAAACATGAATATAACTCAAAAAACTGGAATGAACCTGTGATGTATGTAAAGTTTTTTTTTTTACAAACAGAATTGTAGCAGAATGGAATAAATTACCCGTTAATGTAAGCACTGAAAAAGAAGCCGTTCGAAAAACAGCTGCATAAACACTTTACATGTGTTAGATACAATATGCCTTAGTGTGAGAAAATGCCAGAACCCACTGGACCTGATCAGTATTAATTTACCAGTCGAGATTGCTGGTCAGTCTAGTTTTTACATGTAAAAAAATGATAAAAAGTTGCAGGAACGAGATGTTGCCTGGTACACTCGCTACCTCAATCAACCAGTCACTAAACGCACTCTCCTCCTACCCTGAACCAACATGAACCATTATATACATACAAGAGATGGGACAGTATGAAATCAACGGATTCCCGTTTGTTCAGAAACTGCACCAGGATGATTGGTTGACAACGAGGAAACCAAGTCAATAAAAGGAGTAGCCCTAGAAGTAGAGGTATGTGAGAGTCATAGAACTAGTGAAAATCAGAATTAGAAATACTGCTATACACAACTCTGAGTAATTCTAGTAGTTAAGATAGCAGTGCCAGTTTAGTAGAGGTAGTTGAAGATTAATTCTTCCAGCCAGTTCCATCTTTCCTGTAAATTCAACGCCAGTTTTTCAATTTGGTACAGTAGTATCATTTACCACTCCAAGTTCATGCTGGCAGTGGGCGGAGGGCGGGGAGACAGCCTTCTGCTTTTCTGTCTTTGACTCATGCACCTAGAAAATACACGATAGTCCTTAATCGAGATTAATGTAAATAGTTCTTTTTAGCAGAACGCTGCAGAGGACTTGCAAGTTCATACCTGGGCGCTGTGTCTTTGTCATGTACATACCTGGGCGCTGTGTCTTTGTCATGTACATACTGGGCGCTTTGTCTTTGCCATGTACATACCTGGGCGCTTTGTCTTTGCCTTGTACATACCTGGGCGCTTGTCTTTGCATGTACAACCTGGGGGCTGTGTCTTTGCCATGTAAACCTGGGGCTGTGTCTTTTCCATGTACAACCTGGGGCTTTGTCTTTGCATGTACCACTGGGCGCTGTGTCTTTGCATGTAATACCTGGGCGCTGGTTTTTTGCCATGTAAAACCCGGGGTTGTCTTTGCATGTACAACTGGGGGCTGTGTCTTTGCCAATG
>NC_069419.1:25517674-25572674 GCF_026875155.1 Cherax quadricarinatus
TTTCCTGTTTGGGCGAAGAAATCTTCCTAATTTTCCCTGTATGCATCTGTTTTTTAAAACCCAAATGTGCCCCCTTTTGTTGCTGTGTCCCATCTCGGGAACATCCTGTCTTTGTCCACCTTGTCAATTCCTCTCAGTATTGTGTATGTCGTTATCATGTCCCCCCTATCTCTCCTGTCCTCCAGTGTCGTCAGGTTGGTTTCCCTTAACCTCTCCTCGTAGGGCATACCTCTTAGCTCTGGGACTAGTCTTGTTGCAAACCTTTGCACTTTCTCTAGTTTCTTTACGTGCTTGGCTAGGTGTGGGTTCCAAACTGGTGCCGCATACTCCAATACGGGCCTAACGTGTACTCGCCTATTTGTGGTTGCAGGGGTCGTTCATAGCTCCTGGCCCCGCCTCTTCGCTGATTGCTACTAGGTCCTCTCTCTCCCTACCCGATGAGCTTTATCATACCTCGCCTTAAAACTATGTATGGTTCCCGCCTCCACTACATCACGTACTCACCTATTTGTACTCACCTATTTGTGGTTGCAGGGGTCGAGTCCTAGCTCCTGGCCCCGCCTCTTCACCGGTTGCTACTAGGCCCTCTCTCTCCCCGCTCCATGAGCTTTATCAAACCTCGTCTTAAAACTGTGTATGGTTCCTGCCTCCACTACGTCATTTTCTAGGCTATTCCACTGCCTTACAACTCTATGACTGAAGAAATACTTCCTACTATCTCTCTGACTCATTTGTGTCTTAAATTTCCAATTGGGGCCCCTCTTGTTTCTGTGTCCCCTCCCTGAACATCCTGTCCTTGTCCACCTTGTCTATTCCACGCAGAAATTTTAAATATGTCGTTATCATCCCCCCTGACCCTCCTGTCCTCCAGTGTCGTCAGCCGATTTCCCTTAATCTTTCTTCATAGGACATTCCCCTTAAAGCTCTGGAACTAACCTTGTTGCAAACCTTTGTACTTTCTCTAGTTTCTTGACGTGCTTTATCAAGTGCGGTTCCAAACAGGTGCTGCATACTCCAGTATGGGCCTGACATACACGGTGTACAGTGTCTTGAATGATTCCTTACTAAGGTGTCGGAATGCTGTTCTCAGGTTTGCCAGGCCCCCCATATGCTGCAGCAGTTATCTGATTGATGTGTGCTTCCGGAGACATGCTCGGTGTTATACTCACCCCAAGATCTTTCTCCTTGAGTGAGGTTTGCAGTCTTTGGCCACCTAGCCTATACTCTGTCTGTGGTCTTCTGTGCCCTTCCCCTATCTTCATGACTTTGCATTTGGCAGGATTAAATTCGAGAAGGGCCATTTGCGACCGGGTGTCCAGTCTGTCCAGGCCCTCTTTGAAGTCCTGCCTGGTCCTCATCAGATTTAATTCTCCTCATTAACTTCACATCATCTGCAAACAGGACACTTCTGAGTCTAACCCTTCCGTCATGTCGTTCACATATACCAAAAATAGCACTGGTCCTAGGACCGACCCCTGTGGGACCCCGCTCGTCACAGGTGCCCACTGTGATACATCATTACGTACCATGACTCGTTGTTGCCTCCCTGTCAGGTATTCTCTGATCCTTTGCATGCCCTTCCTGTTATATGCGCCTGATGCCTAGCTTCTGCACTAATCTCTTGTGAGAACTGTGTCAAAGGGCCTTCTTGCAGTCCAAGAAGATGCAATAAACCCCACCCCAGGGTGGTGTGTGTGGTGTGTGGTGTGTGGGGTGTGGGGTGTGTGTGTGTGTGTGTGTGTGTATGGTGTGTGTTTTGTGTGTGTGTGTGTGTGTGGTGTGTGTATGTGTGTGTGTGTGTGTGTTGTGTATGTGTGTGCCCTGTGTGTGTGTTTTCTGTGTTTGTGTCTGTGTGTGTGTCTTTTGTGTGTACTCATTTGTGTGTGTGTGTGCGTGTGTGTATGTGCATACTTAGGAAGGAGCCGGCGCCGGGAAGCTGTGAGTACGATGAATGTTTAATGGGAAGTGAAAAGACCATTTAAGGTAAAGATGTGGCAAGAGGAGAGAAGTAGGTGCGGTTACTGTGTACCTTCATATAAGGGGACTTTTATACTTACGTGTGTGTTTGATAATATTGGGATATTCGAGAGAGTAAGGGAGAAGGAAATTCCTATTATGGGGATAATTATTTTTGTGTGTGAAGTAGCACTCATCCTGTACGAGCCCTCGTCCATAAATACAATACATCTCATCCCTTAAAGTTCACTTGCCAGTTGCATGATCAACTCTGTTCATTGCTGTTGCAACATTCAATTATTTTATTATTAAAGATTCGCCGGTATTTTCCCGGCCCGGGCCTTTTCCAAGTGGTGGCCCGGCCTTGGCTCCCTCTTTAGGGAGTGTCTGAGACCTAAGTCTCCCATGGGAGGAGGCACAAGTACCTCCTCATCTTTGGGACCAACTCTCTGGTCTGCCATCCCCGCCACAAGGGGGCTAATGGGGATGACAGCCTTATGAGCTAAAGGCTCGGGCTCAGGCACCTACCCTACCCTAGAAGGGTTAGGCATGGTGTCGATCTTCAGTTATCATTACCTTTTTACCTAACATTTTGTCGGTAATTCTACCATTATTACTGTATCACATTAATGTAAAAAAATCTTGCATTTGTCTTTAAAATCCTGCCAACCTTATTTACAATTTCCTTTATTTATTCCTAAAAATTAGTGAGATTAGTAAATTATTCCTGAACACCTGTTAATTAACTACTGTGCCGAGGGTGTGTTTGTCTCCTCTCAGCTCGCTGTTTATTCCTCGGCGTTGCTAAACAAAGCTGCCAGATATAAAGATAGCCTAAGTATACCCTGACCATCATGGTCTCTACTTGTCTATATTCATTTATCTATCCCTACATTTGCTTCAAATAATCCAATCTATTGCACTTAGAAATCCTCGACGGCGTCCTTTCAGTGGTTCCCTGCATTTTTTTATTTCTTCTAACTTTTCGTTTATATTATGCCCAACACACGAAGTCTCATCCGATCGGCTTCAAATTTTCTGCCCTGGTAACTATGGTAATGTTCTTGGAATAGTTGTTTTTTTAACCTCTTACCCGATACTGCACTTCACTTATTGTCCTTTGTCATTTTATTAAGGACATTGTCTACTTTAATGTCTAACAATTTAGTGTTATCAATGGCGTCTACTTTAATACCTAACAATTTAGTGTTATAAATGGTGTCTACTTTAATGCTTAGCAATTTAATGGGTATAAATGTTGTCTCCCATCAATCTCAGCCGAGGCCTTCTTGTCCCTGTCTCCAAAGAGACATGAATAATCAATCCTGGCTCGTGGATGTGAGTGGGTTCGGGGCCACCTAAGATTCTCGCATGTAGATCGTGAATTTGTAACCTTGAGAATGGGCTCTTCGAAGGGCAACTATGGAAACTATTCAATTCTGAGCATCTCAGCAGAAAAAGTAAATGTTGATAACATTCCATGCATAATGTTTGAAGTGTAGCAGTGATGGTACTCTTTTTTCTCTCATCATGACCACACCAGATATAGCTACCCACACTGCATCAGATTTAGTCGTTGAGACCACTCCAGTCCTGGTTATCAGGTCCCCACCAGTTCTGGTTATCAGGTCCCCACCAGTTCTGGTTATCAGGTCCCCACCAGTCCTGGTGGTGAAGATCAGACCTGTTCATCATTCTATACTGGCAGGCCAGCTTTAGGCTTAATGCCCCCGCAGGACATTCGACCTGCAAAAAAAAATAGTAGCGAAGGAGAGATCCTCATCTGATATAGGAACAGAACACGGGAGGGTCCTTACCTGGTGTAGAGGTGGAGTGTCCTCACCTGTAGTAGGGATGAAGGTTCACCTGGCGTAGGAATTCAGGTCACCTGGTGTAGGGTGGAATAGCCACCTAGCCTAGAGACGAATGCCAATCAGTTGGTGTGGGAATAAAGGATCATTACTCGAGTATAATATACAGCCGGGGTTTGAGTGGGAAGTCTTGGTGAAAAGTATCGTGCTGGAGCTGAAAATGAATATTTGTCGTCGACACTACCAGGTTGTGTTTACAGACGAGGTTTCTCCAGTACGCTGCAGTTATTAATAAGAATTTATTACTTGAGCCAAACGTGGCAAATTAAGATCCCATCTGTGAACTTGTACACACGCGAAGTTTGTCTCCTTAGCGATTAGTGCCATCTGTGTTTAATTTAGCCACAAGTCTTAATTAATGCTAAGAAATAATTTAGTGGCCACACATTATAGTGACTATGAAAGACATTCTCTCCTAGTTGTTCAACAGTGATGTTCCAGACTTGTCTATTTATGTATTCACGCGAGATGGGCACATGTGTCCTCGTTACGGAAAGTGTAGTAACTACGTTGGGTATTTCTGATTTGACCTCCTGGCCGTAGGCACCCTGGGCATCAGTGCCACTTGCTGTTGGCCATAATGTGCAAGATTCATTTTCTTACATTGCCAGTGTCTTATTTTATAATTCATTGTCACTTTTTAATACCGACCGTTTCCACTGACGTAGTAAACACATCCCTCCCCCACCCTTACAAAATAAGAGGAAACACATTTATCGTCATTCACTCAATCGCTGCCTTTCCAGAAGCACGCAGACATCACAGATCGAATAACCTTCGTAATTACAACCTCCCACCTCTAGGACTCAAGTCCGGCTGACTGATTTTCCAGAATTTTTGCTTACACTCCAACAACACGTCAAGTCATGGAAAAAAAAAACCATTTGACTTCGCTCAGACCTAACGTGTTCACACAAGCCTGCTAGATGTTCAAGCCCTTAGCACTCAAAACCTCCATTACCCCTCCAACCTATGCTGGAAAAAACCCTAACCCATCTTTTTAGATGTATATTCCCTCTTAGTCTTCCTTGTCTACTTCATCCTCTGAATACCCAAACAACCTCACCCTCTCCTCAGTTCTCTTTATTATACTTTTTAGTAACCCACTGTCTTCTAATCTTCATTATCATTAATTAAGCTAATGATTATTGAACTTAGCTAATATTTGACTTTATGTTTCAGTACATACATATTGAAAGTAAGGTGGTTGTTCAGCCAGAGAGAAGACCTCCTTAAAAATTTAAGATTTCTTTTCCTCCCGTTCGATGGCTGTCATCTTTTTCCTTCCGCCCTTCTCTTGTGAAAAGGTTCCTCTTTTTTTGATAGGGAAAACCCTTTTTTCCATATTTTGATACACAGTGAAAGTCACCTGGTGAAAAATATGGTACCCAAAATGCAAGCTAGAGAATCTTTGCTTTAATAGAGATAAGGAAACCACACAAAGATTTACAGTGAAATTAAAAAGTTTGTTCAGTTACCGCATTTTGCCCAAACATTAATGTTTAATTAATGTTCTTATAGGTCTGAAGAAAAACTTTTGCTACTTTGATTCATTTTCCCCTAAAAAACATTGCATCCCCATGAATGCTGCAATCATTTATTTATTTTTTTTGCCTCTCAACCAACATAGGTACTAACACAAGAATAATCATTCCCAAAAAGATAATAACTGTGTATATAGATGAATACACCCTCTTAAATATAAAACCTTGTGAAACACTTTTTGTTAGGTTATGCCTCTTCCTGAAAGCTATTGGGGCCAAAAAACCAGACTCTATTATTAAGGAACCTAATGCAAAAATTATAAATTTATAGCGGCTTTTAAAAGCGCATGAATATTGGAAACATACATACCAGGGTTGCTGTACCCGGTAACTCTTTTCCTTCAGGTTCCAGTCAACGACCATTTAAAGATCCCATAGGCTAATGCCCCGGGTTTTAAACATTCTGACTCCCAGTCACCTAGAAGTGTAATTACTGCCATAATTAGCTGGCGATGAAATAAGATAATTCATAATTTCCTACCGTTCAAGTAATGCATATTTACCTGAGCAAAATTAGTTAAGGTTGGATTTAGATAATAAGTAATTGTATCAACATGATTATAACCTCAACAAACTTCGCTGCCCATGTGATAAATATTAGCTCATCACCTAACAAATTTGAGAGCAAAAGTGGAATTTTTTCTTTCCGGATGTGTCAATGGTAAACTAAGCTAGTTTGGAGGAGAGAGGTTTAGGTAGTAAGTAAGTAAGTAAGTTTATTCAGGTACATGTATACACAAATACAGTTATATAGATTATCATACAGAGGAGCATATGTGTAAAGTGCCTAGGTTAACCCAAAAAGCCATACAGAGTGACTTATTTCCATTGGGGTCCTTTTGGGGATGGGGATAGTGGGATGGGAGTAGCTGGATGGGGATAGTGGGATGGGAGTAGCTGGATGGGGATAGTGGGATGGGGATAGTGGGATGGGGATAGTGGGATGGGAGTAGCTGGATGGGGATAGTGGGATGGGAATAGTGGGATAGGGTATGGAATGGAATAGTGGATAATCCCATGAGTTTCCCAGTAATCCTCTAAGTTTCTGACCATCCGTCCTGATGTCAAGACTAGCGGTGGTAAGCGGAGGGAGGTTCGAGCTTGAAGAACTCCTTGAACTTTAAGCCCCAAACGGATTCAGACCCTCATGAATATTTTTTTAACCGAGAAGGCTTACCCTCCTGCCTTTAGCGTCAGTTTAACATACAAGATCCGGTTATTAAATTATATTATTAAAGATTCGCCGAAATTCTCCCGGCCCGGGCCCTTTTCCAAGTGGGGGCCCCGGGCCCTTTGCCCCTTTTTGGGGATGTCTGAGTCCTAAGTCTCCATGGGAGAGGCACAAGTACCTCCCCCTCTTTGGGACCAACTGTCCCCCAGGCCAGCCCCCCAGCCGGCCTCTCGGTCTGCCATCCCCCCCCAAGGGGTAAATGGGAATGACAGTCTTATGAGCTAAAGGCTCGGGCTCAGGCACCTACCCTACCCTAGAAGGGCTGGGCATGGTGTCGATCAAGATCCGGTAAATTGCGATAAGTTTTCCGTGTATTTCTTCAAGTTACATTTAGATGTACTGAACGACATATATAAACAAAAATGTATAATTATTTTATTTTATTCACAATTCAAATGATGTGTCAATGTTTATTTCTTTTATTTTATTGTTTACTCTTCCTTACTTTTGGAACCTAAACTGCTAGATACTTTCGTCTACTTGTACAATTTACAAATTTCTACTTTCTACTACCCTTAGTTTACCTTCGAGGGAGTCTTTTTTTTCATAGTTATTAGCACTGCAACATTTTCTTTCCAATGTATCAGAGCTGGCCTAAGACCGGGTAAAACGTATTCCAGTTTATTAAAAACTGATATTATTATCTCGTTAGCTTATCTTACAATATAAATATTAAGACAGTTTCTAGACATGTTTTTGAGGTCTGACTCATATCAGTTCACGAGGCGTCAGATAAGCTGGAATAAGACTAATGATTACCTATCAGTATGTAGTTACCAGGGAAGACCGGAACAATTATTCCGATTTGTATTTTCAGTTTGTGTCAAACTTGTCCAATAATTTATTTAATTTGCTATATTCATATAATGCTTATTTATATTAACTTTGCATGATAGCTTTCATTATTCTCTCTTCACTGAACGGGCCAATCATTAGGTACTTTGCAATTTTGTACTCCTTAAAACAGTCTTAAGTCATTTATGAATTTACTTGCAGATATACAGGTCACCTGCCTTGATGGGATATATATATATTAATATATATATATATATATAATATATATTAATATATATATATATAAATATATATTTTAAAAATTATATATATATTATAATATATATAAAATATATATAATATATATTATATATATTATATATATATATAAATATATATATATATATATATATTAATATATATATATATATATATAAATATATATTATATATAATATATATATATAATATATTATTAACGTATATATTATATATATAAAATATATATATTATATATTTATATAATATATATAAAATATATATAATATTATATCTATATATATATATATATATATTATATATTATATATATATATATATATATGTATATATGTCGTGCCGAATAGTAAAACTGGTCAATTAGCAAGAACTCAAATTTAAAATTAAGTCCTTTCTGAAATTTTCTCTTTACACGTTTAAAGATATATTTTTGTCATTAATGTTAATGTAAAAAATTTTAATTTTGCACCAAAAGAATCTTAAAAAACTTTCCTAACCTTATTATAAGAAGAGCAATTTATTTTAGGGCCCAACCCAGCTAAATATTATTTTAAATACGTTTACAATAATTTAGTACTAAAAAAACACAATCAAATATATTTTTTTCCGTTAGGTCAGAATGAAATTTTTGGGGAAAATTTTTGCATACACAAATTTTCACTTGTCCTGTAAGGCAAGATGATGTTGCTATTTAAGCCAAGATGGCAAGTTCTGCCCATTCGGCACGACATATAATATATATATATTATATATATAAAATAAAATATACGTATATATATATTAATATATATATATATATAAATATTTTATATAAATATATATATATATAATATTTATATATATATATATATAATATAATATATATATATATATATATATATATTATAAAATATATTATATATATATATATATGTATATATATATATAAATATTATAAAATATATATATATATATACATACGTATATATATATATAATATATATATAAAAATATATATATATATATATATATATATATATATATATATATAAATATATATATAAAAATTTTATATATGTCGTGCCGAATATGTAAAACTGGCCAATTAGCAAGAAATCATTTAAAATTAAGTCCTTTCTGAAATTTTCCTTTTACGTTTAAAGATATATTTTTTTTTCATTAATGTTAATGTAAAAATTTTTAATTTTGCATCAAAAGAATCTTAGAAAACTTACCTAACCTTATTATAACAAGAGCAATTTATTTTAGCCTAACCAACTAAATATATTTTAAATACGTTTACAGTAATTTAGTACTAAACAAACACAATCAAATATATTTTTTTCGTTAGGTTCAGAATGATTTTGGCGAAATTATTGCATACACAAATTTTCACTTGTCCTATATGGCAAGATGAGCGTTGCTATTTAAGCCAAGATCGCAAGTTCTGCCTATTCGGCACGACATAAATGTATACGTATATTAAATATATATATATATATATATATATATATATATATATATATATATAATATATAATATATATATATATATATACACAGGGGAAACTGGATAGGCTCACTTCAGTCTTGGAAGTGGGAAGCACTCTGAAGGAGGTGTGGAAATATCTGTAATTTGGATGGGCATCTGAACTGCACCAATAACTCACTAAAGTTGTGACCGGTTGTGGAAGTGTGAATTGCTCATTACACTATAATTTGTTCATGATTGTAGCCATGTATAAAGTAACCATTCTTACAGGATTCATTACCTTTGTAACTTGTGAGTTCATTACCTTGTACCTAGTTCAGCCATCACAACTTTGGGAGCCCAGTCCCTGGATCCATTACGTACCTCTGTAATCTGTAAATACCTTTGTAACTTGTCATGATTGTGACTAGACCTACCTGGAGTTCATTACCTTTGTAAATTGTGAGTTAATTACCTTTGTAAATTGTGAATTCATTACCTCTGTAACTTGCTCAGCTATCAAAACTTTGGAGTCCAGTCCCTGGACCAATTATGTACGTCTGTAATCTTTTGACTACCGCCCACAGGATGGGTATGGGGTGCATAATAAACACATTAAACTAACATCTGAACTGTAGTATCAGTGCGCCTCTGGCAAGACACTGCTGATGGAGTGAATGATGGTGAATGTTTCTTTTTCGGGTCACCTTGCCTCGGTGGGAGACAGCCAATGTGTTAAAAAAAATAATCACTGTGCCACCAACTGGCGTCTACTAACCAGTCCCCCAGTGTGCCGCTGGACAGTCCCCAGTGTGCCGCTGGACAGCCCCCAGTGTGCCGTAGGCTGCCTTCCCATGTACTAAAGACTGGCATCCAATGTACCACAGAAATGGTTTCAGTGTGCTGATGAGGCCTCCAATGTCTGCGGTTGACTGACATTTGATACCCGTCGTTCCCTACGCTCATCATTAGTGGAAAATGGAAGCGAGATATGATTCGGATTTACTTCATTGTTATTTATGTCTCGGAGAGTAGAGTATGAGTGGAATATATGACTGCAGGGGGTTCAATTACTATTTCATTAACTAACTTTTATAAATTTTAATGACTAACGTACCGCTGGAGCTTAATCAAGTCATTTAATTTACAAGATAATACTACTGTGTGGGTGAAATGTTATTAATAATAAAGATATCCAATGTGTTGGCGAAACAATATCGATAATTAGGGTATTCTCTGTGCCTGTGTGTCATTTATTTCACTTTTTCGACATTTACATACATTTCCGGTGTCACAGATGTGAGAATCACTATACCTTCCACATTATATGATAAGGTTCTGCAGGTCTGACTTCAGTATCAGTCCCAGGCTGATACTGATGAGCCGTCTAGCTCACCAGTCTGAATGTTTTATAAACAGTATATCACGTGACCTCTGACGACGGAGGTGGAAACCTTTAAAAATTTTAAATTTTAAATTTTTCACTCTTGTAATCCAATAAATCTGCTAATTAAATTTTAACAGAATTTGAATGTTTTTTAACTGAAACACTTGCAATAAAAGCGCAGATTTGCAACTACCAGGCAATAATTTATTTATCTTGTGACACAGCGTTTGCTGAAGTCATGGGAAAAACCGATTTGTTTGACTGAAACTTTAATTTACTGTGTATGTTAAATAAAAGGCCTGAACAACGTCGTAAGCCAGTAAAGAAATCATAATTAACTTTTGACAGTCCAAGATACAGCGAGTTCTGTAATACAAAATACATTTGGGCTAATTGATGATATACAATTTGTACTAACACTCCTGATTTTTATATGCCCTACTAGCTCCAGTAATATTTTTAATTATTCTCATAAATTTAGGAATAGAGCCATTTGTACCCCTAAATAGACTATTTAAGTAAGGGTTGGATCACATCTCACGACACTTTCCCTGTTTCAGCCAGAAGCACTCATGAAAAATATCCAGAATTCAACAAACATCTGCGCAAGCTGTCTTATGCCGCTAGATTACCAGTGTAATAAATTGCTGAAGTCATATAACAATGGTTATAAATGACAATAATTTTTAAAGGGGTGGACCGGTAAGCCAGCGGAAGGCCTCGGTCAGATGACCAAAAGCTCCAAAGGCGGGTCATCATCTGACTAAGACCCGCGTCAGGAAACATTTGTCCTGTTTCCTGACGAACCTTACCTAACCTAACCTAACCAGTGTAATAACTTTCCTTAGGCATTTGGCTAAATTACAGAGGCACTCTTTCCATCAAAATAAGTCTCAAATTTACGAGGTTACTGTCGCCAGCAGAGAGCGTTTCTGTATTAATTGTATTTCATGAAGCGATAAGTCCACAAGGAACATTCAATGCAAGTAGTGATGGATGTTCGATCCTACATCACATAATCGCAAGCCAGTCTGATTAATCAGGCTAATCTCTATTTGTATAGTCTCCGCTAAGCTCTCAATCTGATACTGCATGCTGAGCGTAAATACTGTTCCCGGGTACTTCCTGCAAAGACTGCAGGAAAACAAAGAAGTGAGCAGAAGAGCCAATAACGAATATGTGTTCGTAAGAACAGAGGCTCAGTGACAATTTGAGAGTGACGTAGCACTGAGAGTCATATCTAATCCAAAGTTGCTATACAGCCACATCACGAGGAAGACAGTGGTAAAGGGCCAGGCAGACTGAAGAACAAGAGCTTACAAGAATGACCAGAAAAATAAGAATGATACTAGAAAGCCAAAGAGGTAGAGTGCAACCACGACTGCTGATCACAAAACATTCGAAAGGAGAAGTGAAGAAACTATTCTGTGAGATAGATACCTCGAAGGCAATGGAACCAGATATTCCTCACTGGGTAGTGAGAGAGGGGGCAGAAACACTGTGTGAGCCACTGGCTACAATCTTGAGCAGGTCAGTAGACAAAAGGCAACAGACAGAGGTGTGGAAGACAGCAAATATTTCAATATTTAAGAAACAGAATAGACAGGTAGCGCTTAACTACAGAACGGTGTCACTGGAATGCAGTTTATGCAAGGTTATGGAGAAGGTAATCAGGAAATGAGTGGTGGAGTACTTAGGCAGGAGTGAGTTCTTAAACTACAATCAATATAGCTTTAGAAATGGCATATCCTGTCTTACAAAACTACTGGAGCTCTACGACTAGGTAAAAGAAGAAAGGCAGGAGAAAGAGAAAGAGAGAGAGAGAGAGAGGGAGAGAGATGGGTTGATGCTGCAGCAAGTGTGAGTCTGACAAATCTTAGAGTAACTTTCAGGAACCATATTGGAGTATGCAGCACCAGTATGGAACCCACACTAGTCAGATATTTAAAAAAATGTAGAAAATGCCGAGGCTTGCACCGAGACTCGTTCCGGAGATAAGGGGTATGTCTTTGAGGAGAGATTAACGTAGCTAAACCTGATGACATTGGAGGAAATAAGAAATAGGACTGATATGATGTTGATGTACAAAATGCTGAGAGGAACTGACAGGGTGGATAAGTATAAATTGTTCATGAGAAGGGAAGAAAGAACACAAGGACACAGCTAGAAGTATTTCTTCAGTGTTATAGTCTGCAAGAGAATCGACCTAACAGTGGACTGGTAGAGGCAGGATCCAAATATAGCTTTAAGAAGAGGTACGATAAGGCAATCGAAACCAGGAGAGAGCCCAATAGCGGCTAGCAAAGGGAAATGGTCAGGAGCTGCGACTTAACATATAGGTGAGTATTGCTATCCTGCATTCAATTGCTTATAATGTCTCCCTCAGCATTGATACCCTTGACGACACTTGGATATGGTAATTCTTATATGCTAGACACTGTAACTAAAAGAAAAAAAAGAGCAGAACGGATAATTAAAGATGTAGATAGGAGGAGAGGGACAAGAAACAAAGAAAACCGTTACTAGGAAATCTGGGGAGAGAATGAAATAAGGGAAAGAAAGATGATTAAGATGATGAGAAGAATATTAAGAATACAACTAGCGAACTATTGATTAGCAAATACAAGCGAAAGAAGAAAAAAACACTATTCTTTTTAATTTGTGCGATGCTCTAAATCTCAGTAGTAATACCAGTTCCTAGTAACCAGTTACCAGTAACCAGTGTACCAGTAGATGACTCACTACCAACCGTCTGCGTGAATCATTGACTGTTATTCATATTGCTGCTGACCATAGCAGGATTTCAAACACCTCTCACCCTGTAGGCACTTGTGGGTCAGTCGAAGATAGGGAGCAGAGAGAGGCAGGTCGGCTGTTGGCGCTTCCCATACTTCCTGTTATATATTATACTTACAAACCAGCCTATGTGAGTATTTTTACCCCATCCACGTTATCGAAACTGACATAAACTCGTGTGGGTCGCTTCCATTAAGGATTGGAGACTCGATTCTCCGACCGTTAATCACGTCCCAGTCTATGATGTTAAGATGAGCACAAGAGATGTTATCGGTTCTCACCCTCGTTCCCGCACCTCCGATTATCAATGCTCCACATGTTAGTGGTTCTAACTAGAAAAGTACCAGTTCCAGTCAATCATTGGATCAAGAACTTTCTTGAGTTTCACGATTTTCTGTTCTAATTCCTTAAGTTTAAGAGTTTGTCTTAAGGAGTGTGGGGGATGGAGGGGCGTTGGAGTGATTTGGAGAGGTGTAGGAGGGACTTGAAGGAATGTGGGAGTGACTTGGAGAGGTGTGGGAGTGACTTGGAGAGGTGTGGGAGTGACTTGGAGGTGTGTGGGAGTGACATGGAGAAGTGTGGGAGTGACTTGGAGGAGTGTGGGAGTGACTTGGAGGGGTGTGGGAGTAACTTGGAGGGGTGTGGGAGTGGCATGGAGGGGTGTGGAGTGACATGGGGTGTGGGAGTGACATGGAGGGGTGTGGGAGTGACATGGAGGGGTGTGGGAGTGACATGGAGGGGTGTGGGAGTGACATGGAGGGGTGTGGAGTGACATGGAGGGTGTGGGAGTGACATGAGGGTGGGAGTGGACATGGAGGGGTGTGGGAGTGACATGGAGGGGTGTGGGAGTGACATGGAGGGGTGTGGGAGTGACATGGAGGGGTGTGGGAGTGACATGGAGGGGTGTGGGAGTGACATGGAGGGGTGTGGGAGTGACAGGAGGTGTGGGAGTGACATGAAGGGGTGTGGGAGTGACATGGAGGGGTGTGGGAGTGACATGGAGGGGTCGTACTGAAAACTTCCGGCTCAGGATAACACCTTTCATTACTAAATGTACAAAACCATCTTGCGTGATAGAATACATAAAAAAAACTCTCGTTCTTGGGGCTGGGGCTCGTACGTTGGATTGCGTGCGGCCAGCAGTAACAGCCTAGTTGATCAGGCCCTGATCCATCGGGAGGCCTGGTCAAGGACCGGGCCGCGGGGGCGTTGATCCCCGGAATAACCTCCAGGTAGTGTAGAGGAGCATTGTGTTATAGAGTATTTCATGAAGCGTTAAATCCGAGCAGTTTATTCAGCCAAGGAGTGGTGGCTCGATCCTTCGTCTATAAAAGAGATTACGGCCCCGCCATTCACAGTTTTCCAGTCACTGATTCTGATCTGTCCTTGGTGGAGATTCCAGACACCATTAGTTTCACGACGGGTGTTAGAAGTTCTGGAACAAGTATCGAAGAAAGCGGATTCTGTTGGAAGATTGTATACAGCGGAAATAGAGAGATAGAATGAGAGATGTTTACTTAATAAATGGCGAGATTACATAACACGGTAGAGCTGGTGCCATTCTAAAAATGTGGCAGAGGCAGCTGAGGTGTTAGGCGAATGAGAAAGCAACAGACACGAAACAGGTAAGTCGTTTGACCGGCAGACAAGAGGAGAAACAGACGTAAGCCTGACGGGCAGACGGACGGATTTGATAGGCAGCCCAAAAGAATGGCAGATCAATAGATTTGTAGATCAACAAATGGGCACACAAATAGATAGACAAATCAACGAACAGGCAAAAAAATGGGCAGTCCAGCAGATAGACAGACCAATAAACAGGCAGACAGGAGGGGAGGCTAACAGATGGAGGACAGGCAGGTCAACAGAAAGGTCAACAGACGACGGGCAGACCAATAGTTTAATAATTAGACAGGCACACCAACTGACAGGCACAGCCAACTGCAGGAACACCAACAGACAAGAGACATACAGATATACAGGTTAACTAGTAATAGACTAATTCGTAAATCAAGAGAAGACAAACTCAGATGAGGACAAACTGCAGCCAACACAAAGGAATAACAGACGCGTACAAACAGGCAAGGATTGTTTTGGTGGCGGTGTTATTGGACCAGAGAGCACTTAATGACATAGCAGAGATGGCAGCTTGCACCAAAGAGGGTGGGAGAGGGCAGGGAGGGAGGGAGGAGGGAGAGGAAAAGAGGAGGCGGGTGAGAGGTAGAGCAATAGAGAAGGAAATTACGGAGGAACAGGGAAAGAGGATCAAGAAATAGAGAACTGGTAACTATGAAGGGAAAATAGGAACTATGAAGAGAGGAACTATGAGTAGAGAACAAAGAGGAACTTTGGAGAAAGAGAGAGAGAGAGAAAGAGAGAGAGAGGAGAGAGAGAGAGAGAGAGAGAGAGAGAGAGAGAGAGAGAGAGAGAGAGAGAGAGAGAGAGAGAGAGAGAGAGAGAAAGGGAGGATGAAGGGGGACTGAAAATATGGATTAGAGGAAGAAGGGAACAAAGAAGTGAAGTGGGGAAAGGATGAGAGAGGGTGACGAAAGGAAAGGAAAATGGAAGAACTAGAGACAGGATGCGGAGGGATGAACAGCGGAAAGGAAAATGGTGAGAAAATAAGGATGCAAAATGTTTGAAGAAATGGTTGGTCAGTTAGTTGGGTCAAGTAGTTTGTCATGGTCAGTGAGTGAGTCGAGTGGTTTATACAAGTAGTTTGTCATGGTCAGTGAGTGAGTCGAGTGGTTTATACAAGTAGTTTGTCATGGTCAGGGTGTGAGTCGAGTGGTTTATACAAGTAGTTTGTCATGGTCAGTGAGTGAGTCGAGTGGTTTATACAAGTAGTTTGTCATGGTCAGGGTGTGAGTCGAGTGGTTTATACAAGTAGTTTGTCATGGTCAGTGAGTGAGTCGAGTGGTTTATACAAGTAGTTTGTCATGGTCAGGGGGGTGAGTCGAGTGGTTTATACAAGTAGTTTGTCATGGTCAGTGAGTGAGTCGAATGGTTTATACAAGTAGTTTGTCATGGTCAGTGAGTGAGTCGAATGGTTTATACAAGTAGTTTGTCATGGTCAGTGAGTGAGTCGAGTGGTTTATACAAGTAGTTTGTCATGGTCAGTGAGTGAGTCGAGTGGTTTATACAAGTAGTTTGTCATGGTCAGTGAGTGAGTCGAGTGGTTTATACAAGTAGTTTGTCATGGTCATTGTGTGAGTCGAGTGGTTTATACAAGTAGTTTGTCATGGTCAGTGAGTGAGTCGAGTGGTTTATACAAGTAGTTTGTCATGGTCAGTGAGTGAGTCGAATGGTTAATACAAGTAGTTTGTCATGGTCAGTGAGTGAGTCGAGTGGTTTATACAAGAAGTTTGTCATGGTCAGTGAGTGAGTCGAGTGGTTTATACAAGTAGTTTGTCATGGTCAGTGAGTGAGTCAAGTGGTTTATACAAGTAGTTTGTCATGGTCAGTGAGTGAGTCGAATGGTTTATACAAGTAGTTTGTCATGGTCAGGGGAGTGAGTCGAGTGGTTTATACAAGTAGTTTGTCATGGTCAGTGAGTGAGTCGAGTGGTTTATACAAGTAGTTTGTCATGGTCAGGGTGTGAGTCGAGTGGTTTATACAAGTAGTTTGTCATGGTCAGGGTGTGAGTCGAGTGGTTTATACAAGTAGTTTGTCATGGTCAGTGAGTGAGTCGAGTGGTTTATACAAGTAGTTTGTCATGGTCAGTGAGTGAGTCGAGTGGTTTATACAAGTAGTTTGTCACGGTCAGGGTGTGAGTCGAGTGGTTTATACAAGTAGTTTGTCATGGTCAGTGAGTGAGTCGAGTGGATTTATACAAGTAGTTTGTCATGGTCAGGGGTGAGTCGAGTGGTTTATACAAGTAGTTTGACATGGTCAGTGAGTGAGTCGAGTGGTTTTATACAAGTAGTTTGTCACGGTCAGGAGTTGAGTCGAGTGGTTTATTACAAGTAGTTTGTCATGATCAGGGTGTGAGTCGAGTGGTTTATACAAGTAGTTTGTCATGGTCAGGGTGTGAGTCGAGTGGTTTATACAAGTAGTTTGTCACGGTCAGGGTGTGAGTCGAGTGGTTTATACAAGTAGTTTGTCATGGTCAGTGGTGAGTCGAGTGGTTTATACAATTTAGTTTGTCATGGTCAGGGGGTGAGTCGAGGGGTTTATACAAGTAGTTTGACTGGTCAGTGAGTGAGTCGAGTGGTTTATACAAGTAGTTTGTCACTGGTCAGGGTGTGAGTCGAGTGGTTTATACAAGTAGTTTGTCATGATCAGGGTGTGAGTCGAGTGGTTTATACAAGTAGTTTGTCATGATCAGGGTGTGAGTCGAGTGGTTTATACAAGTAGTTTGTTATGGTCAGTGAGTGAGTCGAGTGGTTTATACAAGTAGTTTGTCATGGTCAGGGGGTGAGTCGAGTGGTTTATACAAGTAGTTTGACATGGTCAGTGAGTGAGTCGAGTGGTTTATACAAGTAGTTTGTCACGGTCAGGGTGTGAGTCGAGTGGTTTATACAAGTAGTTTGTCATGATCAGGGTGTGAGTCGAGTGGTTTATACAAGTAGTTTGTCATGATCAGGGTGTGAGTCGAGTGGTTTATACAAGTAGTTTGTCATGGTCAGTGAGTGAGTCGAGTGGTTTATACAAGTAGTTGGTCATGGTCAGTGAGTGAGTCGAGTGGTTTATACAAGTAGTTTGTCATGGTCAGGGTGTGAGTCGAGTGGTTTTTTACAAGTAGTTTGTCATGATCAGGGTGTGAGTCGAGTGGTTTATACAAGTAGTTTGTCATGGTCAGGATGAGTCGAGTGGTTTATACAAGTAGTTTGTCATCGTCAGGGTGTGAGTCGAGTGGTTTATACAAGTAGTTTGTCATGGTCAGTGTGTGAGTCGAGTGGTTTATACAGGTAGTTTGTCATGGTCAGGGTGTGAGTCGTGTGGTTTATACAATTAGTTTGTCATGGTCAGTGTGTGAGCCGAGTGGTTTATACAAGTAGTTTGTTATGGTCAGTGAGTCGAGTGGTTTATACAAGTAGTTTGTCATGGTCAGGGTGTGAGTCGAGTGGTTTATACAAGTAGTTTGACATGGTCAGTGAGTGAGTCGAGTGGTTTATACAAGTGGTTTGTCACGGTCAGGGTGTGAGTCGAGTGGTTTATAAAAGTAGTTTGTCATGATCAGGGTGTGAGTCGAGTGGTTTATACAAGTAGTTTGTCATGATCAGGGTGTGAGCCGAGTGGTTTATACAAGTAGTTTGTCATGGTCAGTGAGTGAGTATAGTGGTTTATACAAGTAGTTTGTCATGGTCAGGGTGTGAGTCGAGTGGTTTATACAAGTAGTTTGTCATGATCAGAGTGTGAGTCGAGTGGCTTATACAAGTAGTTTGTCATGATCAGGGTGTGAGTCGACTGGTTTAAACAAGTAGTTTGTCATGGTCAGTGTGTGAGTCGAGTGGTTTATACAAGTAGTTTGTCATTGTCAGGGTGTGAGTCGAGTGGTTTATACAAGTAGTTTGTCATGGTCAGTGAGTGAGTCGAGTGGTTTATACAATTAGTTGGTCAAGGTCAGTGAGTGAGTCGAGTGGTTTATACAAGTAGTTTGTCATGGTCAGTGAGACGAGTGGTTTATACAAGTAGTTTGTCATCGTCAGGGTGTGAGTCGAGTGGTTTATACAAGTAGTTTGTCATGGTCAGGGTGTGAATCGAGTGGTTTATACAAGTAGTTTGTCATGGTCAGTGAGACGAGTGGTTTATACAAGTAGTTTGTCATGGTCAGTGTGTGAGCCGAGTGGTTTATACAAGTAGTTTGTCATGGTCAGGGCGTGAGTCGAGTGGTTTATACAAGTAGTTTGTCATGGTCAGGGTGTGAGTCGAGTGGTTTATACAGGTAGTTTGTCATGAACAGGGTGTGAGTCGAGTGGTTTATACAAGTAGTTTGTCATGGTCAGTGAGTGAGTCGAGTGGTTTATACAAGTAGTTTGTCATGGTCAGTGAGTGAGTCGAATGGTTTATACAAGTAGTTTGTCATGGTCAGTGAGTGAGTCGAGTGGTTTATACAAGAAGTTTGTCATGGTCAGTGACTGAGTCGAGTGGTTTATACAAGTAGTTTGTCATGGCAGTGAGTGAGTCAAGTGGTTTATACAAGTAGTTTGTCATGGTCAGTGAGTGAGTCGAATGGTTTATACAAGTAGTTTGTCATGGTCAGGGGAGTGAGTCGAGTGGTTTATACAAGTAGTTTGTCATGGTCAGTGGTGAGTCGAGTGGTTTATACAAGTAGTTTGTCATGGTCAGGGTGTGAGTCGAGTGGTTTATACAAGAGTTTTTTCATGGTCAGGGTGTGAGTCGGTGGTTTATACAAGTAGTTTGTCATGGTCAGTGAGTGAGTCGAGTGGTTTATACAAGTAGTTTGTCATGGTCAGTGAGTGAGTCGAGTGGTTTATACAAGTAGTTTGTCACGGTCAGGGTGTGAGTCGAGTGGTTTATACAAGTAGTTTGTCATGGTCAGTGAGTGAGTCGAGTGGTTTATACAAGTAGTTTGTCATGGTCAGGGGGTGAGTCGAGTGGTTTATACAAGTAGTTTGACATGGTCAGTGAGTGAGTCGAGTGGTTTATACAAGTAGTTTGTCACGTCAGGGTGTGAGTCGAGTGGTTTTATACAAGTAGTTTGGGTCATGTTTCAGGTTTGTAGAGTCGAGTGTGGTTTATACAAGTAGTTTGTCATGATCAGGGTGTGAGTCGAGTGGTTTATACAAGTAGTTTGTCACGGTCAGGGTGTGAGTCGAGTGGTTTATACAAGTAGTTTGTCATGGTCAGTGAGTGAGTCGAGTGGTTTATACAAGTAGTTTGTCATGGTCAGGGGGTGAGTCGAGTGGTTTATACAAGTAGTTTGACATGGTCAGTGAGTGAGTCGAGTGGTTTATACAAGTAGTTTGTCACGGTCAGGGTGTGAGTCGAGTGGTTAATACAAGTAGTTTGTCATGATCAGGTGGTGAGTCGAGTGGTTTATACAAGTAGTTTGTCATGATCAGGTGTGAGTCGAGTGGTTTATACAAGTAGTTTGACATGGTCGGGTAGTGAGTCGAGTGGTTTATACAAGTAGTTTGTCACGGTCAGGGTGTGAGTCGAGTGGTTTATACAAGTAGTTTGTCATCATCAGGGTGTGAGTCGAGTGGTTTGTACAAGTAGTTTGTCATGATCAGGGTGTGAGTCGAGTGGTTTATACAAGTAGTTTGTCATGGTCAGTGAGTGAGTCTAGTTGTTTGTACAAGTAGTTTGTCATGGTCAGGGTGTGAGTCGAGTGGTTTATACAAGTAGTTTGTTATGATCAGGGTGTGAGTCGAGTGGCTTATACAAGTATTTGTCATGTCAGGGTGTGAGTCGAGGGGTTTTTATACAAGTAATTTGTCATGGTCAGTGTGTGAGTCGAGTGGTTTATACAATTAGTTTGTCATGGTCAGGGTGTGAGTCGAGTGGTTTATACAAGTAGTTTGTCATGGTCAGGGTGTGAGTCGAGTGGTTTATACAAGTAGTTTTTCATGGTCAGGGTGTGAGTCGAGTGGTTTATACAAGTAGTTTGTCAGGGTCCAGTGAGTGAGTCGAGTGGTTTATACAAGTAGTTTGTCATGGTCAGGTGTGAGTCGAGTGGTTTATACAAGAAGTTTGTCATGGTCAGGGTGTGAGTCGAGTGGTTTATACAAATAGTTTGTCATTGTCAAGGTGTGAGTCGAGTGGTTTATACAGGTAGTTTGTCATGGTCAGGGTGTGAGTCGAGTGGTTTATACAAGCAGTTTTTCATGGTCAGGGTGTGAGTCGTGTGGTTTATACAAGTAGTTTGTCATGGTCAGTGAGTGAGTCGCGTGGTTTATACAAGTAGTTTGTCATGGTCAGGGTGTGAGTCGAGTATTTTATACAAGTAGTTTGTCATGGTCAGGGTGTGAGTCGAGTGGTTTATACAAGTAGTTTGTCATGGTCAGGGTGTGAGTCGTGTGGTTTATACAAGTAGTTTGTCATCTTCAGGGTGTGAGTCGAGTGGTTTATACAAGTAGTTTGCCATGGTCAGGGTTTGAGTCGAGTGGTTTATACAAGTAGTTTGTCATGATCAGGGTGTGAGTCGAGTGGTTTATATAAGTAGTTTGTTATGGTCAGTGAGTGAGTCGAGTGGTTTATACAAGTAGTTTGTCATGGTCAGTGACTGAGTCGAGTGGTTTATACAAGTAGTTTGTCATGGTCAGGGTGTGAGTCGAGTGGTTTATACAAGTAGTTTGTCATGGTCAGGGTGTGAGTCGAGTGGTTTATACAAGTAGTTTGTCATGGTCAGGGTGTGAGTCGAGTGGTTTATACAAGTAGTTTGCCATGGTCAGGGCGTGAGTCGAGTTGTTTGTACAAGTAGTTTGTCATGGTCAGGTGTGAGTCGAGTGGTTTATACAAGTAGTTTGTCCTCGTCAGTAGTGAGTCGAGTGTTTATACAAGTAGTTTGTTTATGGTCAGTGGAGTGAGTCGAGTGGTTTATACAAGTAGTTTGTCTTGGGTCGGGGTGTGAGTCGAGTGGTTTATGCAAGTAGTTTGTCATGGTCAGGGGTGAGTCGAGTGGTTTATACAAGTAGTTTGTCATGATCAGGGTGTGAGTCGAGTGGTTTATACAAGTAGTTTGTCATGGTCAGGGTGTGAGTCGAGTGGTTTATACAAGTAGTTTGTCATGGTCAGGGTGTGAGTCGAGTGGTTTATACAAGTAGTTTGTCATGGTCAGGGTGTGAGTCGAGTGGTTTATACAAGTGGTTTGTCATGGTCAGGGTGTGAGTCGAGTGGTTTATACAAGTAGTTTGTCATGGTCAGTGTGTTAGACGAGTGGTTTATACAAGTAGTTTGTCATGGTCAGTGAGTGAGTCGAGTGGTTTATACAAGTAGTCTGTCATGGTCAGGGTGTGATTCGAGTGGTTTATACAAGTAGTTTGTCATGTCAGGGTGTGAGTCGAGTGGTTTATACAAGTGGGGTATTTGTTATGGGTCAGGGTGTGAGTCGAGTGGTTTATACAAGTAGTTTGTCATGGTCAGGGTATGAGTCGAGTGGTTTATACAAGTAGTTTTTCATGGTCAGGGTGTGAATCGAGTGGTTCATACAAGTGGTTTGTCATGGTCAGGTTGCGAGTCGAGTGGTTTATACAAGCAGTTTGTCATGTTCAGGGTGTGAGTCGTATGGTTTATACAAGTAGTTTGTCATGGTCAGTGAGTGAGTCGAGTGGTTTATACAAGTAGTCTCTCATGGTCAGGGTGTGATTCGAGTGGTTTATACAAGTAGTTTGTCACGGTCAGGGTGTGAGTCGAGTGGTTTATACAAGTAGTTTGTCATGGTCTGGGTGTGAGTCAAGTGGTTTATACAAGCAGTTTGTCATGGTCAGGGTGTGAGTCGAGTGGTTTATACAAGTAGTTTGTCATGGTCAGGGTGTGAGTCGTGTGGCTTATACAAGTAGTTTGTCATGGTCAGTGAGTGACCGAGTGGTTTATACAAGTATTTTTCATGGTCAGGTGTGATTCGAGTGGTTTATACAAGTAGTTTGTCATGGTCAGGGTGTGAGTCGTGTGGTTTATACAAGTAGTTTGTCATGGTCAGTGTGTTGACGATGGTGGTTTATACAATTTAGTTTGTCATGGTCAGTGAGTGTAGTCGAGTGGTTTATACAAGTAGTCTGTCATGGTCAGGGTGTGATTCGAGTGGTTTATACAAGTAGTTTGTCATGGTCAGGGTGTGAGTCGAGTGGTTTATACAAGTAGTTTGTTATGGTCAGGGTGTGAGTCGAGTGGTTTATACAAGTAGTTTGTCATGGTCAGGGTGTGAGTCGAGTGGTTTATACAAGTAGTTTTTCATGGTCAGGGTGTGAATCGAGTGGTTCATACAAGTGGTTTGTCATGGTCAGGTTGCGAGTCGAGTGGTTTATACAAGCAGCTTGTCATGGTCAGGGTGTGAGTCGAGTGGTTTATACAAGTAGTTTGTCATGTTCAGGGTGTGAGTCGTATGGTTTATACAAGTAGTTTGTCATGGTCAGTGAGTGAGTCGAATGGTTTATACAAGTAGTCTCTCATGGTCAGGGTGTGATCGAGTGGTTTATACAAGTAGTTTGTCACGGTCAGGGTGTGAGTCGAGTGGTTTATACAAGTAGTTTGTCATGGTCTGGGTGTGAGTCAAGTGGTTTATACAAGCAGTTTGTCATGGTCAGGGTGTGAGTCGAGTGGTTTATACAAGTAGTTTGTCATGGTCAGGGTGTGAGTCGTGTGGTTTATACAAGTAGTTTGTCATGGTCAGTGAGTGAGCCGAGTGGTTTATACAAGTAGTTTGTCATGGTCAGGGTGTGATTCGAGTGGTTTATACAAGTAGTTTGTCATGGTCAGGGTGTGAGTCGTGTGGTTTATACAAGTAGTTTGTCATGGTCAGTGAGTGAGTCGAGTGGTTTATACAAGTAGTTTGTCATTGTCAGGGTGTGAGTCGAGTGGTTTATACAAGTAGTTTGTCATGGTCAGGTTGTGAGTCGAGTGGTTTATACAAGTAGTTTGTCATGGTCAGGGTGTGAGTCGAGTGGTTTATACAAGTAGTTTGTCATGGTCAGGGTGTGAGTCGAGTGGTTTATACAAGTAGTTTGTCATGGTTAGGGTGGAGTCGAGTGGTTTATACAAGTAGTTTGTCATGGTCGGGGTGTGAGTCGAGTATTTTTATACAAGTAGTTTGTAATGGTCAGGGTGTGAGTCGAGTGGTTTATACAAGTATTTTTGTCATGATCAGGGTGTGAGTCGAGTGGTTTATACAAGTAGTTTGTCATGGTCAGTGAGTGAGTCGAGTGGTTTATACAAGTAGTTTGTCATGGTCAGGGTGTGAGTCGAGTGGTTTATACAAGTAGTTTGTCATGGTCAGTGAGTGAGTCGAGTGGTTTATACAAGTAGTTTGTCATGGTCAGGGTGTGAGTCGAGTGGTTTATACAAGTAGTTTGTCATGGTCAGGGTGTGAGTCGAGTGGTTTATACAAGTAGTTTGTCATGATCAGGGTGTGAGTCGAGTGGTTTATACAAGTAGTTTGTCATGATCAGGGTGTGAGTCGAGTGGTTTATACAAGTAGTTTGTCATGATCAGGGTGTGAGTCGACTGGTTTATACAAGTAGTTTGTCATGGTCAGTGAGTGAGTCGAGTGGTTTATACAAGTAGTTTGTCATGGTCAGTGAGTGAGTCGAGTGGTTTATACATGTAGTTTGTCATGGTCAGGGTGTGAGTCGAGTGGTTTATACCTGCTATTACCAAAAGGTTTACGAGGCCAGTCCAATAGGATGCGAAACACCTTATTTTATTTCATTAAATTCAAGATTAATCTGTTCCTGAAATTTTAAATTGAACTGATAAACATTGCTGACTCGATTTAGTTATTTTCTTACGTTTAGCAATTTGTACCTGGAATATTTAGAAACAAAACTGATTAACAAATCCTTCCCAGTAGAGCTAAGCAATACAGACATCTGATGATGTATTGTGTCTAATGCTTTAGAATATAGATAGAAACCATTTCATTGTTGAATTAAATAGTCTAGCTCATTCTATAAATTTTACTGTTTAGCTTGAATAAAATAACTCATTGCTTATTTTATGTCTTAATTATTAAGGGGAACCATTATTTTTAATTCAAAATATTTTGAATTTAAAATAACAACAAATAACTGTTCTTATGTACTCTATTATTCTTCATATCATGATAGATTTAAACTTTTTGTATTCTTATCCATATTTTTGAGAGCCTTGCATATTTGTAGCCCAGAGTTCATAGATGAAGAAATCTTGAAGATTTATGAAATAACTAATATTCTAAAATACAAAAAAAAAAAACAATTAATTGAAAATTCTTTAAAATTGCTAGAAATAATTTTAAAGTTTGAAAAAGGATAAATAATTATATGATGAGTGGGTCACCCAACTCTTTAAGGAATCTGAAAGTAAACTTACTCCATTCTCCGTGGATTTCCGATCCTGTTGGGACTAGGTTATAGCATGGTGTCAGACCTCTATATTATTGATATTCTGGGTCTCCCTAAAACTGGCGGCACCACCTCTCTCTATATTCAGAGTACTGTAAGCGGGTGTCAGCCATTGTTGATGCACAGGTGTAGATCCATGCATTCTGTTTTCCGTCCTTCCAGGGCACCATGGTGGCTCCATCTGAACGCTTTTGGCTTCCGTCAGGACTCAGTACCTGAGGTTCCCGTTCTGCTGGTCAGCGGGCTGTGGCGAAACTTCGCTTAATGATGCCATTGACCTCTTAGTGTCTGGCATACTTCCCTTATGTCGTATGTCAGACGAGCTCATGTAGTCCAAAATGATCACCTGACGCCCTGCCGCAAATGCACCTGTGCTTGTCGAATATAAGGGCAGCTAGAGCTACACCAGTCAGAATGGCCTTAGGTCGAGGTGAGTGCCTAAGGCGGAATTAGGGACTGCCAAAAAGAAATCTCCTGCATGTGGTGACTTCACCACTAGGAGACGAGCTTTCTTCTTTCCTGAGGCATTATCAAGCATGTTTTTTTTTTTTGGGGGGGGAGGGACGATTTTCTCCACGATTGGTTTGTCCCAATGGGACTGCTTGTGATCTCTGGAATTAAGGAGAACCTCATCTGCTTGAAGAGTCTCTTAGAAGGAGTAGTTGTTGAAGTTTCGGGTATGATTATTTAAATCTTCGAACTAGAGATAAAATTGTGATTATATACGTAGATATATACTGTACATAAACTTCCTGGTGTATATACTCTGCTGAGGGAGTTAACATATTTACAAGTCTAGGTGTTATTTTGAATGCTGCTACAGGTCAACAATGAACACCGAGGCTCTGCTGAATCTTTTATGATTTTCCTTTGTCGAGCTCGAATTTTTACTTCTATTTATAACCAGTGGAGTAACGTGATATATAACAAGTTCTCTCGTCAGAACATCTATATCCAGAAGTTTGCATCTCTGTGATGAAACAATGGAGAAAAAAGAGACTACAACAGTGTGCATATTAATTGGGACAGTGATGAAATAAGACATTTATTTGGAAAATTAATGTTTATGTGAAAAATACATGACAAGAGATATAACTACCCTTTGATTTTACAAGCATTGCTTTGGCATTGAATGGACCAATGTTGAACACTTTTTTGGCAAGTTCTTCGTCGTGGCACCAGGTCCTAATAACATCAGCAATTAGCTTCTCCTCAGTTGTAGAGTTCTGTTTCGCGATCCTGCGTTTGGTTATTGCCCATAGATTCTCAATTGGATTGAGGTCAGGAGAGTTTCAGGGTAATTTAGAGCGTTTAGCTCACTCTCATCGAACAATGTCGGCATTTTTCTGGAAGTGTGTCATGAAGCAAGATCCTGCTGGAAAATGAGCCCTCCATCAGGAAAGTCTATCTACACTGGGAAGCAAATGAGTTGCCAGAATTGCCTTGAATTTGTCACTGTTTATCGTTCCTTCAACAATAACATACCGTCCAGTGTTCTTAGTAAAATTACTCCAAAACATTTTAGGTGGGTGTTTTGGAGCTTGTGGAATGTGTCCATTCGAAAGAGGTTCGCCTCGCTACCACTGATCTGTACCCATGTACGTCAAAATGCATCTTATCTGAAAGCATAACTTTTCTCCATTCATCTATCGTCCATCCCTTATGATCGAATACTCACCGCAGCCATTTTTTCTTCACAGCAGCAGTTAAAAATTGCTTCTCTACAGGCTTTCTGGCAGTTCTGCCAGCTTCAAGGAGCCGTCATCGAACAGTTGAAGAATCAACGTTTATGCCAGCTGAAGCCAAATCTCTCTATAAATCTTTGCTTGTTTCTTGGGAACTTTACATCTTTTTTTGTCGGTTCCACCAGATCCAATTAACATTGACAAAGCACAAATTTTTTCGTTCAATCTGTCCGTTACTCAAATTGCATGTCTCTAAGAGCTTCGCATAATCTGCATATTCTAAGATCTACATCCGTCATAATTTCAGCATTATCAGAATGAGGAGGAAATTTGAGCGAAACCATATCACTCTAGAGCACTGCTTGCTTAGAGGAACTTCAGAACACGCTTTTGTTAGCACTAAACCATAAGTTGCAGGTAACACAGCTGTTTGAGCAATGACCGAGTATGCAGGTAATAACAGCTGTTTAGCACTGACCAGAGTGCAGGGTAAAAGTTGTAGCACTGACCAGTAGAGGTTAACAACCTGTTTAGCACTGACAAGTTGCAGGTAACAAAGTGTTTAGCACTGACCAGAGAGCAGGAAACAACAGTTTGCAGCACTGCCAGAGTAGCGGGTTCAACAGCTTGCAGCCGACCAGTGTAGCAGGTAACAATAGCTGTTGTAGCACTGACCAGAGTAGCAGGGTAACAACAGCTGTTGTAGCACTGACCAGAGTAGCAGGGTAATAACAGCTGTTATAGCACTGACCAGAGTAGCAGGGTAACAACAGCTGTTGTAGCACTGACCAGAGTAGCAGGGTAACAACAGCTGTTGTAGCACTGACCAGAGTAGCAGGGTAACAACAGCTGTTGTAGCACTGACCAGAGTAGCAGGATAACAGCTGTTGCAGCACTGACCCGAGTAGCAGGGTAACAACACAGCTGGATGGTTGCCATAAGTCGGTAGCAAACTTTTCCGAAAAGGAAAGAACTCAGAGTATATTAATTAAGCAGGAGGCTAAGACATATTATGAGATAATCACAAAATTCACACCTGTCTCGATTAATTTGCACACTACTGTATATTCTGATCTCCATCTGCTAAAGATGATCTCAAATAAAAAAGCGAAATAGTTTTCTATATTTTTTTTTACATGTGGGTTTTTCCTTCTGTATGTCATTTTGATATGAGAGCACAAATGAATTTCGGCTTTAATGGTTCTCATGCAGTCTATAGGGCTTTAATAATGACTAACTTCATTTATCGCTTTCAGCTGGCAATAGGGTAGTGGTACTAGGAAAATAGTAATGGCTTACCTTGAGGGAATAATGTAAGGAAACAAAAACAAACAAAATATATAGGTAATCAGAAACGTGAAGAATAAAGTTAAAAGTAAATAACGTGTGGAGGTAAGACGAAACGGACACGAACACCATGCACATGTTCCTGAACCGCCTTAGGAAAAGCAGGTTCTCGCAGCCGTGGCCCCTCAAGGAGGTTCCTTGATGTTGGTGAGGGTCTTGATTTAGGGAATTGGATCTGTGCTCCAGTTCCCGAATTAAGCCTGAATGCCTTCAAACCCCCACCCCAGGCGCTGTTAATCTTCCGGGTTTAGGCTTCCCCTGACTATAATATAATAAGCGCCGTGATGTCCAGATCTTCTCTCAACTGTATCGACCCTTAGACTATTCTTCGCAATAAGAATAGGAACACACTCTGTATTGTGGACTGCTTTGCGGTAAATTTAAGCCTCTTTTTCTTCTTTTGTAGGTCTGTGTACAAACTAATAACTAGTTCTCTATTTTAGGTTTCGGTGATCTTTATAATCATCCGGATGTTTGTTGAGACAAGTGTTACATTTTAAGTGAAAACTTGTAGTGCGATTGACCTGCTGGAGTTTTTAATGGATATATAGTTGTTGCGATTTTTTCTATGTATTGCTTTTAAGACAGATTTGGTACTCCTAGAGAATGTGTGTTGAATAATTTGTTTAGATATGTTTTCAAGGAACAAATGATTGGAAAAGAGGTTTTGAAATCAGTTGTTTTTTTCTTCGTAAGGAGTGGTGTAGGACTCTGGCCTCTGACTTTGATATTGCATTTAAAAATCTTGATACAGTAAAAAAAAAAAGCTTTTGATAAAAAATTCTCCCTAAAATGCTGAGGGGTGTGTCTAAGATCCTTTCTAAAATATGTGATAAAGTTTATTACGGTCAAACTGGTAAAAGTCTTGAACTATGATTAAAGATTAAGACACTTATGCAATATATGGGAATCTTTATTGAAGAAACGTTCCGCCACACAGTGGCTTCATCAGTCCAATACAAAGCAGAAAGGTGTAAGGAGAGGAGGAGTTTGAGGTAATCAGTCCCTCAGCCTGGAACCGATGTGCTCAGTCCATCACTCTTGTAGAAAGTACAGAACAGGGCCGGAGAAGTGGCTTATATATCGACTACAGTGGAAATATAAACACATAAGCAGTATAATGTGATCCTTTTTTGACGTTTCGCCCACACAGTGGGCTTTATCAAGTCACAAGGAAAACTACCTTGGTGAAAGGTACGTGAGTATTTATAGGATTGAGTCAGGTGGAGAATGCTGCATGTGATAATCTTCCGAGTAGGGTGATGGAGTCTAGGACCTTGGGTAGCTTTAAGAAGAGGTTGAACAAGTATAGCCCACTGTGTGAGCAAAACGTTGTCAATAAAGGATCACATTATACTGCTTATGTGTTTATATTTCCATTGTGTTGGTATTTTATACAATTTATTTCCATACCGACTACAATATATATTAATTTATTAGCTCTAAACCCGTTGAGGTAATACAGGTCCTTGAAATATTGAAAACCATCATGTTTAATCTAAGGTAAGGCAAGACAGGTCCACTTCCTTGGATCAAGAAGTCACCTGCATCACGGCACCACCTTTGAGGGGATAAAGTTTATAATGAATGACGCACACATACATACTGTATATGGGAATAACTGCTGCTGGCGGTGAATTAACACTCATCATGATGCATATGTAGGCAAGTGTTATAGATCGTATGTAAACACTGACATGTAATGGATTTCTAAGTTGAAAATATTGATATAACATATGCGTGACATTAATTTGTGTCTTAATATTATCATTGAATCTATTGGGTGACTTCATTAACAAGATTTCAGCGGTTCCGAGCTATGAAAGTTGTCATAAACATCCCTCTTATTTTTTTCCCTCCAGAGAAGAAAAAGAAAGAGAATAAGGTTGGGCGCTCTTGTGTTATTTTAGTTTCTGTTGCTGTAAACTTTAACTAAACCATTTAGGAAAACTTGTTAGTCTGGAACACGGAAATGTGAGTCGCATCGCTGCCTTCACGTCGCTTGCCTTGTCTTTTATTGGTAAAAATAATGAAGCCAATGGATGTTGGACTTTTAGTTATCCTAGGTTTTTGGGTTTGTCCCAGGGTGTTGCCGGTCCAGTCCCGGGGTGTTGCCGGTCCAGTCCCGGGGTGTTGCCGGTCCAGTCCCGAGGTGTTGCCGGTCCAGTCCCGGGGTTGCGGTCCAGTCGTGTTGCCGGTCCAGTCCCGGGGTGTTGCCGGTCCAGTCCCGGGGTGTGAGTCGTCCTACTACGGGATGCGGGGTGTAAGGCCCAGGGAATGTGGTCGGTTCAGCTCTGAGGATGTGGTTCCGTACAACCCCTGGGGTTTAGCTGTCTTTCCTGGGGGTAAAGTTTGTCCAGCCCAAGGGTGTGGTTGGTCCAGCCCCGGGGTGTGGTTGGTCCAGCCCCGGGGTGTGTTTGGTCCAGCTCAGGAAGCAACATTCTGAATTTCATAAAAAGATTTGTTTGGCAGTAGAATGAACTTGTGACATAAACCCTGTGGATAACATAGCGTCTATATAACTTTGATATTTCGTGTTCTACATTACTTAGCATCAAAATTAGCTAAAAATCACCTGTCTGCTAATCTTTCAATCCACTAGCCATTGTCTTTTATACGAGAAATAGAAGTTTTCCTAAGTACAGAGGTCAAAATATTGACAAAGAAGTTAGATAACATACATGGCACCGAGTCGAAGCTAATAATGGGTGCAGGAGGATTTCCTAGTTTGAGTCTTAAGCAACTCCAACAAATGTGAAGTGCTGCTACTCGAAATGACAACAATGTAATTAAAGCATCATAACCTTTAAAGACATGTGAGAGATATCATTGACTTGTTTACCAGGATTCATGGTTTAGAAAGACGTGAGAATACACGAAGATATATTTATTAGAAAACGTTTCAGTCCTGGGACCTTGATCAAGAAGTGATGAAGGTCCAGGACCTTGGTTTATACCACACCAAGATTCTTGCCTAATTATCTGTGAGTGCTACTGTTCATCAACTAAATCTCCCATATTCTTGAAGCCGTCTTTTCATTTAAGATATTCGCTGCAATTGAATATCACCCTTAGTGATTTGTAGATCCCTGTCATGTTCAGGACCTTGTAAGTAATAAAAACTGGTACTGTACTTCCATCACTATATACGCAACTCTTACAGACATTTTTATCGTCATGAGATACACTGTTTGTCCAGCTGCTATTTTCTCAAAGTTACAAATTCGTCTTGTCTTCCTGCAGATATTTTTCGAGGCAAAGTTAATTCTGTATCCTAGAGCAAGTTTGGCAATTCATATAATTCTTTATTAGAAAAATTGATTGTAAAATCATTACCAAAGAGTCAAGTCCCTTTGCGACCTCGAATGAACTCCTTTAACATATGATCATGAATTCAAACATGTACGAATTGATATGGTTAATAAATTAAATAGGGACTGCTTATTTATGAGTGAACTTCGCAGGTCATCAAATGATTACTCGGGAAATATAAAAAAAATCCTATCCTTTTAATATACTGAGAAACATATAAATCTCCTATATTTTTATATATATATATATATATATATATATATATTATATATATATATATATATATATATATACATATATTATATATATATATACATATATATATATATATATATATATATATTATATATATTTATATATATATATATATATATATATATATATATAATATATATATATATATATATTTGATGACCTGTGGGGTGTGTTTTGCATAATAACTAGTAATAAAAATAGCTTTCATGTTTTCTCACATTATTAATAAATGGTAAAAATTACAGAACAGAAGCCTTATATGGCTGAGATTTCACCTCACTCATGACCTGACACATGACCTGACACATGACCTGACACATGACCTGACACATGACCTGACACATGACCTGACACATGACCTGACACATGACCTGACACATGACCTGACGCATGACCTGACGCATGACCTGACACATGACCTGACGCATGACCTGACCATGACCCGACACATGACCTGACACATGACCTGACGCATGACCTGACACATGACCTGACACATGACCTGACACATGACCTGAACATGACCTGACGCATGACCTGACGCATGACCTGACACTGACCTGACACATGACCTGACACATGACCTGACGCATGACCTGACGCATGACCTGACACATGACCTGACACATGACCTGACGCATGACCTGACACATGACCTGACACATGACCTGACACATGACCTGACACATGACCTGACGCATGACCTGACACATGACCTGACACATGACCTGACACATGACCTGACACATGACCTGACACATGACCTGACGCATGACCTGACACATGACCTGACACATGACCTGACGCATGACCTGACGCATGACCTGACACATGACCTGACGCATGACCTGACACATGACCTGACACATGACCTGACACATGACCTGACACATGACCTGACACATGACCTGACGCATGACCTGACACATGACCTGACACATGACCTGACACATGACCTGACGCATGACCTGACACATGACCTGACACATGACCTGACACATGACCTGACACATGACCTGACACATGACCTGACACATGACCTGACGCATGACCCTCCCCACCGAGCGTGGGAGTATAGTGAAGATTGGGTCAAGTCACATTAAGTAATATTTTTTATTAGTAATATGTCAGACATATATTAAATTCCTTGCATAATCTTTTTATTATAAACAAATCTAATGCATATAACCCTGAACTAATTAACTGAAATCATATTTCGCTTATGTTACTAATTATAAGGCTTATATAGCACCTTATTTAATCAAATATTTTTCACAAATTTTCATGGCGTAATAGATCGAAAAATATTTTGTTTTATTTTCTATCAATTGTTATGGATCAGCAGAGGTACTAAATTTAAAATTTTTTTCTGTAAATGGGGAAAAAAATAAAAAAATTTGCTACCACGGTATAATATTTTTGCATTCCTTGGTAAATTTGTCCTTCACCCGTAATACAACACTGGGGAAATTTGTGTACGTTACTTTTCGCAACATGTATTTTAACAGAAAATTATCAGGCTCTTTTGTTGCTGGCTGAAATTTTGGTTTTGGGGGTTTGTGGCGTGCCAGGGTTTGTGGCCCCTCCTTTTTTTTGGCTGGGTGCTTGTTGCTGCTTGCTGCACCCTCCTTGTGGGCTGTTGCTGGACTATCATTGTGGTGTTGCTGGCAGCTGCATCCTTGGGGTTTGGTGCTTTGGGGAGCTGCTTGTGGTTGTGGGTGCTGTGTTTGCTGGCAGCTGCATCACTTGTTGTTGTCTGTCATGTGGGCTTTTGCTTGGGCGCAGCCTTGTTGTTGGTGCGGCTGCACATTGTGTCCCTTGTTGCTGGGCGCATCTTGTGGTGCTGTTTGCTGCGCTGGCACCCGGGGTGTTGTTTGCTGGCGCTGCATCATTTGGCGTTGCTGGCAGGCTCGCTTGTCCGGTTTTTGTTGCTGGCCAGTGCTCACTTGTGGGCGGGCTTCGTGGCCTGCTTTGCTGGCGGGCCCTTGTGTGGCGGCGAAGTTGTGTGCTGGGGGAGGGGTAGTGTTTGTGCAGCTGCTTTTGTGCTTGCTGGCTGGCTGCATGCTTTGTGCTGTTTGCTGGCAGCTGCATCCTTGTGGTGCTGTCTGCAGTGTCTTGTTGTTGCGGGGAGTCTACTTTGTGGTTTTGGCGGCCCCTTCATTGTGGTGTGTTGGGCAGCTGTCATTTGTTGTTGCGTTGCTGTTGGGTGATCTTGTGGTGCTTTGCTGCGCTGCTACTTGTGGTGGTTGGCTGTGGCGCTTGCATTTGGGTGTGTTGTGGCAGCTGCATCCTTTGTGCTGTTGCTGGCAGCTGCATCACTTGGCGTTGACCCATTGGTGCGGGCCGCACCTTGGGCGTTGCTCACTGTTTGTGGCGCTGTTGTGGCCTTCATTGTGTCTTTGTGGGGCTCATTTGGGGCTGTGCGCACCTTTGTGGTGCTTTGCTGGGTGTTCACTTGTGGGTGTGCTGGCACTGCATCCGTGTTGTGGCGTCCCCTGTGGTGCGTTGCTGCAGCTGGTATTGTGCTGTTGCTGGCAGCTGCATCATTGGTGTGCTTTTGGGCAGCGCATCATGTGTTGGGGTGCTTTTTGGGCGCTTTGTTGGGCTTGTGCTTGGCGGCTGATCCTTGTGGGCTGTTGCGGCAGCTGCCATTGTGCTGTTGCTGGCAGGTTTTCCGTGCTGTTGGGCAGCTGCATCACTTGTGGTGTGTTGCTGGCAGCTGCATCATTGTGGTGCTGGCGCCATTGTCTTTGTGGGTGTTAAATGTTGTTGCTGTTGCTGGCAGTGCATTTTGTTGTGGCGCGGGCCCTGTGCGTTGGCTGCGCGCTGTCTTTTGTGGCATGCTATTGGGTGGGTTTGGTTTGGCAGTGAATCACTTGTGTGCTGTTGCTGGACCTGTCCTTGGTGCTGTTTTGGCTGGCAGTGCTTTGTGGGTTTTTGGCTGTTGCTGGCGCTATCATTTTGTGTTGCTGGCAGCTGACGGGGTTGTGGCCCCTTGTGGTCTGTTGCTGGCAGCTGCTTCTTGTGGGCTTTGTGGCAGCTGCATCACTTTGGTTTGGGCTCTCATTTGGGGCCTTGTGGGCGTTTGTGGCGCTGTTGCTGGGCCTGTCACTGTTCTTGGGCTGTTTGTTTGGCAGCACATTTGTGGTGCTGTTTGGGCGCTCTTGTGGCAGTTTTTGGGGCTCCTGTTGCTGGCAGCTGCTTTGTGGGTTGTGGCAGCTATCACTTGTGCTGTTCTGGCAGCTGCCACTTGTGGGCTGTTGCTGGCAGTGCATCTTTGTGGGTGTTGTGGCAGCTGCATCTTTGTGGGGGCTTTGTGGGGCACTTTGCTTGTGGCAGCTGGCAGTTGCTCTTGTGGGTTGTTGGGGTGGAGCTGATCATTTTTGGGTTTGGGGGGGCCCATCACTTTGTTGCTGGTGGGCTAAATTGGGTGTTTTGGGGTTTGCTCATTGTGTTGGCTCCGCTGCTTCACTTGTGGTGGTTGCTGGCAGGCATTTTGGTGTTTGTGGCTGCTGCATCATTTGGGCTGGGAGCTGTTTTCCTGTTGCTGTGGTTGGCTTTTTGTTTTTTGTTGGGAGCTGCATCTTTGTGTTGTGGCGCTGCATCACTTGTGGTTGTGTTGCTTGTGTTTCCTTGGTTTCTTTGGCAGGCTGCATTATTGGGCTGTGTCTGGCAGCAGTTCTTGTCTTTGGGCAGCTCATCCTTGGTGGCGCCTGTTTGTTTGCTGGCAGCTGCATTTGTGGGCTGTTGCTGGCAGTATTTGGGTTGGGCTGTTTGTGGCCGCCATCACTTGTGGGCTGTTGTGGAAAGGCCACTTGTGGTGCTGTTTGGCGCCATCCTTGTGGGCTGTTGCTGGCAAGTTAATTGTTGTGGGCTGCTCTTGGGGCTGGTCACTTGTTTGGTTGTTGCTGGAGGCTCATTTGGGGGGGGCCGTTGGGCAGCCATCAGTGTGCTTGCTGGCGCTTCTTTGTGGGTTGCTGTTGCTGGATGCTCTTGTGGCCTTTTTGCTGGGCTGCTCAGTTGTTTGTGGGCTCCTTCATTTTTGTGTCTGTGGCAGCGGCATCCTTGTGTTGCGGGCCCGCTCTCTTTGGTGTGTGCTGGTCTGTTTGGCGCGGGCATCATTGTTTTGCTTTGTGGAGCTGCATCACTTGTGGGCTGTTGCTGGCAGCTGCATCACTTGTGGTGTGTTGCTGGCAGCTGCTCACTTTGGGTGTGTTGCGGCAGTTTCCTGTGTTGTTGGGAGCTTCATTTGTGCTTTTGCTGGCAGCTGCATCATTGTGGTGTGTTGTGCTGGCTGAATTTGGTGCTGTTGCTGGCAAGTGCACCCTTGTGGTTTTGCTGGGCTGCATCACTTGGGGTGTTGTTGCGGTTTCCTTTGTGGTTGTGGCAGCTGCATCACGTTGTGCTGTTGCGGTGACTTGGGCTTGTCGGTATGGGCCTGGGGCTGCTTTTTGGGTGCTTTGTGGCTGTTGCGGGTGTGCTGCGTTTTTTACTGTCCTTGGGGTTGTGGCGCTGCATCATTGTGGGCTGTTGTGGCAAGCTGAAATTGGGGGTGCTGTTGTGGCCTGCTTTGGGTGTTGCTGCGCTCCTTTGTGTGCTGGTGGGCTGCATCACTTGGGGTGTTGGGGGCGTTTGCATCTTGTGGTGCTGTTGTGTGGCGCCCACTTGTGGTGTTTTTGGGAGCTGATCACTTGTGGGCTTTTGGGGCCTGGCCATTTGGGTCCTTGTTCGGGTGCATGTTTTGTGGTTGCGTCTCTGCATTTGTGTTGCTGGAGCTGATCATTGTGGTGTGTTTGGCAGCTGCCCCTTTGGTTCTGTTGCTGGCATGCATCATTTGGTGTTGTTGCGGCAGCGTCACTTGTGGTGCTGTTGTGGCAGGCTCTGGTGTGTTGGGCATGCATCACTTGGGTTGTTGGCGGCAGGCATCACTTGGGGTGTTGCTGGCGTCTATTGGTTGCTGTTTTGGCCCTGTGTTGGGGTTGCTGGCAATTGTTTGGCACTAATCGTTGGGGTTTTTGGTGGGGCGCTCATCTTGGTTGGGGTGCTTGATGAAAACTATCTTTGTTGTGGCACGCTCTTGGTTCCCAGTCCTGTTGTGGGGCATCCTTGTGCTGTTGCTCACTGCTCGTTGTGTTGCTGGCAGCTGCATCACTTGTGGTGTGTTGCTAGCAGCTGCATCACTTGTGCTGTTGCTGGCAGCTGCATCATTGTGCTGTTGCTGGCAGCTGCATCCAGTTGTGTTGCTGGCAGCTGCTCACTTGTGGGGGTTTTGCTGGCAGCTGCATCACTTGTGTGGTCTGTTGCTGGCAGCTGCATCCACTTGTGCTGTTGCTTGCAGCTGCATCATTTTGTGATGTTGCTGGCAGCTGCATCAGTTGGTTGCTGCAGCTGCATCACTTGTGTTGCTGGCAGCTGCATCACTTGGGGTGCTGTTGCTGGCAGCTGCATCACTTGTGTAGCTGTTGCTGGCAGGTGATCCTTGTGGTGCTGTTGCAGGCGCTGCATCACTTGTGGTGCTGTTGTGACAGCTTGCATCACTTGTGGTGCTGTTGTGGCAGCTGCATCACTTGTGGTGCTTTTGCTGGCAGCTGCATCACTTGTGGTGCTGTTGCTGGCAGCTGCATCACTTGTGGCGCTCTTACTGGCAGCTGCATACTTGGGGACGCTGTTGCTGGCAGCTGCATCACTTGTGGCGCTGTTGCTGGCAGCTGCTCACTTGTGGTGCTTTTTGTGGCAGCTGCATCATTGTGGTGCTGTTGCTGGCAGCTGCATCACTTGTGCTGTTGCTGGCAGCTGCATCACTTGGGTGCTGTTGCTGGCAGCTGCATCACTTGTGGCGCTGTTGCTGGAAAACTGCATCACTTTGGTGGTGCTGTTGTGCAGCTGCATCACTTGTGGTTGCTGTTGCTGGCAGCTGCACAGTTGTGGCGCTGTTGTGGCAGCTGCATCAGTTGTGTTGCTGTCAGCTGCATCACTTGTGGTGCTGTTGCTGGCAGCTGCATCACTTGTGCTGTTGCTGGCAGATGCAACAGTTGTGTTGCTGCCAGCTGCATCACTTGTGGTGCTGTTGTTGGCAGCTGCATCACTTGTGCTGTTGCGGGGCAGCTGCATCACTTGTGCTGTTGCTGGCAGCTGCATCACTTGTGGTGTGTTGCTGGCAGCTGCATCACTTGTGGTGGATGTTGCTGGCAGCTGCATCACTTGTGGCGCTGTTGCTGGCAGCTGCATCACTTGTGGTGCTCTTGCTGGCAGCTGCATCACTTGTGGCGCTGTTGCTGGCAGCTGCATCACTTTGTGGTGCTGGTTGCTGGCAGCTGCATCACTTGTGGTGTTGCTGGCAGCTGCATACTTGTGATGTTCCTGGCAGCTGAATCAGTTGTGTTGCTGGAAAGTGCATCACTTGTGGTGCTGTTGCTGGCAGATGCATCATTTGTGATGTTGTTGGCAGCTGCATCAGTTGTGTTGCTGGCAGCTGCATCACTTGTGGTGCTGTTGCTGGCAGCTGCATCACTTGTGGTGCTGTTGCTGGCAGCTGCATCACTTGTGGTGCTGTTGCTGGCAGCTGCATCATTTTGTGGCGCTGTTGTGGCGCTCCCATCACTTGTGGTGCTGTTGCTGGGCAGCCGCATCACTTGTGGTGCTGTTTGCTGGCAGCTGCATCACTTGTGTTGCTGTTGTGGCAGCTGCATCATTTTGTGGTGCTGTTGCTGGCAGCTGCATCACTTGTGGTGCGTTGCTGGCAGCTGCATTCACTTGTGGCGCTGTTGCTGGCAGCTGCACACTTGTGGTGCTGTTGCTGGCAGCTGCATCACTTGTGCTGTTGCTGGCAGCTGCATCACTTGTGATGTTGCTGGCAGCTGCATCAGTTGTGTTGCTGGCAGCTGCATCACTTGTGGTGCTGTTGCTGGCAGCTGCATCACTTGTGGTGCTGTTGTGGCAGCTGCATCACTTGTGGTGCTGTTGCTGGCAGCTGCATCACTTGTGGCGCTGTTGCTGGCAGCTGCATCACTTGTGGTGCTGTTGCTGGCAGCTGCATCACTTGGTGGTGCTGTTGCTGGCAGCTGCATCACTTGTGGTGCTGTTGCTGGCAGCTGCATCATTGTGGTGCTTTTGCTGGCAGCTGCATCACTTGTGGTGCTGTTGCTGGCAGCTGCATCACATGTGGCGCTGTTGCTGGCAGCTGCATCACTTGTGGTGCTGTTGCTGGCAGCTGCACCCTTGGGGGCGCTTTGCTGGCAGCTGCATCGCTTGTGCTGTTGCTGGCAGCTGCTTTCACTTGTGGCGCTGTTCCTGGCAGCTGCATCACTTGTGGTGCTGTTGCTGGCAGCTGCATCACTTGTGGCGCTGTTGCTGGCAGCTGCATCACTTGTGGCGCTGTTGCTGGCAGCTGCATAAACTTGTGGTGCTGTTGCAGCAGCTGCATCACTTGTGGTGCTGTTGCTGGCAGCTGCATCACTTGTGGCGCTGTTGCTGGCAGCTACATCACTTGGGGAGCTGTTGCTGGCAGCTGAATCACTTGAGGCGCTGTTGTTGGCAGCTGCATCACTTGTGGTGCTGTTGCTGGCAGCTGCATCACTTGTGGTGCTGTTGCTGGCAGCTGCATCACTTGTGGTGCTGTTGCTGGCAGCTGCATCACTTGTGCTGTTGCTGGCAGCTGCATCAGTTGTGTTGCTGGCAGCTGCATCACTTGTGGTGCTGTTGCTGGCAGCTGCATCACTTGTGGTGCTGTTGCTGGCAGCTGCATCACTTGTGATGTTGCTGGCAGCTGCATCAGTTGTGTTGATGGAAACTGCATCACTTGTGGTGCTGTTGCTGGCAGCTGCATCACTTGTGGTGCTTTTGTGGCAGCTGCATCACTTGTGGTGCTGTTGCTGGCAGCTGCATCACTTGTGGCGCTGTTGCTGGCAGCTGCATCACTTGTGGTGCTGTTGCTGGCAGCCGCATCACTTGTGGTGCTGTTGCTGGCAGCTGCTTTCACTTGTGGTGCTGTTGTGGCAGCTGCATCACTTGTGGTGCTGTTGCTGGCAGCTGCATCACTTTTTGGTGCTGTTGCTGGCTGCTGCTTCATTGTGGCGTTGTTGCTGGCAGCTGCATCACTTGTGGTGCTGTTGCTGGAGTTGCATCACTAGTGCTGTTGCTGGCGGGCTGCTTCACTTGTGATGTTGCTGGCAGCTGCATCAGTTGTGTTGCTGGCAGCTGCATCACTTGTGGTGCTGTTGCTGGCAGCTGCATCACTTGTGGTGCTGTTGCTGGCAGCTGCATCACTTGTGGTGCTGTTGCTGGCAGCTGCATCATTGTGGCGCTGTTGCTGGCAGCTGCATCACTTGTGGTGCTGTTGCTGGCAGCTGCATCACTTGTGGTGCTGTTGCTGGCAGCTGCATCACTTGTGGTGCTTTTGCTGGCAGCTGCATGACTTGTGGTGTTTGTTGCTGGCAGTTTGATCACTTGTGGTGCTGTTGCTGGCAGCTGCATCACTTGTGGTGCTGTTGCTGGCAACTGCACACTTGTGGCGCTGTTGCTGGCAGCGCATCATTGTGGTGCTGTTGCTGGCAGCTGCATCACTTGTGGCGCTGTTGCCGGCAGCTGTTTTCGTTTTGTGCTGTTGCTGGCAGCTGCATCACTTGTGGCGCTGTTGCTGGCAGCTGCATCACTTGTGGTGCTGTTGTGGCGCTGCATCACTTGTGGCGCTGTTGTTGGCAGCTGCATCACTTGTGGCGCTGTTGCTGGCAGCTGCATCATTTGTGGTGCTGTTGCTGGCAGCTGCTTTCCTTGTGGCGCTGTTGCTGGCAGCTGCATCACTTGTGGCGCTGTTGCTGGCAGCTACATCACTTGTGGCGCTGTTACGGGCGCTGCATCACTTGTGGCGCTGTTGCTGGCAGCTGCATCACTTGTAGCGCTGTTGCTGGCAGCTGCATCACTTGTGGCGCTGTTGTTGGCAGCTGCATCACTTGTGGTGCTGTTGCTGGCAGCTGTTTCACTTGTGGCGCTGTTGCTGGCAGCGCATTCAATTTGTGGCGCTTTTGCGGGGAAGCTGCATCACTTGTGGCGCTGTGGGGGCAGTGCTTCACTTGTGGCGCTGTTGCTGGCAGCTGCATCACTTGTGGTGCTGTTGCTGGCAGCTGCTCACTTGTGGCGCTGTTGCTGGCAGCTGCATCACTTGTGGTGCTGTTGCTGGCAGCTGGACCCACTTGTGGTGCTGTTGCTGGCAGCTGCACACTTGTGCTGTTGCTGGCAGCGCTTTCACTTGTGGTGCTGTTGCTGGCAGCTGCATCACTTGTGGCGCTGTTGTGGCAGCTGCATCACTTGTGGTGCTGTTGCTGGCAGCTGCATCACTTGTGGCGCTTTTGCTGGCAGCTGCATCACTTGTGGCGCTGTTGCTGGCAGCTGCATCAGTTGTGTTGCTGGCAGCTGCATCACTTGTGGTGTGTTGCTGGCAGCTGCTTTCACTTGTGCTGTTGCTGGCAGCTGCATTCAGTTGTGTTGCTGGCAGCTGCATCACTTGTGGTGCTGTTGCTAGCAGCTGCATCACTTGTGCTGTTGCTGGCAGCTGCATCACTTGTGCTGTTGTGGCAGCTGCATCAGTTGTGTTGCGGGGCAGCTGCATCACTTGTGGTTGCTGTTGCTGGCAGCTGCATCAATTGGGGTGCTGTTGCTGGCAGCTGCATCACTTGTGCTGTTGCTTGCAGCTGCATCATTGTGATGTTGCGGGGCAGCTGCATCAGTTGTGTTGCTGGCAGCTGCATCATTGTGTTGTGGCAGCTGCATCACTTGTGGTGCTGTTGCTGGCAGCTGCATCACTTGTGTAGCTGTTGCTGGCAGCTGCATCACTTGTGGTGCTGTTGCAGGCAGCTGCATCACTTGTGGTGCTGTTGCTGACAGCTGCATCACTTGTGGTGCTGTTGCTGGCAGCTGCATCACTTGTGGTGCTGTTGCTGGCAGCTGCATCACTTGTGGTGCTGTTGCTGGCAGCTGCATCACTTGTGGCGCTCTTACTGGCAGCTGCATCACTTGTGACGCTGTTGCTGGCAGCTGCATCACTTGTGGCGCTGTTGCTGGCAGCTGCATCACTTGTGGTGCTGTTGCTGGCAGCTGCATCATTGTGGTGCTGTTGCTGGCAGCGCATCACTTGTGCTTGTTGCTGGCAGCTGCATCACTTGTGGTGCTGTTGCTGGCAGCGGGAAATCACTTGTGGCGCTGTTTGCTGGCAAACTGCATCACTTGTGGTGCTGTTGCTGGCAGCTGCATCACTTGTGGTGCTGTTGCTGGCAGCTGCACCCAGTTGTGGCGCTGTTGCTGGCAGCTGCATCAGTTGTGTTGTTGTCAGCTGCATCACTTGGGGTTTGCTGTTGCTGGCCAGCTGCATCACTTGTGCTGTTGCTGGCAGATGCAACAGTTGTGTTGCTGCCGCTGCATCACTTGTGGTGCTGTTGTTGGCAGCTGCATCACTTTTTGCTGTTGCTGGCAGCTGCATCACTTGTGCTGTTGTGGCGCTGCATCACTTGTGGTGCTGTTGCTGGCAGCTGCATCACTTGTGGTGCTGTTGCTGGCAGCTGCATCACTTGTGGCGCTGTTGCTGGCAGCTGCATCACTTGTGGTGCTCTTGCTGGCAGCTGCATCACTTGTGGCGCTGTTGCTGGCAGCTGCATCACTTGTGGTGCTGTTGCTGGCAGCTGCATCACTTGTGGTGTTGCTGGCAGCTGCATCACTTGTGATGTTCCTGGCAGCTGCATCAGTTGTGTTGCTGGCAGCTGCATCACTTGTGGTGCTGTTGCTGGCAGATGCATCACTTGTGATGTTGTTGGCAGCTGCATCAGTTGTGTTGCTGGCAGCTGCATCACTTGTGGTGCTGTTGCTGGCAGCTGCATCACTTTTTGGTGCTGTTGCTGGCAGCTGCATCACTTGTGGTGTGTTGCTGGCAGCTCCCATCTTTTGTGGCGCTGTTGCTGGCAGCTGCATCACTTGTGGTGCTGTTGCTGGCAGCCGCATCATTGTGGTGTGTTGCTGGCAGCTGCATCACTTGTGGTGCTGTTGCTGGCAGCTGCATCACTTGTGGTGCTGTTGCTGGCAGCTGCATCACTTGTGGTGCTGTTGCTGGCAGCTGATCACTTGTGGCGCGGTTGCTGGCACCCTGCATCACTTGTGGTGCTGTTGCTGGCAGCTGCATCACTTGTGCTGTTGCTGGCAGCTGCATCACTTGTGATGTTGCGGGCAGCTGCATCATTTTGTGTTGCTGGCGCTGCATCACTTGTGGTGCTGTTGCTGGCAGCTGCATCACTTGTGGTGCTGTTGCTGGCAGCTGCATCACTTGTGGTGCTGTTGCTGGCAGCTGATAAATTGTGGCGCTGTTCCCTGGCAGCTGCATCACTTGTGGTGCTGTTGCTGGCAGCTGAATCACTTGTGGTGTGTTGCGGGCAGCTGCATAAACTTGTGGTGCTGTTGCTGGCAGCTGCATCACTTGTGGTGCTGTTGCTGGCGCTGCATCACTTGTGGTGTGTTGCTGGCAGCTGCATCACATGTGGCGCTGTTGCTGGCAGCTGCATAACTTGTGGTGCTGTTGCTGGCAGCTGCTCACTTGTGGCGTGTTGCTGGCAGCTGCATCGCTTGTGCTGTTGCTGGCAGCTGCATCACTTGTGGCGCTGTTGTGGCAGCTGCATCACTTGTGGTGCTGTTGCTGGCAGCTGCATCATTGTGGCGCTGTTGCTGGCAGCTGCATCACTTGTGGCGCTGTTGTGGCAGCTGCATCACTTGTGGTGCTGTTGCAGGCAGCTGCATCACTTGTGGTGCTGTTGCTGGCAAGTGCATCACTTGTGGCGCTGTTGCTGGCAGCTACATCACTTGTGGAGCTGTTGCTGGCAGCTGAATAAACTTGAGGCGCTGTTGTTGGCAGCTGCATCACTTGTGGTGCTGTTGTTGGCAGCCGCATACTTGTGGTGCTGTTGCTGGCAGCTGCATCACTTGTGGTGCTGTTGCTGGCAGCTGCATCCACTTTTTGGTGCTGTTGCTGGCAGCTGCATCACTTGTGGTGCTGTTGCTGGCAGCTGCATCACTTGTGGCGTTGTTGCTGGCAGCTGCATCACTTGTGGTGCTGTTGCTGGCAGCTGCATCACTTGTGCTGTTGTGGCAGCGGGCATCACTTGTGTGTTGCTGGCAGCGGGCATCAGTTGTGTTGTGGCAGCTGCATCACTTGTGGTGCTTTTGCTGGCAGCTGCATCACTTGTGGTGCTGTTGTGGCAGTGCATCACTTGTGGTGCTGTTGCTGGCAGCTGCATCACTTGTGGCGCTGTTGCTGGCAGCTGCATCACTTGTGGTGCTGTTGCTGGCAGCTGCATCACTTGTGGTGCTGTTGCTGGCAGCTGCATCACTTGTGGTGCTGTTGCTGGCAGCTGCATCACTTGTGGTGCTGTTGCTGGCAGCTGCATCACTTGTGGTGCTGTTGCTGGCAGCTGCATCGCTTGTGGTGCTGTTGCTGGCAACTGCATCACTTGTGGCGCTGTTGCTGGCAGCTGCATCACTTGTGGTGCTTTTTGCTGGCAGCTGCATCACTTGTGGCGCTGTTGCTGGCAGCTCCCTTCGCTTGTGCTGTTGCTGGCAGCTGCATCACTTGTGGTGCTGTTGCTGGCAGCTGTTTCACTTGTGGCGCTGTTGTTTGGCAGCTGATCACTTGTGGCGCTGTTGCTGGCAGCTGCATCACTTGTGGTGCTGTTGCTGGCAGCTGCATCACTTGTGGCGCTGTTGCTGGCAGCTGCATCACTTGTGGCGCTGTTGCTGGCAGCTACATCACTTGTGGCGCTGTTACTGGCAGCTGCATCACTTGTGGCGCTGTTGCTGGCAGCTGCATCACTTGTGGCGCTGTTGCTGGCAGCTGCATCACTTGTGGCGCTGTTGTTGGCAGCTGCATCACTTGTGGTGCTGTTGCTGGCAGCTGTATAAATTGTGGCGCTGTTGCTGGCAGCTGCATCACTTGTGGCGCTGTTGCTGGCAGCTGCATCACTTGTGGCGCTTTTTGCTGGCAGCTGCACCCACTTGTGGCGCTGTTGCTGGCAGCTGCATCATTTGTGGTGCTGTTGCTGGCAGCTGCATCACTTGTGGCGCTGTTGGGGCAGCTGCATCATTTTGTGGTGCTGTTGCTGGCAGCTGGATCACTTGTGGTGCTGTTGCTGGCAGCTGCATCACTTGTTGTGTTGCTGGCAGCTGCATCACTTGTGGTGCTGTTGCTGGCGCTGCATCACTTGTGGCGCTGTTGCTGGCAGCTGCATCATTGTGGTGCTGTTGCTGGCAGTGCTTCATTTGTGGCGCTGTTGCTGGCAGCTGCATCACTTGTGGCGCTGTTGTGGCAGCTGCATCATTTTGTTTGCTGGCAGCTGCATCACTTGTGGTGCTGTTGCTGGCAGCTGCATCACTTGTGCTGTTGCTGGCAGCTGCATCAGTTGTGTTGCTGGCAGCTGCATCACTTGTGGTGCTGTTGCTAGCAGCTGCATCACTTGTGCTGTTGCTGGCAGCTGCATCACTTCTGCTGTTGCTGGCAGCTGCATCAGTTTTTGTTGCTGGCAGCTGCATCACTTGTGGTGCTGTTGCTGGCAGCTGCATCACTTGGGGGTGCTGTTGCTGGCAGCTGCATCACTTGTGCTGTTGCTGGCAGCTGCATCACTTGTGATGTTGCTGGCAGCTGCATCAGTTGTGTTGCTGGCAGCTGCATCACTTGTGTTGCTGGCAGCTGCATCACTTGTGGTGCTGTTGCTGGCAGCTGCATCACTTGTGTAGCTGTTGCTGGCAGCTGCATCCTTGTGATGCTGTTGCTGGCAGCTGCGTCACTTGTGGTGCTGTTGCGGGCCCAGCTACATCACTTGTGGTGCTGTTGCTGGCAGCTGCATCACTTGTGGTGCTGTTGCTGGCAGCTGCATCACTTGTGGTGCTGTTGCTGGCAGCTGCATCACTTGTGGTGCTGTTGCTGGCAGCTGATCACTGTGGCGCTCTTACTGTCAGCTGCATTGACTTGTGACGCTGTTGCTGGCAGCTGCTCACTTGTGGCGCTGTTGCTGGCAGCTGCATCACTGTGGTGACCGTTGCTGCAGCTGATCACTTGAGTGCTGTTGACGCAGCTGCATCAACTTGTGCTGTTGACTGGCAGCTGATCACTGTGGTGCTGTTGCTGGACTGCATCACTTGTGGCGCTGTTGTTGCAACTGCATCACTTTGGTGCTGTGCTGGCAGCTGATCACTTGCGGTGCTGTTGCTGGCACTGCTCAGTTGTGGCGCTGTTGCTGCGCAGACTGACATCAGTGTGGTTGCTGGCCAGCTGCACATGTGGTGCTGTTGCTGGCAGCTGCATCACTTTGCTGTTGCTGGCAGCTGCAACAGTTGTTGCTGCCAACCTGACACTTGTGGTGCTGTTGTGGCAGCTGACACATTGTGCTGTTGCATGCACTGCATCACTTGCTGTGCATGATCTGACACGACTTGTGGTGCTGTTGCATGGCAGCTGATCACTTGTGGCGCTGTTACATGCAGCTGCATCACTTGTGGTGCTCTTGCTGGCAGCTGCATCACTTGTGCGCTGTTGCTGGCATCTGCATCATTGTGGTGCTGTTGCTGGCAGACCTGACATCATTGTGGCGCTGTACTGCAGACCTGCCATACTTGTGGTGCCTGCTGGCAGCGATCACTTGTGGCGTGTTGCTGCAGCTGCATCATTGTGGTGCATGTTGCTGGCAGCTTGATCACTTGTGCTGTTGTGGCAGCTGCATCACTTGTGAGTTCCTGGCAGCTGCATAGTTGTTTGCTGGCAGCTGCATCACTTGTGGTGCTGTTGCTGGAGATGCATACTTGTGATGTTGTTGGCGCTGCACTAGTTGTGTTGATGGCAGCTGCTCACTATTGGTGCTGTTGACTGGAGCTGCATCTTGTTGGTGCTGTTGTGGCTACTGCATCACTTGTGGTGCTGTTGCTGCAGCTGCATTCATTTGTGGCGCTGTTCTGGCAGCTGCATATTGTGGTGCTGTTTGGCAGCGCATCACTTGTGGTGCTTGTTGTGGCAGCTGCTATCACTTGTGTTGGCTGTTAGCTGAGCTGCATACTTGTGGTGCTGTTGTGGAGTGCTCACTTGTGGTGTGATTGCTGGCAGCTGCATCACTTGTGGCGCCTGTGACGGCTGCATAAATTGTGTGTGTTGTGGCAGCTGCATCACTTGTGATTGTTGTGCAGCTGCATCACTTGTTAATGTTGCTGGACACTCATCAGTGTGTTGCTGGCAGCTAATCACTTGTGGTGCTGTTGCTTGCAGTGCAATCATTGTGAGTGCTGTTGCTGGCAGCTGCATCATTGTGGTGCTGTTGTGGAGATGCATCAACTTGTGAACTGATGCTGGCAGCTGCATCATTGTGTTGTTTGCTGGAGCTGATCATTGTGGTGCTGTTGCTGGCAGCTGCATCACTTGTGGTGCTGTTGCTGGCAGCTGCATCACTTGTGGTGCTGTTGCTGGCAGCTGCATCACTTGTGGTGCTGTTGCTGGCAGCTGCATCACTTGTGGCGCTGTTGCTGGCAGCTGCATCACTTGTGGCGCTGTTGCTGGCAGCTGCATCACTTGTGGTGCTGTTGCTGGCAGCTGCATCACTTGTGGCGCTGTTGCTGGCAGCTGCATCGCTTGTGCTGTTGCTGGCAGCTGCATCACTTGTGGCGCTGTTGCTGGCAGCTGCATCACTTGTGGTGCTGTTGCTGGCAGCTGCATCACTTGTGGCGCTGTTGCTGGCAGCTGCATCACTTGTGGCGCTGTTGCTGGCAGCTGCATCACTTGTGGTGCTGTTGCAGGCAGCTGCATCACTTGTGGCGCTGTTGCTGGCAGCTGCATCACTTGTGGCGCTGTTGCTGGCAGCTACATCACTTGTGGCGCTGTTACTGGCAGCTGCATCACTTGTGGCGCTGTTGCTGGCAGCTGCATCACTTGTGGAGCTGTTGCTGGCAGCTGAATCACTTGAGGCGCTGTTGTTGGCAGCTGCATCACTTGTGGTGCTGTTGCTGGCAGCTGTATCATTGTGGTCGCTGTTGCTGGCAGCTGCATCACTTGTGGCGCTGTTGCTGGCAGCTGCATCACTTGTGGCGCTGTTGCTGGCAGCTGCATCACTTGTGGCGCTGTTGCTGGCAGCTGCATCACTTGTGGTGCTGTTGCTGGCAGCTGCATCACTTGTGGCGCTGTTGCTGGCAGCTGCATCACTTGTGGTGCTGTTGCTGGCAGCTGCATCACTTGTGGTGCTGTTGCTGGCAGCTGCATCACTTGTGCTGTTGCTGGCAGCTGCATCACTTGTGGTGCTGTTGCTGGCAGCTGCATCACTTGTGGCGCTGTTGCTGGCAGCTGCATCACTTGTGGTGCTGTTGCTGGCAGCTGCATCACTTGTGGCGCTGTTGCTGGCAGCTGCATCATGTGGCGCTGTTGTGGCAGCTGATCAGTTGTTTGCTGGCAGCTGCATCACTTGTGGTGCTGTTGCTGGCAGCTGCATCACTTGTGCTGTTGCTGGCAGCTGCATCAGTTGTGTTGCTGGCAGCTGCATCACTTGTGGTGCTGTTGCTGGCAGCTGCATCACTTGTGCTGTTGCTGGCAGCTGCATCACTTGTGCTGTTGCTGGCAGCTGCATCAGTTGTGTTGCTGGCAGCTGCATCACTTGTGGTGCTGTTGCTGGCAGCTGCATCACTTGTGGTGCTGTTGCTGGCAGCTGCATCACTTGTGCTGTTGCTGGCAGCTGCATCACTTGTGATGTTGCTGCGCTGCATCAGTTGTGTTGCTGGCAGCTGCATCACTTTGGTGTTGCTGGCAGCTGCATCACTTGTGGTGCTGTTGCTGGCAGCTGCATCACTTGTGTAGCTGTTGCTGGCAGCTGCATCACTTGTGGTGCTGTTGCTGGCAGCTGCGTCACTTGTGGTGCTGTTGCTGGCAGCTGCATCATTGTGGTGCTGTTGCTGGCAGCTGCATCACTTGTGGTGCTGTTGCTGGCAGCTGCATCACTTGTGGTGCTGTTGCTGGCAGCTGCATCACTTGTGGTGCTGTTGCTGGCAGCTGCATCACTTGTGGCGCTCTTGCTGGCAGCTGCATCACTTGTGGCGCTGTTGCTTGCAGCTGCATCACTTGTGGTGCTGTTGCTGGCAGCTGCATCACTTGTGGCGCTGTTGCTGGCAGCAGCATCACTTGTGGTGCTGTTGCTGGCAGCTGCATCACTTGTGGTGCTGTTGCTGGCAGCTGCATCACTTGTGCTGTTGCTGGCAGCTGCATCACTTGTGGTGCTGTTGCTGGCAGCTGCATGACTTGTGGCGCTGTTGCTGGCAGCTGCATCACTTGTGGTGCTGTTGCTGGCAGCTGCATCACTTGTGGTGCTGTTGCTGGCAGCTGCATCAGTTGTGGCGCTGTTGCTGGCAGCTGCATCAGTTGTGTTGCTGGCAGGTGCATCACTTGTGGTGCTGTTGCTGGCAGCTGCATCACTTGTGCTGTTGCTGGCAGGTGCAACAGTTGTGTTGCTGGCAGCTGCATCACTTGTGGTGCTGTTGCTTGGCAGCTGCATCACTTGTGCTGTTGCTGGGAGCTGCATCACTTGTGCTGTTGCTGGCAGCTGCATCACTTGTGGTGCTGTTGCTGGCAGCTGCATCATTTGTGGTGCTGTTGCTGGCAGCTGCATCACTTGTGCTGTTGCTGGCAGCTGCATCACTTGTGCTGTTGTTGGCAGCTGATCAGTTGTGGGTTGCTGCAGACTGCATCACTTGTGGTGCTGTTGCTGGCAGCTGCATCACTTGTGGTGCTGTTGCTGGCAGCTGCATCACTTGTGGTGCTGTTGCTGGCAGCTGCATCACTTTTGGTGCTGTTGCTGGCAGCTGCATCACTTGTGCTGTTGCTGGCAGCTGCATCAGTTGTGTTGCTGGCAGCTGCATCACTTGTGGTGCTGTTGCTGGCAGCTGCATCACTTGTGGTGCTGTTGCTGGCAGCCTGCATCACTTGTGGTGCTGTTGCTGGCAGCTGCGTCATTGTGGTGCTGTTGCTGGCAGCTGCATCACTTGTGGTGCTGTTGCTGGCAGCTGCATCACTTGTGGTGCTGTTGCTGGCAGCTGCATCACTTGTGGTGTTTGCTGGCAGCTGCATCACTTGTGGTGCTGTTTCTGGCAACTGCATCACTTGTGGTGCTGTTGCTGGCAGCTGCATTACTTGTGGTGCTGTTGCTGGCAGCTGCATCACTTGTGCTGTTGCTTGCAGCTGCATCACTTGTGGCGCTGTTGCTGGCAGCTGCATCACTTGTGGTGCTGTTTCTGGCAGCTGCATCACTTGTGGTGCTGTTGCTGGCAGCTGCATCCCTTGTGGTGCTGTTGCTGGCAGCTGCATCACTTGTGCTGTTGCTGGCAGCTGCATCACTGTGAGTTGTGGCGCTGCATGTTGTGTTGCTGGCAGCTGCATCACTTGTGTGTGGCTGGCAGCTGCATCACTTGTGGTCTGTTGCTGGCAGCTGCATCATGTGTAGCTGTTGCTGGCAGCTGCATCACTTGTGGTGCTGTTGCTGGCAGCTGCGTCACTTTTGGTGCTGTTGCTGGCAGCTGCATCACTTGTGGCGCTGTTGCTGGCAGCTGCATCACTTGTGGTGCTGTTGCTGGCAGCTGCATCACTTGTGGTGCTGTTGCTGGCAGCTGCATCACTTGTGGTGCTGTTGCTGGCAGCTGCATCACTTGTGGCGCTCTTGTGCGCTGCATCATTGTGGCGCTTCTGGCAGCTGCATCACTTGTGGCGCTGTTGCTTGCAGCTGCATCACTTGTGGTGCTGTTGCTGGCAGCTGCATCACTTGTGGCCTGTTGCTGGCAGCAGCATCACTTGTGGTGCTGTTGCTGGCAGCTGCATCACTTGTGTGCTGTTGCTGGCAGCTGCATCACTTGTGCTGTTGCTGGCAGCTGCATCACTTGTGGTGCTGTTGCTGGCAGCTGCATCACTTGTGGCGCTGTTGCTGGCAGCTGCATCACTTGTGGGCTGTTGCTGGCAGCTGCATCACTTGTGGTGCTGTTGCTGGCAGCTGCATCACTTGTGGCGCTGTTGCTGGCAGCTGCATCAGTTGTGTTGCTGGCAGCTGCATCACTTGTGGTGCTGTTGCTGGCAGCTGCATCACTTGTGCTGTTGCTGGCAGCTGCATCACTTGTGCTGTTGCTGGCAGCTGCATCACGTTGTGGGTTGCTGGCAGCTGCATCACTTGTGGTGCTGTTGCTGGCAGCTGCATCACTTGTGGTGCTTTTGCTGGCAGCTGCATCACTTGTGGTGCTGTTGCTGGCAGCTGCATCACTTGTGCTGTTGCTGGCAGCTTCATCACTTGTGCTGTTGCTGGCAGCTGCATCAGTTGTGTTGCTGGCAGCTGCATCACTTGTGGTGCTGTTGCTGGTAGCTGCATCACTTGTGGTGCTGTTGCTGGCAGCTGCATCACTTGTGGTGCTGTTGCTGGCAGCTGCATCACTTGTGGCGCTCTTGCTGGCAGCTGCATCACTTGTGGCGCTGTTGCTGGCAGCTGCATCACTTGTGGCGCTGTTGCTTGCAGCTGCATCACTTGTGGTGCTGTTGCTGGCAGCTGCATCACTTGTGGCGCTGTTGCTGGCAGCAGCATCACTTGTGGTGCTGTTGCTGGCAGCTGCATCACTTGTTGGTGCTGTTGCTGGCAGCTGCATCACTTGTGGCTGTTGCTGGCAGCTGCATCACTTGTGGCTGCTGTTGCTGGCAGCTGCATCACTTGTGGCGCTGTTGCTGGCAGCTGCATCACTTGTGGTGCTGTTGCTGGCAGCTGCATCACTTGTGGTGCTGTTGCTGGCAGCTGCATCAGTTGTGGCGCTGTTGCTGGCAGCTGCTAGTTGTGTTGTGGAGCTGCATCACTTGTGGTGCTGTTGCTGGCAGCTGCATCACTTGTGCTGTTGTGGCAGCTGCATCACTTGTGTGTTGTGGCAGCTGCATCAGTTGTGTTGCTGGCAGCTGCATCACTTGTGGGCTGTTGCTGGCAGCTGCATCACTTGTGGTGCTTTTGCTGGCAGCTGCATCACTTGTGGTGCTGTTGCTGGCAGCTGCATCACTTGTGCTTGTTGCTGGCAGCTCATCACTTGTGCTGTTGCTGCAGCTGCATCAGTTGTGTTGTTGCTGGCAGCTGCATCACTTGTGGTGCTGTTGCTGGCAGCTGCATCACTTGTGGTGCTGTTGCTGGCAGTGCATCACTTGTGGTGCTGTTGCTGGAGCTGCATCACTTGTGCTGTTGCTGGCAGCTGCATCACTTGTGCTGTTGCTGGCAGCTGCATCAGTTGTGTTGCTGGCAGCTGCATCACTTGTGGTGCTGTTGCTGGCAGCTGCATCACTTGTGGTGCTGTTGCTGGCAACTGCATCACTTGTGGTGCTGTTGCTGGCAGCTGCATCACTTGTGTGTGTTGTGGCAGCTGCATCACTTGTGGTGCTGTTGCTGGCAGCTGCATCACTTGTGGTGCTGTTGCTGGCAGCTGCATCACTTGTGGGCTGTTGCTGTCAGCTGCATCACTTGTGGTGCTGTTTCTGGCAGCTGCATCACTTGTGGGCTGTTGCTGGCAGCTGCATCACTGTGGTGCTGTTGCTGGCAGCTGCATCACTTGTAGCTGTTGCTGGCAGCTGCATCACTTGTGGCGCTGTTGCTGGCAGCTGCATCACTTGTGGTGCTGTTTCTGGCAGCTGCATCACTTGTATTGCTGTTGCTGGCAGCTGCATCACTTGTGGTGCTGTTGCTGGCAGCTGCATCACTTGTGGTGCTGTTGCTGGCAGCTGCATCACTTGTGGTGCTGTTGCTGGCAGCTGCATCACTTGTGGTGCTGTTGGTGGCAGCTGCATCACTTGTGGCGCTGGTGCTGGCAGCTGCATCACTTGTGGTGCTGTTGCTGGCAGCTGCATCACTTGTGGTGCTGTTGCTGGCAGCTACATCAGTTGTGTTGCTGGCAGCTGCATCAGTTGTGTTGCTGGCAGCTGCATCAATCGTGTTGTTGTAGGCAGCTGCATCATTCGTACTGGTGCTAAAAGACACTTACGTCTTCCATGTTGATGCTGTAACAAGCAGCTGCATCAGTCGCTTCTCACACCACGATGTAAACGAAAGCTAAAAATGTAAGGGTTTATGCTTAATTGAAAAATAATTCAGTGTTTATTTATTATTTTGAAAATAGCTGATGTGCGGGTTTGTGGACCATAATTCCGGCTATAACAAACGTACATTAGAAAGACCCTCATGGTATGTAGACTATCTGTTACAACTTCTGTGGAAGGCAGCGGTGCGACCTTTCCAATGTGGAGTGTATTTTAGTTGGTCCTCTTGTAACGTGTGGTGCCCAAGAGTCATGCAGATGGTTGTCTTGTAGACAGCAGTTTCCAAGACTCAACAAGATGGCCCAGAGATTTCCCAGACGGGTTGCATTATTAATTTAAATTCATTGATAACATGTATAATTGCAAAAAATGGTTAATGTTTAGCAGAAATCTAACAATGCTTATTAAAGGAAATTATCTCTTTCCCGTGTAAAGGAAATATGAGTATCACCACACACTGCTGCGTGCATCAGCAAGTGTTGCTTATCAACAGTAACACAGAACTTTTGAGTTGCAGAGCTTCTTCATGCAGAGGATAAAATTACATTAAGAGCCGACCACTTAAATCATGATTCTGTCAATTTCTTCTCATGAAATTTGGTCAGAATGTATGAAAGTTGTCCTCCAGACACCGTACATTGTTATTAAAAGAAAGTAGTGTAGCTGCGTGTGTATGAACTGAAAACAAAAATATTTTTTTCAATTTAATTGTCGTATGAATTTGTTCTACCAGATTATCTTAGTGGATATTTTTGATAGTATATATATATATATATATATATATATATTATATATATATATATATTATATATATATATTATATGTGTGGTGTGTGTGATGTGTGTGTGTGTGTTGTGTGTTTGTTGTGTGTTTGTGTGATTGTGTGTGTGTGTAAGGCGATATTCAGCATGGAAGTATAAAATGAAAATATTTGGTTTTCTGTTTAATAAATATTGTGAGATGAGTTTATGTATGTAAAGTGAGAGTGGAGAGAGGTAACTGGCGTGCTTTAGTAACTGATGCAAACAAAGAGATAAACACGATGAAATATTAGATATCTGAATATATGTAAAGAGCCAAATTTATACGAGTCAAATGAAGATTGGAAAAACCTACGTCTTTAGTTACTAAAGTAAACAAGGGGAAAAACACATAAAATTTATCGTAAAAATGACTTAGATTATAAAGACAATTTCAACAGGACAAAAATTATGTATTGGATATTTTAGAAAGTTTTATATCTTTAGAATAAAAGTACGTTTAAAGAAATAATGATGAATTAAAACATTTTCAGTGCTAAATAAAAACAGAGTGCAAGAACAAGTTGAGAGTAGTTCTGATTCTGTGAAATAAATACACACTTACGTAGTAGAAAAGGAGATCTGGAGCAATACTTTATCACAAACAACACACACACACACACACAACACACACACTACACACACACACACACACACACACACACACACACACACACAGGAGCTAGGACTCGACCCCTGCAACCACAAATAGGTGAGTATACACACACACACACACACACACACACACACACACACACACACACACACACACATATACGCAGAATAACTAGGTCAGTGAGCAAGCATCATCACCACTCTAGTTCCAGGTCATCTCCCGTATTTTAACTCTAATTAAACCACATTTGTGTTGCCTGCTGTGTGTTGTGAGGGAGGGAAGCAAATATGGAGGGCGAGGGCGACGCGCTCTATAGGCCACTTAGCCTCATTTTCTACGATATTTTTTTACGAGGTTTCTAACATCAATGTTTTAACGTTTCTATACACAAATACAATTTTCATTATAATAATAGATGTTCTAAAGCTGCATTTGTTTGTTGTTTACATCCGTCAGGAAAATTAATGCAATTTTTTAACATTAGCAAACTGTTGTTCAAATATTATAATAATATAAAAAGACGCGTAGCTAAAACAAACCTTCTTCATCATTTCTAAATTTTAATATGTCCGAAGGACTAAATTTCAACATGGTAATTCCCGCCCAG
>NC_069419.1:25575174-25637235 GCF_026875155.1 Cherax quadricarinatus
AATAAGTATACAAGATATGATTTTGGGCAAAAATGACAGTATTTTGTTGGATTATTATTGGTGATAAAAGACTTTTGAGTAGACTTCGGATTACATTTTTTATAGAGGGGCCAAGATATTCAGTTATTTCTGTTGTAGCTACACTGAGAGTAAAAGGTAGGGGGATACAAGGAGAATAGAAGCTTAGGGAAGAGAGAGGTAAAGGGTTTTTATAAACTAAAATAGGGCAGTTGGTTAAAAAGATATAAACAGTATTGGACGATAGATGGACTAATGAGAGCATGGCAATGGGGTCGAAGAGGTATAGGGTGGGTTTTAAAAATTTGGTTAGGTGTTCAGCGAAGTTTGTGGTTACAGGAAGTGGGTGCGGGGGGAAGGGGGAGCGTTTGGTGGAATGATGTTTTTAAAGAGAGTGTAAGGGGGGGAAAAAAGTTAGCTATGAGAAGTTTTTACAAAGAGAAGTGATGCAAGGAGGGAAGGTATTGGAGAAAAAGAGAGGGGTTAAGAGATGGTGAAGCAATGAAAAAAAGAGAGCAAAGAGGATTGGGTGAGATTTATCAAAAAATTTTTGTTGAAAATAAGAAAAGTTTTGGAGTGAGTTTAAAACAATTTAAGAAAGCCTGGAACAAAGGGATTTGTCATTAAAAATAGGGAGGAGATTATAAATGGAGAGTTGAGGTATTGGGAAGATTTGGGGGGAAATTTTTGAGGAATTTTTAAAAGTTTTTGAGATGGGGGAAACTGTGATTTCGTGTATAGGAATGAGGGAAAAATCTTGTAGGAGTGAGGAAGAGCCAGTTGTGATGTGGGGGGAAGTTCGTGAGGCAGAGGTAAATGAAAGGGGGTAAAAGGGGCCGGGGGGTTGAGGGATAAAGATAGAAATGTTAAAAGCAGGTGGGGATTAGTTTTGGGGGTGGTTGGTGCAATTTTTTAATAATGTATGGAGGGGTAAATATAGGATTGGGGAGAGAAACATGCATGTTCCTTTGTATAAAGGGAAAAAGGGGATAAAAAGAGGGCAAAAATTTAGGGTGATAGTTGCTGAGTAATGGTAAAATGTTGGTAGAGTTATTATTTAAAAAATTGAGAAGACGGGAAAAGGATAGCGATGAACAAGGAGGCTTTAGGAAAGGGGGGGGGGGTGGACCAGGTTTTTTCGTGAAACATAAAGTGAAAGATTTAGTAAGGCTAAAGAGGTCTTTGTGGCATTTATGGGTTTGGAAAAAGGCGTATGACCGGGTGGATAGGGGGGCAATTGGCAGATGTTCAAGTGTTTTGGTGTAGGAGGAGGTTCTGAAAGCAGTGAAGAGTTTTTACGAGGATATGGGGCCCAAATTAGAGTATGTAGGAAAAAGAGAGAAATTTTTCCCAGTAAAAGTAGGCCTTTTGCAGGGTGTGGATGTCCCCGTGGTTGTTTAATATATTTATAGTGGGGTTTTTAAGAGAAGTAAATGCGAGGGTTTGACAAGGGGGAGTTAAAAGATAAAAATTTAACACAAAATGGGAGTTGTCACGCTGCTCTTTTCTGATGCCTGTGCTCTTGGGGGGATTTGAAGAGAATTGCAGAGATTGGGGGGATGGGAATTTGGGTAGGGTGTGCAAAAGAAGAAAATTAAAGGGAATCAGGAAAGAGTAAAGTTATGAGGATAACAAAAAAATTAGGTGATTTAAAGATTGAATATAGATTGGAGGGAGAGAGTTGGAGGGGTGAACGTATTCAGATATTTGGGAGTGGGGTGTCAGCGGATGGGTTATGAAAGAGAAGTGAACATAAATTATGGGGAAAAAAAAAAGTGAGTGGTGCATTGGAGTCTGTGGAGACAAAGAAAAATTTGTCCCTTTGGGGGCAAAAAGGGGAAAAGTATGAGGGTATAGTTTTCCCAAAGCTTTATATGGGGGTGGCATGGGTGGGGCGAAGTTGCAGGAGGGGGAAAGGCTGGAGGCAGTGGAGATGTATGTTGAGGGAATGTGTGGTGGGTTTAATATAAAGCAGGAATTCGAGTTTGGAAATTAGGAGGAGGTGCGGGATTTCCAAAATGTTGTCCCGAGGGTGAGGAAGGGTTGTTGAGGGGGTTTTGGCATTAGAGAGAATGGAGGAAAAGAATGACTTCAGAGTGTATCAGTCTGTAAAATGGAAGGAAGGCGGGGTGGGGTCGGCCAGGAAAGGTTAGAGGGGGGGGTAAAAGGAAAATTTTGGGGTTCGAGGGGTTGGCTTTTCGAGGTTGGTGGTGTTTAAAAATTTTAATGGGAAAGGTTTTAAATTACGGGTGTTGGAGGTGGCGAAAAATTTAGAGGGTTCGGAAAGGCGGGATTGAGTTGGAGATGGGGTTACGGTGGCATTGAAGGAGGGGGGTTGTTAATGTAATTTAAAAGTTAGGTTTAAAGCCACCTTTGGAAGACAGTGATGGAGTGAATGATGGTGAAAGTTTTTTTTTTTTTTTCGGGCCACCCTGCCTTGGTGGGAATCGGGCCCGTTGGGGATAAAAAAAAAAAAATATATTAATATATATATATATATATATATATATATATATATATATATATATATATGCAATAAGATCAAGTAAACAGGTGATTTCAAAATATGCAAAACAACCACTCTGAAAGAATAGAGAAATTCCAAGCGCTTTCGTGACTACTCACATTATCAAGGAACTATGAAAGTAAAGCATCCAAGGAAGCTATATAAGGGGTCCGGCCAGCACCTCACTATCAGATCCCACACGTGACGCGCGGCGACCAAACTTGGATAGGTCCCTTGCACAACTCACCCCCAAGCTATTCTACCCAAGAAAAATTTAAAAAATATCCAAAATTTATGAAATAGGTAATGATTTAAAATACCCAAGAAATGTAATTGATAAATCTTTTAAAGTTGCTAGAAACACTTTTTATAATCCAAAAAGGGACAACCAGCCTTATTCAACTAAAAATATGTTGGTTCTCTCTTACCATGAAAACTTGGTTGATATGCCTTCTCTTCTTAAGACTTTTAATATTAAAGTTGTATTCAAAAATCTTGATACAGTGAAAAAACTTTTGATAAAGAATTCCCCCCAAAATGCTGATGGATGTGTCTATAGATTCCTTGTAAATTTGCGATAAAGTTTATTACGGTCAAACTGGTAAAAATCTCGAACTAAGATTAAAACAACATAAATATAGCATTAGAACTGGACAAGATTCCAATGCTCTATTTATTCATGTAAGAGATTTTAACCATCAATTGATTTTCAAAAGTTGAGAAAGTAGTATCAAGCAAGTCCATGGTCGACAGGAATATAATTGAATCTTGTTTCATAAAAAGCAGTTTTGACAATAATATGAATATTTCCTTTGGTTTATATAAATTAGAACATTTATAATTAATAGAATTTGGGAAGAATTTAATAATACACTGGACAAATAATAATTTTAAATTTTCTTGGGTAGAATAGCTTGGGGGTGAGTTGTGCAAGGGACCTATCCAAGTTGGGTCGCCGTGCGTCACGTGTTTAACCGTTGTGGGATCTGATAGTGAGGTGCTGGCCGGACCCCTTATATAGCTTCCTTGGATGCTTTACTTTCATAGTTCCTTGATAATGTGAGTAGTCACGAAAGCGCTTGGAATTTCTCTATTCTTTCAGAGTGGTTGTTTTGCATATATATGTATATATATATATATATATATATATATATATATATATTATATATATATATATATATATATATATATATATATATATATAGTAAATACGAAGGTCTTGGCAAGAGGCGTGGAGTTAAAAGATAAAGAATCACACATAAAGTGGGAGTTGTCACAGTTGCTCTTTGCTGATGACACTGTGTTCTTGGGAGATTCTGAAGAGAAGTTGCAGAGGTTGGTGAATGAATTTGGTAGGGTATGCAAAAGAAGAAAAATTAAAAGTGAATACAGGAAAGAGTAAGGTTATGAGGATAACAAAAAGATTAGGTGATGAAAGATTGGATATCAGATTGGAGGGAGAGAGTATGGAGGAGGTGAATGTATTCAGATATTTGGGAGTGGAAGTGTCAGCGGATGGGTCTATGAAAGATGAGGTGAATCATAAAATTGATGAGGGGAAAAGGGTTAGCGGTGCACTTAGGAGTCTGTGGAAACAAAGAACTTTGTCCTTGGATGCTCTTATATGGGTGTGAAGCATGGGTGATGAATGTTGCAGCAAGGAGAAGGCTGGAGGCAGTGGAGATGTCATGTCTGAGGGCAATGTGTGGTGTGAATATAATGCAGAGAATTCGTAGTTTGGAAGTTAGGAGGAGGTGCGGGATTACCAAAACTGTTGTCCAGAGGGCTGAGGAAGGGTTGTTGAGGGGGTTCGGACATGTAGAGAGAATGGAGCGAAACAGAATGACTTCAAGAGTGTATCAGTCTGTAGTGAAAGGAAGGCGGGGTAAGGGTCGGCCTAGGAAAGGTTGGAGGGAGGGGGTAAAGGAGGTTTTGTGTACGAGGGGCTTGGACTTCCAGCGGGCATGCATGAGTGTGTTTGATAGGAGTGAATGGAGTGAATGGAGACAAATGGTTTTTAATACTTGACGTGCTGTTGGAGTGTGAGCAAAGTAACATTTATGAAGGGATTCAGGGAAACCGGCAGGCCGGACTTGAGTCCTGGAGATGGGAAGTACAGTGCCTGCACTCTGAAGGAGGGGTGTTAATGTTGCAGTTTAAAAACTGTAGTGTAAAGCACCCTTCTGGCAAGACAGTGATGGAGTGAATGATGGTGAAAGTTTTTCTTTTTTGGGCCACCCTGCCTTGGTGGGAATCGGCTAGTGTGTTAATAAAAAATAAAAATAATATATATATATATATATATATATATATATATATATATATATATATTATATATATATATATATATATAATATATATATATATATATATATATATATATATATATATTCTTGGATGTTTCCATTGGAAAAACAAATCTGAACTTGTCAATCCTCGTTACACAGTGAAGTATTGTAGATGAAGTGATCATGTCTTCTCTCTACCTACATTCAAGTAATTTGAAATGTAGTTCAAGCAGTCTTTTAAATGCAGCCTTTGAATGACAATACATGTGCCTGCATCTTTGAGTTCATTTGTATGTCTGAATGTGTGTGTGGGTCCTTACGTGCATAATTGCATCCTTGCGTCATTGGTCATGCATGGTTGCTTTCGTTCTTGCATGTGTGCAAGATTGTGTTTCCTCTAGAGTGTGTGATTGCATATGTGCTTACATGCGCTTACCAGTTTGCATGCATGAGCTTGCGCGCATGCCAGCTTGCATGCGTGCATGGCAGCTTCTATGTTGGTACCTTGCATGCGTGCGTGTGTGTGCGTGCGTGCTGGCTCCTGCATCAGACCACTAGTGGACCACTCTTCCTAAGTTGACAGTTTTCCCTTCCATCATCATTATCTCTCCAAGAGAAGATGGGGAAAAAATATAGGAAAAGAAATTAAGGAAAGATTATAGGGAAAGAAGAAATACGGAGAAAGAGATTCAGAAAGAGAAGTATAGAGGAAAAAGTATATGGAAAGAAGCGTAGGAAGAAATAAATGGAGAGAGTTAAAAGGAGATGAATGCATTAGGAAAGAGTTAAATGGAAAAATTATGGAGTAAGAAATTAAGAAAAAAAAGTCATGGAAAGAGGTATAGATAATGTGTAAGAATAATTGGTAAAGGGAAAAAGGGTAAATGGGAAAAGAAATACAAGGGAAAAAAACACAGGGACAAGTGCAGTGTAAACTATAAGGATAGAAAAACCTCATGGTGATCACAGTATCGTATTGAGTTGAGACCATTGTTTAAACTAAATATTATCCTGCCGCTTGTAGAGTAGGTGAGTCAGCGAGGCCAGGAGTGAATCCCACACCTGCTAGCTAGCTAATAGGCAGCAACAAGAGATGAAACTAGGCCCTTGCTAGTACAAATAGGTGAGTACACCGCATTAATTGTCGAAGCGACAATTATTTTTTTGCTGGTCATGGCTTTAATTATTTTGATGAGTTAAGCACTAATTATTATTGTTACTTTTATATAATAATTATAAAATTATCATAAAAATATTTTTTGATATTATTATAAAATTATTATAATTATTATAAAATTATTATTGCTATTAATTATAAAATTACATCGACACCATGCCTCGCCCTTCTAGGGTAGGGTAGGTGCCTGAGCCCGAGCTTGCAGCTCACAAGACTGTCATTCCCATTAGCCCCCTTGGGGCGGGGATGGCAGACCAGAGAGGCCTAGCTTGTGGCTAGGCCTGGGTACAGTTGGTCCCAAAGATGACGGGGTACTTGTGCCTCCTCCCATGGGAGACTTAGGTCTCAGACACTCCCTAAAGAGGGAGCCAAGGCCGGGCCACCACTTGGAAAAGGCCCGGGCCGGGAGAATACCGGCGAATCTTTAATAATGATAATAATAATAATTATATAATTATTATTGTTATTATTATTATTATTAAGAGCCGTAAAACCAGTAAGGGTTATAAATCGCTTCAGGAATGGCAGATAATCAAGTTTGATAAAGCTTTGAGTAACTTAGGAGGGAATCCAGGTGTTGCGTGACTCCTCTACATCCTGATACTCTCTCCTTCATCGTATGCTTCATCCATGGGCAAAATCGATCGAAAATGATACATATTTTATACCCAGCTATTATTTTCTGCATTATTTATTCCCTTTGCCGCCATCTGTTGGTCTTAGCTTAGATAAATTTAATAACATGGGTAATTTTACCTTTCATTTGTGAAAATTTATCGCCAACTTTAAATTCCTGTCGTAATCGTATTACTGAGCCATACGTCTGCCAGTTTTCTTCCAGAGTCAATATTGGTTATTGAAGAAAAGATCTGCGTTGCAGGTTCTATTCTCTGCGTAAAGCCTCATCAAGCTATCGATTTGAAGCTCTAAACAGCGAATGGTTGTCCAAATAAAAGTTAGTCCTGAAATATGTGTGTTTTCTCTATTGTCGGCAGGACGCAATCTGGAGCCATTAATGGTCAGCAACAGTGACAGGTTGCCCTCTCGTCGACCCGGCAGAGAATTTGTACGAAACTCATCAACGCTACAAAGCATCTTGTAATTCATTGTGTTCTTATTTCTTTCTTTCAAAAATTGTCAGTAAAGAGATCGATTTAGGAAAGTTTATTCTCATACTACTTACAGTTAATGAGCTGGAAGTATTATGAAGATAACAGGTGATCTGGAGACATTCCTGGCGATGACAGGTGAGCTGAGTGCTATTCTGAAGTGTTATTTTCCCAGTCAATGAAAAGGTCAACTCTGTGAGAACTTCCTTTGTCTTTTCCGTTGGAAACGTCCAGTCAATGACAATTCCACGAGTTTGGTGCTTCCCCATAAATATACTTCTAATAATAATATGGGAACTCCGTTGGTTTCTCTCAGTGAAAACTTCAAATCAATGTCTGTTTAGTTATTTGTTTAGTTGCCAACACCACTTATACTTGGTGATCAGTGTCATTTCTCATTACTTAGGAACCTCCTCCTCTGGAACATTAGCCATACTGTAGTTCATACATTCACTGAGGCAAATACAGAGCAGTTGTTTACAGTATAACTCGAGATGTGTCGTTTCATATTCAGTGTATGGGTTTACCTCCTTTGTCCTGACTCATGCCTGGTGTTCAGAATCTTTGAACATCCGTATGCTAATGGATAGTATGTAGCTATAGACTGTAGAACTTAAATTATGGAACGGTGGTATAGAGAAGAACTTGTCACTGTAGTTCTGACACTCTAATTTTATTTGACAATTCATCGTAGTATAATCCAGGATACTGAAAAAGGCAGCCTCAATTCTTATTAGCCACACCTTTACATTGTAGTATTACTGCACCAGAACATGGAGTGGAGAGTGAAGGTGACAAGAAACAACTGCTGTGCGGTGGATTTTTCTGGAAACTTCCCTTAGTGCCAGATACTAGAGTATGAATGTCAGCTGTTACTAGCAGAGTGAAACTCATGGTGTCTTTTGGTTTACTGATAGGTATCTAGGGAAAGCGAGTATTGTGAGAGTAAATGCACAGGTTAAAACAAGGAAGAAATGATACTGTGATTGGTAATTGGGAACAGCTGCTGATTTAGATAGGTGCAAGGTAATAACTGCAAGTGGAGTGAGAATATTGGGAGTGATCTGGGAGCATAAAAGACTTAGTTGCGGACTGGTACTTTAGAATGAATAACCTAGGATCTATTACAGAGGCATTATCAGGGTTCAAAAAAATTGTCTGTAAATAGAAATTATTAATCCTAGAAGTGTTTGGGAATATGTAGTATTCTCAGAAACGTTAGGAACTAGATTAGGAGGGACTCTTGGGTTAAACAGGACTGAGAAAGATTTGTTGGTTGGATTCGACTACTGGCCCCGCCCATCTGTGATATCACGGGTTGCTGCACCTCGTCTAGCTTGAGTATACAAGTCTTCATCTTCATCTTCAGCATCAGATTCATCAAAGCTGAGAGACTCAACACCTCAAATTACCTCTCTACTTCTTCCACTGTCTTCATTATATATTCTCTGTATTGGCTTGGAAAAAACAATGGTTGGTGAAACGTCTTCATCGATAAACATTCCAAGATGTTGCATGTCTTATCGAGGGGGCGCTGGTTGTTTATCTTGAGAAATGTTTGAAGTCCTTGAGGTATGTCCGATAATTGCTAATGAACTACTGAGCAATTCCCGCTATAATTCTCGTCTGACAGTTCCTAATTTCATAAATTACCATAATTAAACGAAATTGTAAACATTTTTTTTTAAATAACCAGCACAACTCTAACAACTGGACGCTTCTCAATAATTGATAATTTCAACAGCGTAATATAGACACGTACACACGCGGGTATGCGGCTATGACGCTAATAATGAACATTGACTACCATTCAAACCCTGTCATTACACACCTTAGAGTGTCAATACTCAGAGCAAAATTGTTCAGATGTTATATTCATTGATAATACAAGACCACCATGAATATCCCTGCACTAGGTCATGGTTCACCCACGCCATAATTCCTGATAAATTGCACATAAAAATATATTGGTTTAGTACATAATTTAAGAATTTGAATCATTATAAAAGAACATTGCCTTTAAATATTATTATTGCATTTATTTGAAGCGATAAGCCCTGCGTAGGGTCATACAGCGAAAGTTGAAGACTCGATCCTCCATCCACCAACAGCAAGACAAATACTCTACTTAATTGTTCTAATCGATCTTTTTTTCTTAAATTAAGACTTATTCGACTCTGTAAGAAAAAATTGCCGAGGATGATACCAGTAAAGATGTTCCAACTAACAGCGAATCTTCGAGGGCAAAAATCTAATTATTTGTTGGTTCATTCTACATTGAAAAAAATAATTAAATTATTCCAATATTTTAAATGCAAGTTTTAAATTTTTCAAACAGACTCAGTAAAGCAACATAACCTGACATTACCCCCAAATTTTTACCACTTCTTACCAGAAATGCATCGAGTCGCAGTTCAAATGGGTCCCCGAATCCCAGCTTCCTCACTCTCCTTCACAGAGTAACACTGTATTTCTTACCTCAGAACACAAGTCCAGCTAACCGGTTTCCTTGAATCACTTCATAACTATTACTTTGCTCACATTCCAACAACACGACCAACCCCAAAATCCATTTGCCTCCAGTCACTACTTTCCATAACTCTTATGACTGCTAGATGTTCAAGCTCTCACCCTTCAAGGCCCCCTTCAAGACTCCCTTCAACCCCCTCCCACAAACCATTTCAGGGACGAGCATCCCCCCTCTTCCCACTCTCTCCTTCCGTCCACAGATTTATTCACCCTTTTGATCAATCTCTTGTGTTCATTTTTTTTTAAATGACCAGAGTATTTCAACGACCTCTCGTCTGCCCTATGAATTAAACTTTTCATGTCCTCCAACCACTGCTTTTAGCGCTTCCTCCTTCCTCGCTTCATTGTTTAAAACCAAATTTCACACTCCTACAAAAGTTTTGCCATCACTGTCGTCTAGTACATTCCTCTTGTTTTACTCTCATAAACTTTTCCTCTCACAGGCACCTGACCGATTGCTCTTTCACAGACACATCTGCTGACACATCCACCTCCATAAAACTAAATACATTTACTTTATCCATACTCTCTCCCTTCAGTCTGAAGCCTAATCTTCCATGGCCTAAACTTTTTATTACTCTCGCCAGTTTGCTAAAAGTTAAGTAATATAAAAGATCTTAAATTTCCCAGCCTATCTTATGAATTTTCATGTTATTTATGTTTCTTCAGAGATGGAGGAAATCTTCAGGTGGCCTTGAAATGTGTTTCGCTGAATATACTTTAATCTACTAAACATCTGCAGTATTATGACTAGTTTTGTCAGACTCAGAATTTATCGACTGCACGAGGGTGATTATAACTGCGTTTCACTTGTACACAACTCATCAGTAACAGTAACAGATGTATCATCCTTTCCAGTATTTCACTCAACAAAATTATTTTTTTTTACCCCCGAATATTTTAATTATGATGATTAAAATTTTTGTAAGTTTGTGTGTCGTTTTATTTAATCGGTCCCTTCAAATGAGGTTCGTTCACGTCGGTGAAGGGCTTTTGATCCAAGGAATTCGACCTGCCTTCCTTTGACTTGGCGATATACGGCGTTTGTGACCCTTGTACAGCCGATACTCAGTAATAATAATAATGTAAACCAGACCAACCAGCCTACGGAATTATTATTATTATTATTATTATTATTATTATTATTATCATCATCATCATCATAACTAAGCTCTAAACCCACAAGAGTCATGCAGTGCCAACAAACCTTCCGAAGATTAGTTTGATTTTGTGTTTACGTCAACATAACACAATGTGAGGAGAAAATGGAGCGACCTCAGTGTATCCACGTAAAAACTTTGCAGTCTTCAGACAGTTTACAACACTGAATAACGTACAATTACTTATCGTTTTCACTTAATATAATTCGAATAATATCCGACATTTGCATATAAACTACTGTAAAATATTGGTGAAAACACTATTTCTTATGTTTGTTTTGCTTTTCTTTAAATGTTTTACCTTTTCCAGGTAGGATCTTTTTTCTTACTTTGTTTTGATTATTCTCTTTCGTTCCCTGTTTCTCGATCGCTTCTTCCTGAGTGGCAGAAAATCTACATTTCTGCATAAAACTCTGGATCAGTCTTCAATTCCCCGAATCCATTTCTGTGCTCAAAGATATGATTGAATTTGAGGAAACATTCCAGAGAGACGGGAATGATGGTATGGATGTGTCGTGTGGGAAGGTGGAGGAGGGAGTCATCAATTTTTATTTACAGTAATCAAGTCTTGGCTCATGCCCGGCCTCTTAAGCATTGTCTTAAAACTTATAATATTTACTTTCCAAATTTCACATCAGTTTATTTCATATACCTGCTGCACTGAGACTATGGAAAGTGATTATTACCATCTCTCATTAACCACCCAATAAATTACTAAATTTATTTTTTAGTCTTTATGTTTTTCCAAGTAGTTAGGATCAGTTCCTTGAATCTCTTTATAGTGAACACCCAAGTATAGTGAACACCCAAGTATAGTGAACACCCAAGTATAGTGAACACCCAAGTATAGTGAACACCCAAGTATAGTGAACACCCAAGTATAGTGAACACCCAAGTATAGTGAAAACCCAAGTCTTGTTACACACTAGTCTTGTTACACACTAGTCTTGTTACACACTAGTCTTGTTACACACTAGTCTTTTTACATACAAGTCTTGTTACACACTAGTCTTGTTACACACTAGTCTTGTTACACACTAGTCTTGTTACACACTAGTCTTGTTACATACAAGTCTTGTTACACACTAGTCTTGTTACACACTAGTCTTGATACACACTAGTCTTGTTACATACAAGTCTTGTTACACACTAGTCTTGTTACACACTAGTCTTGTTACACACTAGTCTTGTTACACACTAGTCTTGTTACATACAAGTCTTGTTACACACTAGTCTTGTTACACACTAGTCTTGTTACATACAAGTCTTGTTACACACTAGTCTTGTTACACACTAGTCTTGATACACACTAGTCTTGTTACACACTAGTCTTGTTACACACTAGTCTTGTTACACACTAGTCTTGTTACACACTAGTCTTGATACAGACTAGTCTTGTTACACACTAGTCTTGTTACACACTAGTCTTGTTACACACTAGTCTTAAGAACATAAGAAAGAAGAAACACTGCAGCAAGCCTACTGGCCCATGCGAGGCAGGTCCAATTCTCCTACCGGATAAGCCAACGCCCTAACTTAGGTCAGGTCACATTCACTTAAAGAAGGAGCACGGCATCTGACCTAATAGCACAAGCTAGTCAGGTCCAACTCACACCCACCCACATCCACTCATGTATTTATCTAACCTATTTTTAAAACTACACAATGTCTTAGCTTCTATGACGGTACTCGGGAGTTTATTCCACTCATCCATAACACTATTACCAAATCAGTGCTTTCCTATATCCTTCCTGAATCTGAATTTTTCCAACTTAAAGCCATTGCTGTGAGTCCTAAATAGGCTAGATATTTTTATCACGCTACTTACATTCCATTTATTAATTCCTGTTTTCCATTTATACACCTCAATCATATTTCCCCTAATTCTACGCCTTTCTAGAGAGTGCAGATTCAGGGCCAGCAGTCTGTCCTCATAGGGAAGATTTCTGATACAGGGGATCAACCTTGTCATCCTCCTTTGTACGTTTTCCACTGCATTTGTATCCATTCTGTAATACGGTGACCAGAGCTGTGCAGCATAATCTAAATGAGGTCTAAGTTCTTGATATGAAGCCAAGGATTCTGTTAGCTTTATTGCGAACACTTATGCACTGTTGTCTTGGTTTTACTTTACTGCTAAGCAGAAATCCTAAATCCTTTTTGCAATCAGTAATATTAAGATCTACAATATTTAGTTTATATGTGGCATGGTTATTTACCTGTCCAACTTTTAGAACTTTGCATTTGTCTATATTAAACTGCATCTGCCACTTCTCCGACCAGTGCATCAGTCTATTCAAATCATCCTGGGGTGCTCTGATGTCCTCATTAGAATGATTTGGACGGCCTATTTTGGTGTCATCAGCAAATTTTGCTTATGTTGCTATTTTTTCCCTCATCTATGTAATTCACGTAAATTGTGAAGAACAACGGGCCCAACACTGACCCCTGAGGAACACCACTTGTGACGTGCCCCCATTCTGATTTCTCCCTATTTATGCAAACTCTCTGCTGCCTATTTGTCAACCATGCCTCTACCCAGGAAAAAATTTCTCCTCCAATTCTGTGTGCCTTAAGTTTCCTCAATAGCCTTTGATGTGGGACTCTATCGAAAGCCTTACTGTAGTCCATATACAAAATATCGTATTCAATACCATGATCTACCTCCTCAAACACCTTAGTGAAGAAAGTTAGTAAATTCGTAAGACAGGTACCCCCTTTGTAAAACCGTGTTGAGATTCATTTATCAATTTATGGCTTTCAAGATGGCTACGAATTGCCTCGGTAATTATTGATTTCATAAACTTTCCCACAATGGAGGAAAGGCTTATTGGTCTATAGTTCGAGGCTAAGGACCTGTCACCTGCCTTGTAAATAGATATTACATTTGCCATTTTCCACTTGTCTGGCACTATGCCAGTTTGTAGTGATATATTGAAAATATTAGCCAAAGGTATGCTAAGTTCCTCTTTACATTCCTTTAACATCCTTGCAAACAGTTCATCAGGACCTGGGGATTTGTTAGGTTTTAATTTCTCTGTCTGAGGACCAATTTCCGTCTGCTTGAAATCTTTTATGTTCAGCAGTTCTTTCTGTTTGTTTATTAATTTTGTCTCTAAGATAACAAAAAAAGGCACAATACCGTGACTGGAACGATACACAAATAACCCAGTGTGACTTTGTCAATGGTCCAAGTCGGACCGAAACGTCGTCGTAAGCTTCTCTCTTTTATGTGCGGGTTATTTGTATATTTGTCTCTAAGGTTATTATTGTTCTCTTGTTTTTCAGTTGCATGTACTTGAAGTATTTTATTTATCAGGATAAATATAAAAATCCCTCCTGACGTGGGTTTTAATGATATGACTTGCTCAGAGAGATTTTGGCTATTTGACCGAGGCCTTCCACTGGCTCTCCAAATCACCCGCTAAAATATTAAAGATCAAGACATAAGATGTGAAGGTAAGTTTTCCATACTGTATGAAAAAATGGATCATCAACATTCTTGTTCCTTCCTGCCATGATCCTACGACGCAATCTTTACATTTCAGTTTATTTACATTTTATATTTCCCTCCAGTTCCAAATAGTTCTTTGACGGGGGACTGATGTTTATAAATATGTTTATGCTCCCTCTGCTCGTTCCATTTATCTGACCCTCTCATCTCTCTCTCTCTCTCTCTCTCTCTCTCACCCTCTTTATGAAGTTATCCATTCATGTCTCATCTCCCTATACTCTACCCTATCGTTTTCCCCCTTGCTTCCTTGTATTTTTTTTCTTCTGTTTGACCCTGTAATACACTTAATATAGCAACGGAAGTGTAACACATTTAGTAAATGTCACAGTCTGGCTGCGATCAGTTACCTTAGCGTCGTGACGGTGGTGTGTTATACCTAGTGAGTGTCACTGTCTGTCACTTCGTCACCACTGCCACCTATGCCAGCTCTCTCCTTTTTATCATTATATTAAAAGTGGTCAACTAGCCGACAATCAGCTTCTGGCTAGCTGGCTGATTGGCTACATGACTGACTGGCTGGGTGACTTGCAATCTGGGTGACTGGCTGAACGAGTGGCTCGCTGTTTGCTGCATGACTGGTTGGATCATATTTCACTAGATGGCCGGTTGGTTGGGTCAGGGGTTAACCAGGTGTTTGTTTATGACGGGTAGTGTTAAGGAGAGGAGCGAGGTGTTTTTTTTTTTTTTTTTTGTACATGTTGTGTATCTTGAATTATTTTTATTGGTACTAACGTTGAGTGACTTATACGCTCAAAATGTTTTCATTCTATCTCCTTCTCTTTCTATCTCCCTCCCTCCCTCCCTCCCTCTCTCTCTCTCTCTCTCTCTCTCTCACTCTTGTTTAACACGTCAAACTCATTCTTCAATGTTATCTTGAACATCGTTGCGGTACAACGAGACTTGCATCTTAATACTCGGTCAATAAATCAATAAATCCGGGTGGTAAATAGATCAAGTTTTCATCGTTGCATTATTATTATTATTAAAACATATTAATAAATAATTTAATAATTTATAATTATTTCATTACTCAGGCCATCAGTTATTCAGTAGTTGTTTTTCCCGTTTGGCCCGTGGCCTGGTGACTAAAGCTCTCGCTTCACACGGCGATGTTCGGGTTCGATTCCTGGCGAGGGTAGAAGCTTTGGACGTGCTTCCTTACACCGGTTGTCTATGTTCCCCATCAGTAAAATGGGTACCTGGGTGTTAGTGGACTGGTGTGGGTCGCATCCTGGGTTTTAGTGGACTGGTGGGGGTCGCATCCTGGGTGTTAGTGGACTGGTGTGGGTCGCATCCTGGGTGTTAGTGGACTGGTGTGGGTCGCATCCTGGGTGTTAGTGGACTGGTGTGGGTCGCATCCTGGGTGTTAGTGGACTGGTGTGGTCGCATCCTGGTGTTAGTGGACTGGTGTGGGTCGCATCCTGGGTGTTAGTGGACTGGTGTGGGTCGCATCCTGGGTGTTAGTGGACTGGTGTGGGTCACATCCTGGGTGTTGTGGATGGTGTGGGTCGCATCCTGGGTGTTAGTGGACTGGTGTGGGTACATCCTGGGTGTTAGTGGACTGGTGTGGGTCACATCCTGGGTGTTAGTGGACTGGTGTGGGTCGCATCCTGGGTGTTAGTGGACTGGTGTGGGTCACATCCTGGGTGTTAGTGGACTGGTGTGGGTCACATCCTGGGTGCTAGTGGACTGGTGTGGGTCGCATTCTGGGACAAAACTGACCTAATTTGCTAGAAATACTCTGAGCATAGCAAGCGACTTTCTGTATAGTAGTATGTCATTGATGTCAGCTAGGCCTGTATACCTTGTATATGTACTTGTAGAAATAAAGATATTATTATTGTTATTATTATTATTATTATTATTATTATTATTATCTGACATCTTAAGTAAAATAATGCTCTTAACTGTAACCTCCTCGCTCCTCCAGAGTGCTGGATCTATACCTCCCACTTCCAAGTCGCCTCTCCAGAATGCTGGAACTATACCTCCCACTTCCAGGTCTCCCCTCCAGAGTGCTGGAGCAATACCTTCCACTTCCAAAGCTCAACCCCTCTGGTTAAAGCCTCTTGATCTATGGAATTAGATATGTGCTCCAGTTTCTTGAATTGAGACTGATTACCTCCGTATCCCCCCAACAGGTGCTGTATAATCCCTACAGGTTTAGCTCTCCCCTATGATTATAATTATAATCCAGGACTCAAGTCTGGCTCATTTGTTTCCCTGAATTTCTGCACAAGTGTTTCCTGGTGTCCACTCTGATCTAACACGCTCACACATCCTTGCTGAGTAACCAAACCCCTAGAACTGAGAACCTTCTTTACCCCCTTCCTAGAACTGAGAACCTTCTTTACCCCCTTCCTAGAACTGAGAACCTTCTTTACCCCCTTCCTAGAACTGAGAACCTTCTTTACCCCCTTCCTAGAACTGAGAACCTTCTTTACCCCCTTCTAGAACTGAAAACCTTCTTTACCCCCTCCCTAGAACTGAGAACCTTCTTTACCCCCTCCCTAGAACTGAGAACTTTCTTTACCCCCTCCCTAGAACTCTTCCTTGGACGACCTCTGCCCCGTCCTCCTTGTCACCACAAATCCAGCTGCATCTTATTGGTCGTGGTATTCTTCATTCTCCCTCAATGCCCAGACCACCTAGGCCTCTCCTTAAAGATAATTTAACCAAATCTTGTAACTTATTCTATGTCTATAAACCAATAATAACAACGTTAATTATAAGGTAATATCTTGAGTTACATTATTGAAATTCAAGAAATAATTACAATAACATTGTGAAAATATTTCACCTTAGTGGGACACTGCCGATGTACAAGAATTAAAATCACGTTTATATCTATCTCATTCCTATTAAAAAATTGTAAAATAGAATTCAGAATATAAATGTCAGAGCACGTAGGGAGAGAAGAGAGTAATACAAATAATTTTGCTCTTTGATAATATTAATAATACCAGTTTTGTGATAAGACTGGTTAATTAGGTTCAAAGTTTATCGAATACTTGCTGGTCGCAAGAACTGCACGTCACCTGTACACTAACAACCATTAATACTCTGATCTCTGAAATTGAGTAAATTATATAGTGTATATTCACTAACAGATACGCATCTCTTGGAATATATGCACCAAAATATATACCTCTCGTGTATATATCCTTGAGTAAATGTTAATAAATTTACGTTAATAACTATTAAAATTATAAAACCAATAATTTTACTAACATATCTACAAAAAATACGTAATATTGATTTTATTATGAATAAAAAAACAAACCTATAAATAAAGTAGTTTAACCAAGAGAATATTTGTAACATTATTATTCTTCCAAGCTGAAGAGAGAAACACATTAAAGGTGTGTCTATCATTATCTACCATCAGGAAACAGGTTTTATGGAACCTTACCTCGACCTTGAGGAGTAGCTGCTTAGGTCCCAGCACTCGTGTCCAGCTTAAATGTACATCCCCTCAAGGAAGGTTCCTTGATGTTGGTGAGGGGCTCTTGATTTAGGGAATTGGATCTGTGCTCCAGTTCCCCGAATTAAGCCTGAATGCCTTCCACATATCCCCCCCCAGGCGCTGTATAATCCTCCGGGTTTAGCGCTTCCCCCTTGATTATAATAATAATAATTAAATGTACAGCAGCAATACCAGAGGAAGCAGCAGCAGCAGCAACAGCAGTACCAGCAGTACCAGCAGTACCAGCAGTACCAGCAGTACCAGCAGTACCAGCAGTACCAGCAGACGTACCATTACTAACAGCTGCTGCAGCAATAGCGGCATCATCAGTACCGATAACTGCAGCAGCAATAACAGAAATAGTAGCAACAGTAGAGGCAGTGTCAGTAACAGTAGTAGCAGCAGTACCGATAGCTGTAAAAGTAGCAGTAGCAACAGCAGAATCGGCAGCAGCAGCAGAATCGACAGTAGCAGAAGTACTAGTAGTGGTAGAAGCAGCAGCAATAAGGGCATCATTATCATCATCATCATCATCATCATCAGCAGCAGCAGCAGCAGCAGCACAGCAGCAGCAACAGCAGCAGCAACAGCAGCAGCATCATCATCATCATCATCATCATCATCATCATCATCATCATCATCATCATCATCATCAGCAGCAGCAGCAGCAGCAGCAGCAGCAGCAGCAGCATCATCATCATCATCATCATCATCATCATCATCATCATCATCATCATCATCATCATCATCATCATCATCATCATCATCATCAGCAGCAGCAGCAGCAGCAGCAGCAGCAGCAGCAGCAGCAGCGGAGGCAGAGATCATAATGATAAATATGAAGAAATATGTTAAGTATAGAAAAATGACCAGGGTAAAAGAAATGACATACAGTTGTGATGAATTAAATGTATAATTAGATAGATGATAACAAATATTGAAACAAGAAATGGCTATATGTAGTAGAAGAGAATGGTGAATGGTAAACATAAATGAGGGTAATGCAAGCTTGACTAAATTACTGAAACAATGTAGAAACAGTAACATGTCATGGGTAAAAGAGTGATATAAGGTGGCTGAGTTAAAATATGAATTAATTTATAAGTATCTGCAATAATTATTTTGTGTGGAAATGTGCTAAAAGTCAGTATTTAACAGCTTTTGATAAAGACCTGCATTGTATGGGCCAGTAGGCCTTCTGCAGTGGGCCTCCATTCTTATGTTCTGAACCTGGACCATGGACTGGTGGTGGCTGCAGGATGACCACAACATCCTGATTTCAGTATTCGACTTATGGTCAAAAGACAATTGTAACAGGAGAAAGAATAAGGGGAAAGGAAGGTGAAGATCCTAACATCACACAGACTATGTCTGTGTGATGTCTACAATCTAAGGAGATGGGGAGGGGAGGGGCAGAGACCCGTGGCTGTCGTGCAGACTGTCAAGTGCTGGTGTGATCATGAAAGCATCTCTATATTGTGATTTTATATTCTACGGAGGGAGGGGAGTGCATTGATAATGAAAGGCTCTTGATCCAAGGAATTAGATATATTCTTCTATTTCTTGGATCAACCCCCGCCTCTGCTATTCCTTGTACGCTATATGACCATTATTAGTTTAATATCCTCTTCAATGAGTTAAAAATAATAATATTTTTTACTTGAGTAATTAATTCCTAGCCAGCAAGACCCTATTATGTCCACCATTGGAACTAGTACAGAGTTAGTTATCCCCTCAAAGGAAGTTTCTCAATTCTGGTGAGGGGATCTTGATCTTAGGAATTGGATTTGTTCTTCCCTTCCTTGGATGGAGCCTAACTGCCTACCATTTCCCAGGCGCTGAATGATCCCAGTGAGTTTAGGGATCAGGAACCCCCGCAGTTGTCTAATCCTGATTGTTCCATTTCTCTGTAAATGATACAGTGAAGCACTAATTCTCACCTGTCTTTTTCATTCTGTAATATCCAACAGTCTCTTCTTGTCGCTGCTGATCAATATTCCGTATGGCGTTGTCGTATCTACCCTGATTCTCCACTCCTATAGTGTTGTTATGTTCATGTTTTTAGTGTTTATTGTTGAATACCCCTCAGCTACAGGACTAATTTAGTTGCGAACCTAAAGGCCTTAATATTTTCTATGTGCTTTATTGAGTGTGTATTTCACACTGGTACTGGATGCTCTAATTAGACAGACACAGATAGACGGACTGAATCTCGACAGCTGCAATCACAATTAATTGAGTACACACACACACACACACACACAAAGATGACAAAGGAGACCGCAGACGGAGTACAGCCTAAGAGGTCAGAGGCTACAGAACTCACTCAAGGAAAAGAATCCTGGGGTGAGCATCATACCGAGCACATCTCCCGAGACGCACATCATCTAAATAACAGTTGCAGCATACGGGCGCCTGGCAAACCTGAGAATAGCGTTACGACATGTAAGGAGTCATTCACGACACTGTATACCGTATACATCAGGCCAATATTGGAGTATGCAGCACCAGTATGGAAACCACACTTGGTTAAGCACATCAGGGAATTGGAAAAAGTGCAATGATTTGCAAGAAGACTACTTCCGGAGCTAAGGGGTGTATCCTATGGGGAGAGGTTAAGAGCTATCAACCTGATGACACTGGAGGACAGGAGGGATAGGGAGGACATAAAAACGACATACAGAATACTGAAAGGAATTGGCAAGGTGGACAGGGACAGACTGTTTCAAAGATGGGACACAGCAACAATGGGCCACAACTGGAAGTTGAAAACTCAGATGAGTCATAGGGATGTTTGGAAGTACTTCTTTAGTCATAGAGCTGTCAGGAAGTGTAACAACCTGGAGAATGATGTAGTGGAGGCAGGATCCATACATAGCTTTAACAAGGGGTACAATAAACCTCTTGGAGCAGGGATTGGGTAGACCTAGTAGCAGTCAGCGAAGAGGCGGGGCCAGGAGCTATCACCTGATTCCTGCAATTACAAATAGGTGAGTACACACACATCCAAGGGTACACAGACAACGTACAGTGGAGGAATGAAAGGGAAACAACAAAGGCACATCAGAGAAACAAGATACCACTCCTAAAAGATTCTAGAGCAGTAACTGCAAACGTGTTCCCACTTTCATCTACTCGAACATCCAGTCACTAACCTAGTACATAGAGCACCGGAAAATCACCGCTTCACAACGTGAAAACAGAATAAAATGTGACCCTCTGAATAATTATGATTGTAATCTTTATGATTCTCACCATTAAACAGGCAATTAGTAGACTCACAATTTCATCTAGAATTCAGCAGGTTCCATCAGCAGCTAAGAGGATCCCAGGAGCTAAACAATGTTCTCAGTTCTTAAAGTTGTCTCCTTACTTGATTTACACAAAGTGTGTTCACAAACTAAAGAGGCAGTGCTTTCCAGCCACTAACATGTCATAGATTTATAGACATATTATTTTAATCGTCATTTACACACTAATTATTATAATTTGTGTAAAAATTATATGAATTTGCATATTATTCGCGCACACACATTAGCACACACACTAGCACACACACACACACACACACACACACACACACACACACACACACACACACACACACACACACACACACACACACACACACACACACACACACACACACGCACACAGAGGCACACACACAAAATACAGAGAGGAATTGACAAGGTGGACAGTGACAGAATGTTCCAGAGATGGGACACAGCAACAAGGGGTCACAATTGGAAGTTGAAGACTCAGATGAGTCACGGGGATGTTAGGAAGTATTTCTTCGGTCATAGAGTTGTCAGGAAGTGGAATAGTCTGGAGAGTGATGTAATGGACGGAGGATCCATACATAGCATTAAGAAGAGGTATGATTAAGCTCATGGAGAGAGAGTGGACCTAGTAGCGACCATTGAAGAGGCGGGGCCAGGAGCTATGAATCGACCCCTCCAACCACAATTAGGTGAGTATAATTAGGTTAGTACGCACATATATGAAGACGCCAGCAGCGCAGACAGTAACTTTCACGCCCACCAACTATCATCCCTCGAGGGAAGAACGTGATGTAGGGTGGCGAGCAACGTTTTTCAAATTCCCAAGATAGAATTTGGTAACTCCCACCTGACCCTTATGTATAAGCCACGGCGTTCCCGGTACCCTTCAAGCAGCCTCAGCGACCTCATCCCTTACCTCCCTACCTTACCAAAGCCGCATGAACCTTTATCAAGGACCTCGACCCCATTACTTAAACCTCAGGAGATAGTCTTTCCCTCTTAACCCCTCTCCATCTCTCTCTCTCTCTTCCCCCCCCCCCCACACACACACATATTGTGGAAAATATTGTATATATTTTCCAGAAATTCAGTATTTATATGTAAATAGATGGCCATACTGTATTTAATAATATTTATGTCATAGAAAACGGAAAGCCTGCGTCTGCACAGAAGGGACTCGCCATCTTGGGTTTTGAATTTGTATTAGAAACGTTGTAATGGGAAGAATTTTTCGTGCTCTAGAGGTTAAAACTGGATTGACACCTCTCAAATAGGAGGCGAAATTGTTGGATGTGCATTCCTGCATAACTTGAGATATCAGACGACTGGACAAGACAGCTCCAGGAACCTCAGATAAGCTCTCTAGATTTGTGTATAATTCTGGCCAGCATTATTTTCATAAATATAGTTAGTGAGGTTTTTCTGAGTATGATACAACTTAATATCCAGTCAAATTGGTGAGTGATATTAAGATATATTTCCTTCTGTTATGTATATGTGAATTTATATATAATCATTTTTTAATATACAGTCCACAAATTTATATATTTACCAGTATTCCTGGTGTATGTATATTTCATTTAATTAATAGGTCCAGAACAACTTGTGGTTATGACAGTGGTAGGTATCGAAGGAGGACATTTTTTGCGACCTAGGTGTCCCAAATTCCTACTTGTCTATGTAACATTGATAAATAATAATTATCTTTGTTATCATTTACTGTTATGTACATAATTAGTTACATTCAGATAAATGCAATTTTCCACACACACAACACACCACACACACACACACACACACACACACACACACACATATATTATATATATATATATATATATATATATATATATTTATAGATGGGGTTGTAAGAGAAGTAAATGCGAGGGTCTTGGCAAGAGGCGTGGAGTTAAAAGATAAAGAATCACACACAAAGTGGGAGTTGTCACAGCTGCTCTTTGCTGATGACACTGTGCTCTTGGGAGATTCTGAAGAGAAGTTGCAGAGATTGGTGGATGAATTTGGTAGGGTGTGCAAAAGAAGAAAATTAAAGGTGAATACAGGAAAGAGTAAGGTTATGAGGATAACAAAAAGATTAGGTGATGAAAGATTGAATATCAGATTGGAGGGAGAGAGTATGGAGGAGGTGAACGTATTCAGATATTTGGGAGTGGACGTGTCAGCGGATGGGTCTATGAAAGATGAGGTGAATCATAGAATTGATGAGGGAAAAAGAGTGAGTGGTGCACTTAGGAGTCTGTGGAGACAAAGAACTTTGTCCTTGGAGGCAAAGAGGGGAATGTATGAGAATATAGTTTTACCAACGCTCTTATATGGGTGTGAAGCGTGGGTGATGAATGTTGCAGCGAGGAGAAGGCTGGAGGCAGTGGAGATGTCATGTCTGAGGGCAATGTGTGGTGTGAATATAATGCAGAGAATTCGTAGTTTGGAAGTTAGGAGGAGGTGCGGGATTACCAAAACTGTTGTCCAGAGGGCTGAGGAAGGGTTGTTGAGGTGGTTCGGACATGTAAGAGAGAATGGAGCGAAACAGAATGACTTCAAGAGTGTATCAGTCTGTAGTGGAAGGAAGGCGGGGTAGGGGTCGGCCTAGGAAGGGTTGGAGGGAGGGGGTAAAGGAGGTTTTGTGTGCGAGGGGCTTGGACTTCCAGCAGGCATGCGTGAGCGTGTTTGATAGGAGTGAATGGAGACAAATGGTTTTTAATACTTGACGTGCTGTTGGAGTGTGAGCAAAGTAACATTTATGAAGGGATTCAGGGAAACCGGCAGGCCGGACTTGGTCCTGGAGATGGGAAGTACAGTGCCTGCACTCTGAAGGAGGGGTGTTATAGTTGCAGTTTAAAAACTGTAGTGTAAGCACCCTTCTGCAAGACAGTGATGGAGTGAATGATGGTGAAAGTTTTTCTTTTTCGGGCACCCTGCCTTGGTGGGAATCGGCCGGTGTGATAATAAAAAAAAAAAAAATAAATTATTTATATATTATATATATATATGCAATAAGATTCCAGTGAACAGGTGATTTCAAAATATGCAAAACAACCACTCTGAAAGAATAGAGAAATTCAAGCGCTTTCGTGACTACTCACATTAGTTTTGATAATGTGATAGTACGAAAGCGCTTGGAATTTCTCTATTCTTTAGAGTGGTGTTTTGCATATATATATTATATATTATCAATATATATATATATATATATATATAATATAATATATATATATAATATATAATAAATATATATATATATTATATATATTTATATTATATATATATATATATATATATATATATTATATATATATTACATACATATATATATATATATTTACATATATATATATATATATATATATATATATATATATATATATATATATATATATATATATATTTTATATATATACACACACACACAATTGTGTGTAAAGTAATCCCGACAGGCATTTCCTGATGACTTTTGGAATTGCAGCATAAAGTGACGGGTTACTCTTAGTGGCAAGGCCATGTTAGGCTGCTAGGTTAAGTTAGGCTACGCTAGACTACGTTTAGGTATGTTTGGTTCATTAATAAATGTAACCTTATCACAAAAAAAATTGAATAATATTTCAAATATTTTGCTTAGGTTAAAACAATGAAGAATTAATTATCGCTTCAGTGTGACAAATATATGGTATGTAGATTACATTATTTGTTATTTTTGTTCGTCGAGAAGCATTAAACCTGTAGGTTCATACAGCGCGTGTAAAACGTGAGGTAATCTGGTTTGGTCTAAACGTATGAGTTTATAATTCTTGTATTACTCCTATGTAAACTGGATGTCCGGGTATTTACTGATCCCACAGAACGTTATCGGGTTCTCTGGAGGTTGAATTATACTAATCCTTCTATAATTATGTTAATGGAATGTTTTGAGAGCGCCCTCAGCCTTAAGCTATTTTTGGCCTCGCTCCGAAATTTAAACTGACGACAACTTCCTCACTTGAGACGTTCGAATGTTTTACACACGAGCACACGGGAAGACTCATGATGTTACTTAGATTAAGTAAGATTAGTCAGGAAACAGGACAAGTGTTTCCTGACGCGGGTCTTAGTCATATGATGACCCACCGCTGGAGCTTTTGGTCATCTGACCGAGGCTTTTGCTAGTTTACCCCTCCACCCTTTTAAAAATTAAGGTTGCAATTATAACCATTGAGAGTCTAGCGATATTGCTGTCGGAAAGGGTTTAAATGCCTTAGTTGTGTTGTTAGGTGTTAGGTAAAGGATAACCTTACAGACCTACTAACATCTCTGTCAGCTATCGACATGACTTGGTGCACATAGCTAGAGTGAATTTCTAAATACAATACTATATAACATTTTTAATGCGAATTTCGTTGACATAAAAAATTAATTATTGAACTTTAAATACCTCATAGAGTGCAATCTTTGACTTCTAATAAACTTAAAAATATATCATGTTGGTCATTAAATGGTTGAAAAAACAATAGATTCATCAGTTTTTTTTTTTAAGAAAATCTGTCTATTTAAGCATTAGATAAAAGAAGGAAAAGAGGAGACATGATGAACATAAATAAAATATTGAAAGAAGTTACAAAAAGTATACAGACTTTGCTGATTAGCGAACCTAATAATTTCATAATTATTCTTTTATATTTTGGTGATTAAAGTACTGTGGTTTGATCAGAATTTATGGCTAGACCGCAAACTTCTTTTTCCAAGAGCCCGCTACTATATTTATTCACGAAGAATGATTTTTTAGTAATGTGATTGGTTTTTCTCCAGTTTGGATTAAAAAAAAAACACTTATATACATTAGAATATTTAATCTTACACTATCGTATATTACCAGCCATAAGTCGCACGCAGCCATCAGAAGCGAGGCTATACTTTATCTCAAATAATCAGGTTTTTCCTTGACTTCAGCCATAAGACGGAGGGTTATATTTTAATATATGTTGAAAATGGTATAAAATATCGACAAGTTGATGAGTAAGACACATATGCAATAGTTAAGTAACTATTGTTGAAACCTCTCGCCTTCACGGTAGGGGCTTCTTCTGTCATATACAGAGTATAGGGTAAAGGCAACAGAAGTGACGATTTAGAGATAATGTAATCAGTCCATCAACCTTGTAGAAATAGTTTGAGGTTGTCAGTCCTTCAGTCTGGAGAAGAGCTGGGCTCCATAGTCTGTAACAATATGAAGCTGAAGCATGAGAATGAAGTATTAAATACTTTCGAAGGTGCCTTTACCTTATATTCTACATGACTGAGGAAGTCTACCATATAGGCGAAACGTTTCAACAATAAAGATACTCAACTGTTGCACGTGTGTCTTACTCATCGACTTGTCGGTACTTTATGCCATTTCTAACATAACTGCCAGACAGAAACAATCGGTATCTTGGTACTGAGATCATCTTCCACAACCCAGTCACTTACTACTTGTCAGGAGTCAAAAAAGGTTCCAGTTCAGAAGAAATTTGAACCAAATAATTTTCAGAAGGTCAGAGTTGAGGTTTTTCACTGGGTAATAGCTGAATGGGCATTTTTTATATAGTTTGATTATGTTAGGCGTAAACAACAGCAAAATTTCTGGCAGTCAGTCGGAGAGGCTGTTCTTTGGTAATTCCATCCTCTCATCTTTATCCCTTTGTCTAAATGTAATTCATACCTATCTTTCCTCTTTCCTCTCTACATACTATTCTTATTCCATTTCCATCCAACAACCCCTCTTCTCTCTCTCTCTTACCACTTCCTGTCTGTTATTCCTTCCATCTTCCCTCCCAGAGCACTTTCATGGCTAGAACCACTCTTCCGAGAGGGTGAAGGCCTTGGTATCGTGTAGACGTCTCCTGGAGGGTCTCGGAAACAAATTGAGAACTGATTAGCCAATTGGCGAAGCAGCAACGTTATCTCCCTCTGACCTGGCTCTCTGAGGGTAAATGTAGATCGAAGGATGAGGAAAAAGTTAAGATGGGGAGGAATGAATAGGCAGTAAAATGTGAGAGAAAGGTGAAGGTGAGAGCACAGTGAGGCACGGGTCCCAATGTTGAGAAATTCATGATAATTTTCGGTAATTAAATTATTATCACAAGAGAAATGATACAGTCTTGCTCCTGTCATGGTCTCCAATTGCCCACCCAAAAGTGGTATTTATCTTATGGGAGGTAGTTTAATTTTGATGGAAGCTCAGTCCTTGTTTCGATTCTTAAATAATTGAGTAACGTTTACAAATTTCCAGTTGCTTGACAACTAGGCTTCTTATAATTTGTTAAGCCTTTGGGAGGAGTGAGAGAGGCCTGTGAATATTTACAACTGTCAAAATAGTCTCTGCTTTTGTTATGGTGGTTCTTCTACTTCATTAATTTGAGCCTTTTCTTTTAATTCTGCACTCTTCATGACTGCATATGCACTGCTCTTTTCCATTTTTTGTTTAGCATAAATTTTCACCCTTTCTCGGATTTTCTTTTGCTTGGTTGAACCAGCTTGGTGATATTTCGTTTTATTTCCAGTCAAAACTATTGTTAGTTTAGTCTCTTATCATTATTTCATTTTAGCTCATAGAATTTTCTTTTCCTGTGTCCCTTGATCTAAAGTCACCTTTACTATTTTTATTTCTAGTTTATTTTTGTTTGCAAATAACTTCGAGGTCGTTTGTACTGCATTAGTATTCGCCTCTCAACTAATATCGAGTTTAAGGGCTTCAACTAATTTCTTCTGTAACACAAGCAAGCTGTTCATAGCCCAGGAATAAGAGTAATTTCTTATGCAAAATTTTATTAGGAAGACGTCAATAACAAAATTAATTTTATCGGAGATAGAATGTATTGGGTAAAGTATACGCTGGTAAACCAGCGAGCGTCTCGCTGGTGCAGTGAAGTAACCAGAGGCCTCGGTCAGATGACCAAAAGCTCCAAAGGCGGGTCATCATCTGACTAAGACCCGCGTCAGGAAACATTTGTCCTGTTTCCTGACGAACCTTACCTAACATAACCTAACCAGTTTCAATACTACTAGGATAGGCTAGGTTCAGGGCCGCATTAAGGGATGGTTTAGGTAAGGTTCGTAAAGGGCCTACAAAATCTTAATCCGGCTCTGGTTAGGTTAGGTAGGTTAGGTTAAGCTGGCTGCGGTAATTAATACATGGAAGGGGGTTTCGGGGGTGAACACCCCCGCGGCCTGGTCCGTGACCTGGCCTCGCAGTGGATCACGGCTTAATCAACCAAGCTGTTACTGTTGGCCGCACGAATCACACCCCAGCTAGTCAGGTATTGACAAACGAATTCAAATAAATTCCCAAAAACATTGTTTTTTTTTTTCCTAATTTGTACAGAATAAAACTCTTTGTCGCCCAAACAGATGAATATCGCACATTTTCCGTTATAAATATTCGCGATCTCACTGGAGCTCCTAAATTCAATATTTACCCGACTTTTATTTTATTTTACTTTTGTTTTCAACATTTTAATGTTTTTAGAGAACTTTAATAGTTACATAAGGTTGACTTTGCTTTTTTTTAATTGTTATGCATAAAGTGCTATATTTATTTCGGATTTTTTAATAAATCGAAATAAAAAAATTATTAGAGGATTGAAGAGAATTTTAAATAGAATGTAATTGAGAAAAATAAATATCCGAGTAATTCTGGGATTGTTTTAGTTTACCTAGGTAAGACTTTCCCATTTTTTTCAAAAAATTTCCGTTTGCTTTCTCACAAATTTTCGCTTTTTATTCAAAAACACCTTATTCGATCGGCATCAAATATTCAAAACTTGTGTAACGTATCATGGGCAAAATATTTTAGACTATTTACATACGTGGATGCCCTGTGCACAGTGCTGCATAGGCCTGTCCCAATTTTTTTTCGAGTGTGACAGGTGGAGACAGGCTCCTCTGATATGCTTTCTGCTTAAAAATTAGAAAACTCATGTGTCCTACTGAGCAGAAGGTCAATTTAGTTTATAGATACCATTTAACTACTTATAATCTACTTATAATTGTCTTTTTCTCATTAATTTTATATTATCTGCGAATAAAGATCCATCACATTATCTTTTCTGGTATATCATTCTCATATACCAAAAACAGTATTGATCCTAACACCGCTTGTTACTCTTTCACATTCTGACATCTCTTCTCGGATACTCATTTTGACTCCTTCTCATAAGGTACTCTCTGATCCATTGTACCTCATTCCTTGTTATTTTTGCCTGTTACTCAAGTTTTTGCCCGCTGCTCTCTTGTGAGTTACAGTATCAAATGCCTTCCTGTAGTCCACGAATATGTACGTGTGTGAGTTTGTGTATGTGTTAAATGTGCTTGCGTGCACACGTAAATACTTGGGTAGGTACATACATGACGGGGATGAATAGGGAAGTAAGGGAGAGCATGTTAGTAATCACAGGCACCCCGCGCCCCATCACTTACACGCACTCTGGGCCTTCACGTCTGCATTAATTACTAACCTTCTTCACTGTGTACTTCAAATATGTTGGTTGTAAGCAGAGCCGGATTAAGATTTTGTAAGCCCCTGGGCTACAGGTACTGTGAGGCCTCAAGAGATATTTTCAAACGAAAAAAAAATAATCACAACAGTAAACAGTTCATCATATACGTGACGTAATTACATAATATAATTATAAACTTGCAGCAGCAACTGTGAACAATTCACTTATCCTCTGGAGGCCCTCCAGCAGGCGGAGGCCCCTGAGGTGCAACCCCTAAAGCCCACGCCTTAATCCAGCCCTGGTTGTAAGTACTCCCCTGGGGAACACAGGGTTCGCTTTTATGTACCACAAGAAATTAATCTGTTCCGTTATTCTGCTGAGTCACTGTTTCCACCAGCCATCCTCACTCCAGGTGCCACTGACATGATGAGTACTGAATATCTTCTTATATGTTATTTACCTTATTTAGCTTCATCTATCTCGTACCTAAACGGATCTAATATAATCTAAACTATTATTTTTTCTCTAAGTTTAGAAAAGCTTCATAAATTTACTCTGAGAACCGTATAAAAAATGAGTGTGTAAAGAGAGGATAGTTTGATGTATAATATAATACATTTTAATTACCCTACTATGTCATTTTTGACGTTGCACATTTATATAATACGTTCCTTCATTATGCTACTAAGTACACGTCGTTAAGGACTTCCTAATATTTTTTTAGACCGTAACAAAGAATTTTTTCAGCATTATTGTACACAACTAAGGTATTATGATTGTTTGTAAGGTTTTTAAGTTATTAAGCCTGCAATCACACGTACATTAGTCATAAATGTCTCAATCATTAAAATTAAGGTTAAAGCAAACTTTCAGTGTATATTCACTGAGAGAGATATATGTCAAGTGTATGTAGTATTGTACAGGTTTATCTGGCTCTGGTTGTGGAGTTGATAACCTCCAGAGATAGCATTTTTTGTGTTATCATTTTGTTAATAATAATAATAATAATAATAATAATAATAATAATAATAATAATAATAACAATAAAAATAATAATAATATAATAATAATAATAATAATAATAATAATAATAATAATAATATAAATATAATTTAATAATTTAATATTATTATATTTTTATTATTATTATTATTATTATTATTACTGTCATCATCATCATCATCATTATTTATGATACTATTCTTATTATTATCATTATTACATTACTATCACAAAAACATTATTATTATTGTCACAATTATTGTCAAATAATATTATTTAATTATAATTATTATTATTTTAAAGAGTTGAATTTGTTGGGTCATACATCGCCTGAAGGTAACTCTAATTATCGTATTATTATATGACTAAATAAAGTACATGGCAAAGACACAGCGCCCAGGTATGTACATGGCAAAGACACGCGCCAGGTTGTAATGCAAAGAAAAAGGAGGAGTTATTATTATTATTATTTTTATGTATTGTTACTATGAATAACTTAAGGTAGTGAATACTTTATTAATGCCTCCAATAATAACCCACAGTGAGAGACAAAAATCAGGAGAGTTCCGGATTCATGTCTGTTGTATTTCGACCCCATTATCATTATTATTAGTCTTCTTTTTTCTTCTTCTATCTTCTTCTTCTTCTTTTCTTCTTCTTCTTATTATTTATTATTATTATTATTATTATTATTATTATTAGATTATCTATTTATTATTATTATGATACTTTTATGTTGAAATTTCTAAGTCAGTTGGTGTCATTCAGGCGGGAAAAGGTAATGGTGGAGGCTCCGATCCAACGTTGTGTTAAAAGCACGTTACAGACAGAGCAAACTAATTGAGCTCTTCGTTAGCGATTTGGACAGCTCTCTATTGGTAAGCGAAGCTCAATATGAGGGAGATTACTGGATATCATATATGTAGTCATTGGAAAGAGGTCACCATCTTAAATGTATAAAGCAGGTAATTCCAAACTGTGTTAACTAGGTCACTTCAAAGCCGAGTAACATTAAGCTAGCTTCAATTGCCACGATTCACCGATAGTATCTCGGACAATAAATTAATCCATGTAATCCGCTGTAACGATTTAGTAGTCACAAAACAGATACATTGATATATCATCTACTTCGGCGATTAATATCAGCGACTGACGAGGCAGGATGATCTAAAAAGAAAAAAATACGCATGGCTTATGGAGGAAGGATTCTTTTCCGCACTTCAGAATGTTAAGTTGAATTGCACCCGCTAGCGAAAAGAACCCTTGCTAGTCAGACTCATATATATTTTATTTATTATTTTTATATAATAAGATAATATATACTATACTATATATATATTTCTATTATATATATAGATATAAATATATATATATATATATATATATATAGACTATATCTATATTTACTATACTAGATATCTTGATTTCAGAGTGTCAAACACCTCATGGTCTGGTGTTATACAGGCCCTCCCGAGGATGGCCTGACCTGACGATTCAAGGATTGTTCTACGTTATAAAGTTGCCTCTAGAAGACACCCAAGTGGTCTATGTTGGCAAATTCCCTTTATATATGAAGGAGAAAGGGTGTGGAAGAGTCGTTGATTCCTTTGCGCTTCTGATGTCTTCTAGTTGTTCCTGCTGAACCTGTGGTTTTAACGGGGGATTTTTGAAACGTGTTTACAAGGAACATTGTCTTTTCATAGGAAATTGATTCTGTGTTGCAGGTGTATATGTGTAATAATACCGTCTTTCTCGCCTATGTATGATGGAGGTAACGACTGATGTCCTTGACGGAATTTATACGAGTAGTGAAGATTCTCTGTACAAATTCTCATATCTTCAGTTTCGCTCCTGCTATGTAAAAAGGGTTGTTCCGTATATAGAGTACAACCTATTCTCGCTGGCCTTGCTAGTCTGGTCTTTCCTCTGGTTCATAAGACATTAGTAATCGGCAGGTTAAAAACTTGACTAACATCCGATTACAAATCGGATTTCATGTGTTTCTTAAACAGTTGGGGTATACCTGCTAAACATTTGTTTTCTTTTTCTTTTTTAGTTCTTTTGAAAGGTGGTATACTATTTTTCTGGGGTGTTGTTAGAGCTCAACAAGAGGCGGGTTATTCCTTTTTTAAAATGTTAATTAATATTATTAAAACATATTTGAAGATTTTAATGCTCGAACTTGCGTGGATTGTGAAATGTAGAATGTTGAGAAACTAAGTTGATGAACGAACGAAGTTTGATGTCCTAGTAAGTAAATATGCTAGCACTAAGATGTCCCCAGCACTGAAGGTGAGCGAGATTTCAATAGAGATTAAATTTAAGGTTTATTTTCTTGAGGTTTTCAAAAAGCGCTCCTACCTCATCACTGTCGATTAGAATTGAGTCACGTTCTTGGCAATTAGCATGTCTCTGTTTGAAGATTTAAACGGAGTCATTATTACTGATTAAGGAAAATGACTTCCTGGATGATTAGTAAAGGTCGCCGTCAGCGCGAGTTTAATACACGTCACATTCACGGCGATTAACTAAGCTTTATTTTGCGTGGTAAGCACAGCAACACCGCCCCTACCGTTTCAAGAAGAAGCTCTATTCTCGCCTTTTGAGAGTTAAAATAGCTAGTACCTTCTATGGAGGCGCATCTCTCGTATATTATTACACACATGTAAGGCGTCAGCCCCATTAGCGTAGGAACTTTAACAAGATTGTGTTCATTATTTATAACCAGAAGGATGAAGAAGATACCGCAGGCGCCTACCGCCCAGGCCCGTGTCTGATATGTACCGTAGCCGGCACTTAGTGTTACCGTAATCCTCCTGCTGATGGTACTGTAGCCAGGACTGATGTACCGCAGCCTGCCCTGATGTACTAGCTTTGAAAAAAATAACCCAACCTAATAATTCTATTGGATGTTGCTCTACTGCCTTACCTCCAACTCATCGGGCCAACAAGAGGTAGTTCCTGCCCCTGGGAGCTAGGCAAGCGCCCATGTTCAAACACCAGACCCCCATGCTCACTAGGCACTGTGGACGAAGAAGATGCGAAGGTAGTCTCAACTATGAGAAGCAGTAGTAGCGCATTATTAGTTATGTTATCAAACATGACTTATAAACTTTTGGTAACACTAACCGTAAATAAAAAGATGACAATATTGGAATAAATCGTAAGCATCAGCCTCCAAAGCTAAGGCATTCTACCGAAGCAGCAAGATTAAATTTTTTACCTAACTTCGAGCACAGAACGAAACACCTGTCGGCCTTATTAAACGTCTCAGAGTTGTGTATAGCAGTATTTTCTAATCTGGATTTTCACTAGTTCTATGGACTCTCACATACCTCTACTTTAGGGATACTCCTTTTATTGGACTTGGTTATCCTCGTTGTCAACAATCATCCTGTGCGTTTTTTCTGAACAAACGGGAATCCGTTGATTTCATACTGTCCCATATCTTGTATGTATATAATGGTTCATGTTGGATTCAGGTAGGAGGAGAGTGCGTTTAGTGGACTGGTTGATTGAAGGTAGCGAGAGTACCAGGCAACATCTCGTTCTGCAACTTTTTATTAATTTTTTTACATGTAAAAACTAGACTTGACCAGCGATCCGATTCGGTAAATTAATACTGATCAGGTCCAGTGGGTTCTGCATTTTCTCACACTATGGGCATATTGTATTAACACATGTAAAGTGTTTATGCAGCTGTTTTCGAACGGCCTTCTTTTTACATAGTGCTTACGTTAACGGGTAATTTATTCCATTCTGGCTACAAATTCTGTTTGTAAAAAAAAAACTTTACATACATCACAGGGTTCATTCCTAGTTTTTTGAGTTATATTCTGTTTTCAGCGTGTCAAAACCATTCAATATATCAAAGATTGAATGACGTCTCCATAAGTTACCGTTTCTGAGAAAAAAAAAAACAGGGCTTTGAGTTTTTCATTAAAGGTTGTTCCTGGGTACGGGGTCTGACAGATTGTCTCCGTGGCCTCTATATATATTTTCAACCTTATTGTAATTTTGAAGACTAAAACTGGAAGGGATATTCGAGATGCAGTCTATCACGTTTAATATGGAGTCTGGTGTTTCGTGCTCGAAGTTAGGTATAAAAATTTTAATCTTGCTGCTTCGTAGATGCTTATCTTTGAGTGCTTGGAGCTTTACCGATTACCAATATTGTCATCTTTTATTTAGGTTAGTGTTACCAAAAGTTTTGAGTTCATGTTTGAAACATAACTAAAATGGCGCTACTATGCTCACATAGTTGAGACTTACTTTCGCATCTTCGTCACAGTGCCTGTGAGCATGGGGTGGTGTTTGAACAATAGGGCTGCCTAGCTCCGGGGCAGGAACAATCATGTTGGCCCGATGAGTGAGGTAAGGCAGTTGAGAACATCCAATAGAATTATTAGGTTGGGTTTTGTTTTCAAAAGCTAGTACTCAAGCAGGAGGCTGCGGTACATCAGTCACTGGCTAAGTACCTCAGGCAGGGATTACGGTACATAAGTGCGGCTACGGTACATCAGACCACGAGGCTGCGTAGGGGCTGCGGTACTTTCATCTTCTGGTTATAATAATGAACACATTCTTGTAAAGTTCCTACGCTCAATGGGGCTGACGCCTTACCATGGGTGTAATTTATACGAGAGTGCTCCTCCATAGAAGGTACTGGCTATTTTTACCTCAAGGCGGAGATAGTGCTTCTTCTTGACGGTAGTGGCCCCCCCCCCCCCGGTGAAGCTGGCTACCACCAAAATAAACTTTGTTAATCGCGTGAAATGTGACGTGTATTAATCTCCGTGATGGTGACCTTTACTAATCACCAGGAAGGTCATTTTTCTTAATCAGTAATATGACTCGCGTTAATCGTCAGAACAGAGACATGCTAATTGCCAAGAACGTGATAAATTATAATCGACAGGGAGAGTTACTTTTATAGAAAACCTCAAGGAAAATAACTTAAATTTAATTCCTTATTGAAATCTCCTCACCCTCAGTGCTGGCGACATTTAGTGCTAGCATATTTGATTACTAGGACATCTAACTTCGTTTCGTTCATAAACACTAGTTCTTACACATTACATTTCACATCCACGCAAAGTTCGAGCATTAAAATATTCAATTGTTTTTAATAATAATAATTACATTTTAAAAAAGGAATAACCCGCCATCTTGTGAGCTCTACAAACACCCCAGAAAAATAGTAATCCACCTTATCAAAAGAAACTAAAAAAACAAAGAAAACAGGAATGTTACAAGGTATACCAACTGTTAAGAAACAGGGAAATCAATGTGTAATGGATGTTAGTAAGTTTTTTTTTTACCTTTGGCTGATTACTAATGTTTATGAACCAGGAGGAAAGACAGACTAGCAAGCCTGCTAGAATAGGTTGGACTACTATATACAAACAACCCTTTTATAGCAGGCGAAACTGAAGATATGGAGATGTACAGAGAGGGGGAATCTTCCACTAAGCGTATTAAATTCCGTCAGTACTCAGTCGGTACCCTCCATCATACGTAGGGCGAGAAAGACGGATTATATATACACCTGCACACAGAAAGAAATCATTTCCTATGAAAGCAAGTTCCTTGTAAACGTTTCAAAAATATCCCCAGTTAAAAACACAGGTTCAGACGACAACCTAGAAAAGACATCGAAGCGCAAAGGAACAACGGACTCTTCCACACCTTCCTTCATTCATATATAAAGGGAATTCGGCCAACAGACACTTGGGTGTTCTTCTAGGGCAAACTTTATAAGCGAGAAACACCTTGATCGTCAGGCCATTCCATCGGGAGGCCTGGTATAACACCAGGACATGAGGTGTTGACCCTGAATCAAATATATATATTATATATATATATATTATATATATATATATATATATATATATATATATATTTCTATATATCTATATATATATATATATATATATATATAATATTAATATATATATATATATATATATAAATGGTCTGACTTGCAAGGTTCTTTTCGCTAGCCGGGTGCAATTCACTTAAACATTCTGAAGTGGGAAAAAGAATCCTTCTCCATAAGCCATGCGTATTTTCTTATTAGATCATCTGCCTCGTCAGTGCTGATATTAATCGCGAGTAGATGATATATCTAGTATCTGTTGTTGACTAATAAAATCGTTACAGTCGGATTAATGGATTAATTTATTGTGAGATACTAGTCGGTGTAATGGAAGTAGCTTATGTTACTCGGCTTTGACGTGACATCGTCTTGAAAACAGTTGGAATTACCTGCTTTAATCATTTGGTTGACCTCTTTCAATACTACATAGGTGATCTTCAGTAATCTTCCCTCATTTGAGCTTCGCTTTACCAATAGAGGACGTTAATCAGCTACGAGAGTCAATTTAGTTTGCTTGTCTGTATCGTGTTTTAACACACGGTTGGATCGAGGCCTCCACTTACTTTTTGCTGAATGACCCAAACAGGACTTGCATTTCACATAAAAGGTATCATAATAATAATAATAAATAATAATAATAATAATAATAATAATAATAATAATAATAATAAGAAGAAGAAGAAGAAGAAGAAAAGAAGAAAGGAAGAAGAAGGAGAAGAAGACTAATATAATGATAAGTGGGGTCGAAAATACCAGATGAAATCAATCTCCTGAGTTTTGTCTCACTGTGGGTTATTATTTGGGCATTAAATAAGTATTCACTACACTTAAGTTATTCATAGTAACAATTAATAAAAATAATAATAATAATAACAAAGTTATTATTTAAGATACTGAAGATGGAGGACCCACGATTTTATTGGAGAAGCAGCCTTGATGTTATCATTTGATAATGTTTTATGTATTCGGAGGAATTCATATAGATGTACTGGAGTTTGCAGCACAGTACAGTGTACACTGTACACTGTACACTGTACACTGTACAGTGTTACAGTGTTTACGAGATGAACATGACACTGTAAGTGGGATCAACATTTTAAATTAACCAGATTTATTTGACCGGCATCACATGAGACAAAAAAGTAATTCAAAGTTGAATTTGATTGTTTATTAAATTTACAGGTATAGGGAAGTGCTAAAACCTTATGGATCATACAACGCCTGGGAAAGCGAGGCATTCCCCCTTTGGTCCCCCCCCCCCCCACAGAAAGGAAGAGCAGTTTCCATTTCTTAGATAAAAAGGTTTTCCCTCACCGCTATCAAGATATCCCCCTTCTTGAAAATTAAGTTTGGTGGATGGGAATGATTCGTTTAGAGAAGGACTTGCCTAGTATGGGCCAGTAGGCCTGCTACATGTCCCCTATTCGTATGTTATGTAAGCAGTCGCCTGGTGATGGTTCCTGCGTCTTTGGTGTCGAGAAATACCAGATTCCGCTGTGTTTTGTGTTGCCGTCCTTAATTACTCAATGTCTGTCCGACCTTCGACTAATTTAAACTCCCCAGATACGGAATTCTAATAAACGTCTGCCTCGGGAGTGGCTTTAACAAGGCGAAATCCTGAGGGACGAGATGGGAGGAAAACAGGATGGAAAGTAACGGCTTTCCAGGACTAGCACTCGGGCAGGTTCTCTCACGATCGTTTATGAAAAAAAAAAAGGTCTCGTCTAGGGTGAGATCGCCCAGAATTAGCATAAAATAATGTTATAAGCAATAAGAACGTAAACACTTAAGTTGGATTGTTTTAATTTTGTGTAGTCATCTTTGTAAAGAGAACTCCAGGACATAACCAAGGGGCGTATATATGTTGGTAGAATCTTAAGTTTAGGGGACGTGTTGAGTAGCTTTCAAGGTTGCTGCTGACACTACTTAGGGCAAGGAATATTCATGTGTGTCCAGGTTGGCTACAACAACTACAGGCAAGGTCCGTACATGCGTGTCTTGTTGGCTGAATTCACGGCAAGTCAAAATCTGTGCTTGTGTGTCCTGTGGCTTCATTCACTGCCAAGAAAATATGTATACAAGCGTATTCAGTTACTACTTCCTGCAGGTATGGCCTGTACATGCGGGTCCTGCTGGCTACCTCTCTTTTCGGACAAGCTCTAACATGTGTGTCCAATTTATATCAATTACTGGAGGCAAGATCTTGTACATGCGCATCCAAATCCACTACACTCAGTGTAGATACTCTTAATGCTAAGCCGTCTTGTCCGTCGGCCATTACAAAGGCAAGACTTGAATCATAAACTGCAAACACAACACGCAATCTCTGAATGTCCATTGTAAATTACTCTCGCTTCACTTGAAACTCTTCGGCTTACACACAGTGCAAAGGCATGTAGATAGAGTGCATGAAATCATAATTTCTCTGAAAAACCCCATTGAAGTTGACTGCAAAATTTTACCTTTCAATTTAACCCCTCGACTGAGCTGTTGAGTAAAAGGCAGGAAACACTTGGGTCTAATGACGCTATAAACTGTATTCAGGAGGTGCGACTGACACCCAACACGAAAAAAAACGTGTCTTATATTTTCAGTTTATTGCCGTCTTGTCACTAACAAGATCATTCCGATGGGCGTGGGATAATACGTTACTTTTTTCATCCACAGGTGTCCTTTCGCGGCGGCCAGAGGCTGACTCCTCTGCAGCAAAAGGTAGAGCATTGCCTGGAAGGGACTAGGAAAAGTAATCTGGAGATACTTTCATCAGGGTTATCTGCTCATGACAACTGTCAGTAAATTCATAACTGAAAGAAACAAAACCTGGATTTAGAATATCTTTGAGTAGTCAATGTTGTGAGTGAATGTTGTGGGTTCCAGGTACTTGTGAGATCCCTGGGAACTCATTAATGGCCCGGGTGCCTTTTAAATTTAAGGGGCTGTATTGAGGCCTAGGTAAATTGTTGCCACGTAAGGTACACTGTTGCTTTTGAGAGAGATCGTTTGGACATTTGTGAGGGACCGTAGCCAAGGTGTATGCTGCCGCTGGGTTTGCTATAAATTACGGTCTTCATATAATCAGTAAGTGATTATACCTTTTATTGCTTAATATTTATTGTTCGGTAAATTTTTCACTATTATGTGTTTATGGTCTTTGAAAATACGAGTTTCTTACTAGGATTAACTCCGTGGGTTAGATTCCCCACAGCCCCAGTCAGGTCTGCTGATGGATCCCCTGATCAGTGTTGTTATACTGCAGCGAATAGTTCGATGTATTATTAGGAACAATTTTCAGAAATTTAACCATTTTTTCCATATTAAAGACCAAAAGTATATGGTAGTTTCCACTATAATATAAACAGTTTTGGCTGTTGAGAAAATTTGACCGTTATGCTTATTGAGAATTCTCTTAATTTAATTTATTCTCCCATACGCTGAAACGGACCTTTGAAGTTATTTCACTGTGCAGATTTAGAACCAGTCCCTTATATTTTACGGGTGTAAATTATGACAATACCTTTCGCGCCTAAGCTCCAGAGAGTTAAAAAATATGGTGTTCTTAATAATTTAGAAATTTCCAATGAGCAGGAAAGAACAATCATCTGTGCATTCTCAGGCGACGGTCTCGTCCGCGATATCTCAGTCTGGAAGGAATCACTAGTTGGTAAGGTTCGTTGATGAGCAGATTATAACAACTTATAGTAAGCAAGGACGAAGGGAAGACCAAGATGTTTGGGATGTTACCAACTTCATAGTGTGTAATTTTGTAAATATCAGGGGTTTGTGAGTCAGACAGTCATCGATAGTATAATTGCTGCTACAATGGAAGCCCATTGTAGATCTCAATTAATTAAAGGGTATTTTGAATGAGTTAATTAAAGTAAACGAAGACAATGAGAGTTCAGGATGTTAAAAAAAAAAATTGTGCTCTCTTCAATTTTTCTTTCCTTATCCTCTATCTGCTACCACTTTTCAATCAATCCTATTCTCATTCGTAGCAAAAAGAGTTGTGGTTAATTAAATTAAATGTTTTTGCAAGACGTGGAAGGTGTTATATAACGGTTTATTGTGGACAGACGTTCTCTGCACTCTGAGTGGCAATCTACAACACACCTTTAATTATTTCTATCTGAAGCGATTGATGTTGGTATTACCTGAAGGTTGGAAGGATTGTAAAGGATAATGTCAGAACCCCATTTAAAATAGGACACAGAAAAAGGAGAGGAAGATTAAACAGTTTGAAGAGAGAGAGATACTGTCAATCCGATTATTCTTTTTGCAGTTGCTATTGGTTCATTGGGGCTGTTTTCCCACTTATTGTGATTGACAGTAATTTCAATTCACTATCAAGGTGACAGTGAACCACGAGATACATGTTCCTACTGAATATTCGAGTGAGAAAACTATTATTTTGAGTGACTAGACCCAAGTGGAGTGGTAATGGGTTGAGGGTACACTAGTAACACATCATTGTAGATCAAGTGACGTGTTCTTTTACTCTGTAGATCATATAACTGCTCCTGTACTCCGTAGGTAAGGTGACACGTCCTGTACTCCACGTAGTAGTGACACGCTCTGTACTCCACGTGGGTAAGGTGCACACACTCCTGTACTCACGTGGTAAGGTGACATGTCCTGCTATCTCACGTAGGTAAGGTGCATAAGTCCTGTACTCACGTAGGTAAGGTGAAACGCTCCTGTACTCACGTAGATAAGGTGGACACACTCCTGTCTCACGAAGTAGGTGACACGCTCCTGTACTCACGTAGGTTAAGGTGACATGCTCCTGTATCACGTAGGTAAGGTGCATGCTCCTGTACTCACGTAGTAAGGTGACATTGCTCCTGTACTCAGTAGTTAAGGTGGACACGCTCCTGTACTCGTGGTAAGGTGACATGCTCCTGTACTCACGTAGGGTAAGTTGACACCTCCTGTACTCACGTTGTAAGGTGACATGCTCCTGTACTCACGTAGGTAAGGTGACACGCTCCTGTACTCACGTAGGTAAGGTGACACACTCCTGTACTCATGTACGTAGGAGACACGCTCCTGTACTCACATAGTAAGGTGACATGCTCCTGTTCTCCGTAGGTAGTGACACGCTCCTTTACTCACGTAGGTAAGGTGACACACTCCTGTACTCCACGTAGGTAAGGTGACATGCTCTGTATCTCACGTAGAGGTGACATGCTCCTGTACTACTCACGTAGGTAAGGTGAATGCTCCTGTACTCACGTAGGTAAGTGACATGCTCCTGTACTCACGTAGGTAAGGTGACACGTCCTGTTCTCACGTAGGTAAGGTGGACATGCTCCTGTACTCACGTAGGTAAGGTGACATACTCATGTACTCACTAGGTAAGGTGACATGCTCCTGTACTCACGTAGGTAAGGTGACATGCTCCTGTACTCACGTAGGTAAGGTGACATGCTCCTGTACTCACGTAGGTAAGGTGACACGCTCCTGTACTCACGTAGGTAAGGTGACATGCTCCTGTACTCACGTAGGTAAGGTGACATGCCTCCTGTACTCACGTAGGTAGATGACACGCTCCTGTACTCACGTAGTAAGGTGACATGCTCCTGTACTCAGAGTAAACGGTGACATGCCTGCTACTCACGTAGGTAAGGTGACCACGCTCCTGATACTCACGTAGGTAAGGGACATGTCCTGTACTCACGTAGGTAAGGTGGGACACGCTCCTGTATCTTCACGTAGGTAATGCGTGACATGCTCCTGTTACTCACGTAGTGTAAGGTGACACGCGCTCTGTACTCACGTAGGTAATTTTTTTTTATTAAAAAAAAAAAAAAAAAAAAAAAAAAAGGTGACACGCTCCTGTACTCACGTAGAGGAGCGCTGACCACCTTACCTACTGAGTACAGGAGCGTGTCACCTTACCTACGCTGAGTACAGGAGCATGTCACCTTACTACGTGAGTACAGGAGCGTGTCACCTTACCTTACGTGAGTACAGGAGGCATGTCACCTAACCTACGTGAGTACAGGAGCGTGTCACCTACCTACGTGGAGTCACAGGAGCATGTCACCATTACCTACGTGAGTACAGGAGGCATGTCACCATACTACGTGGAGCTGAGTACCAGGAGCGTGTATCTTAACTACGTGAGTACAGGAGCTGTCACCTTACCTTCGTGAGTACAGGAGGCATGTCCACCTTACCTACGTGAGTACAGGGGAGAGTGTACCTTACCTACGTGAGTCAGGAGATGGTCACCTTACTACGTGAGTACAGGTGCATGTCACCTTTCCTACGTGAGTACAGGAGCATGTCCACCTTACCTACGTGAGTACATGGAGTATGTCACCTTACCTACGTGAGTACCAGGAGCATGTCACCTTACCTAGTGAGTACAGGAGCGTGTCACCTTACCTCGTGAGGACAGGAGCATGTCACCTTACCTACGTGAGTACAGGAGCATGTCACTTACCTACGTGAGTAGTTACAGGAGCATGTCACCTTACCTACGTGAGTACAGGAGATGTCACTTACCACGAGAGTACAGGAGTGTGTCACTTACCTACGTGAGTGTAAAGGAAGCGTGTCACCTTTACCTACGTGAGTACAGGAGATGTACACCTTACTATGGTGAGGTACAGGAAGCGTTGGTCACTTAGTACATGAGTACTGGGTGTGTCACCTTACGACGCGAGTAGTTCGGGAGCGTGGTCACCGTACCTACCCGTGAGGTACAGGAGCATGTCACCTTACCTACGTGAGACAGGGCGTGTCACCTTACCTACGTGGAGTTACAGGAGCATGTCACCTTACCTACGTGAGTACAGGAGCGTGTCACCTTACCTACTGTGAGTACAGGAGCATGTCACCCTTACCTACGTGAGTACAGGAGCATGGTCACCTTACCTACGTGGAGTACAGGAAGCATGGTCACCTTAACTACGTGAGTACAGGAGCGTGTCACCTTACCTACGTGAGTACAGGTGGTGTCACTTATTTACGTGAGTACAGGAAGCGTTTCACCTTACCTACCGTGAGTACAGGGCTTATACCTTACCGCCGTGAGTACAGGGAGCATGTCACCTTACCATACGTGAGTACTGGAGTGTGTCACCTTACCTACGTGAGTACAGGAGCGTGTTCACCTTACCTAAGTGAGTACAGGAGCGTATGTCACCTTACTAAGTGAGTACAGGAGATTTATATGATATACATGAGTAAAAGAACACGTCCTTGATCTACATTCAAAGATGTGTTACTAGTGTACCCCTCAGACCATTACCACTCCAACTAGGGTCTAGTCACTCAAAATAATGAGTTCCTTACTCGATATTCAGTAGGTAACCCCCCCTGGTATATCGTGGTTCACTGAGCACCTTGATTAGTGACTTTAAATTACTGTCAATCACAAAATAAGTGGGGAAAACAGCCCAACGAGCGGGTCAATAGGCAACTGCTAAAAGAATAATCGATTTGACAGTATCTGCTCTCTCTTCAAACTGTTTATACTTCCTCGTCTTTTTTCTCGTTGTCCTAGTTTTAAATGGGGTCAGAACATTATCCTTTACAATCCTTCCGAACCTTAGGGTATTACCACATCAATCGCTGCAGATAGGAAATAATAAATAATTAAGGTGTGTTGTAGATTGCCACTCAGATGTGCAGAGACGAAACGTCTGTCCACAATAAACCTTTATATAACACCTCCACGTCTTGCAAAAACATTTACTTTAATTACCAAACTCTTTTTGCTACGGAATGAGAATATAGGATGATGAAAAGTTGGTACAGATAGAGATAAGGAAAGAAAGAAAAATTGAAGAGAGCACATTTTAACATCAGATCTCTCATTGTCTTCGTTACTTTAATTTTATCATTCAAAATACCCGTTAATAATTGAAGATCTACAAGTGGGTTCCAATTTTGTAGCAGCATTTATACTATCGATGACTGTATGACTCACAAAACACCTCTGATATTTACAAAATACACACTTATGAAGTTGGTACATTCCAAACAGCTTGGTCTTCCCTTCGTCCTTGCTTACTATAATTGTTATATCTGCTCAGTAATAACGACCTTACCTAACTAGTGATACCTTCCAGACTGAGATATCGCGGGAACGAGACCGACGGCCTGGATGAATGCACAGTTGATTTTTTTCTTTCTGATCTATGAAAATTTCTAAATTAGTAAGAAAACACCATAATTTTTTTACTATCTGGGAGCTTAGGCGCCCGAAAGGGATTTCATAATTTTTACCACCCGGAAAATATAAGGGACTGGTTCTAAATCTGTCACAGTGATGAAATAACTTCAAAGTCGTGCGTTAAGGGTGCATAAATTAAATTAAAGGAGAAACTAAATAAGCATAACGGGTTCCAAAATCTATTTCATCTCAACAGCCAAAACTGTTTTATATTATAGTGGAAAACTACCATAGGACTTTTGTCTTTAATATGGAAAGGAAATGGTTAAATTTCTGAAATTGTTCCTAAGTAATACATCGAACTATTCGCTGCAGTAATAACAAACACTGATTCAGGGGGATCCATCAGCAGACCTGACTGGGGCTGTGGGGAATCTAAACCCACGGAGTTAATCCTAGTAAGAAACTCGTATTTTCAAAGACCATAAACACATAAGAGTTAAAAATTTACCTACGAACAATAAATATTAAGGCAATAAAAGGTATAATCACTTAGCCTGATATATGAAGACCTGTAATTTTAGCAAACCCAGGCAGCATACACCTTGGCTGACGGTCCTCACTAATGTACACAAACGATCTCTCTCAAAGCATCAGTGTTTACCTTACGTGGCACAATTTACCTAGGCCCTCAATACAAGGCCCCTTAATTTAATAGGCTCCCGGGGGGGCCTATTACATTGAGTTCCCAGGGCTCTCACAAGGTACCTGTGAACCCTCACAACATTCACTCACAACATTAACTACTCAAAGGATATTCCAGGGTTTTTTCTTTCAGTTAAAATTTCTGACAGTTGCATGAGCAGATAAGCCCTGATGAAAGTATGTCACCAGATTAATTCCTAGTCCCTTCCAGGCAATGCTCTAACTTTTGTGCAGAGGGGTCAGCCTCTGGCCGCCGCGAAGAGGGACAACCTGTGGATGGAAATAAAGTACGTTATTATCCCACTGCCATCGGGAAGTGTCTTGTTTAGTGACAAGACGGCAAATAAACTGAGAAATATAAGACCACGTTTCGTGTTGGGGTGTCAGTAGCCCTACTTAGAATACAGTTTATGCGTCTTAGGACCCAAGTGTTTCCTGCCTTCTTTACTCAGCAGCTCAGCGGAGGCGGTTAAATTGAAGGTAAAATTTTGAGTCAAACTTTCAATGGGTTTTCAGAGAATGATGATTTCATGCACTCTATCTACATGCCTTTGCACCATGTGTGTAGCCGAAGAGTTTCAGTGATGGCGAGTGTAATTTACAAATGGATCATTACGGAGATGCGGTGTTGTGTATTGCTGTTTATGATTAAGTCTTGCCTTCTGTAATGCCGGAAGGACAATCAGAAGAACGGGAGAACCTTAGACCATTATAGAGAGTCATCTACATGAGTGTAGTGGATTGGATGAGCATGTACAGATCTTGCCTCCAGTAGTTGCATATAAATGTTGGACAACATGCTATAGACGCTTGGGGTCCCGATAAGAGTGTAGCCAGCAGGACACGCATGTTAAGGCCATACCTGCAGTGAAATGTACGGTAACTGAATTACGCGTTGTCTATACATATATTTTCTTGCAAAGTGAATGAAGCCAGCAGGACACACATAGCAGGAGATTTTGACTTGCCGTGAATTCAGCCCAACAAGACACGCATGTTACGGACCTTGCTGTAGTGTTTGAAAGCCAACTGGGACACACATGAATATTCCTATGCCCCTAAGTAGTGTCTGCAGCAACACTTGAAAAGCTACCTCAACCACGTCCCCTAAACTTAATTCTACCCAACATACTATACAGCCTTGGTTATGTCTGGAGTCTTCTGTACAAGAGTGATCATTCACAAATTAAACACATCCAACTTTAAAGTGTTTACGATCTTTTGATTATAACATTATTTATTGCAAATTCTGGTCTGATCTCACCACTAGATCGAGACCTTTTTTTTTTCATAAAACGATCGGATTTTGAAAACTGACGAGTGCTAGTCCTGGGGAAAGCCGTTACTTTCCCATATCTGTTTTCCCCATCGGGCGCCTCAGGATTTCGCCTCTTGTGTAATGCAACTCCCGAGGGGGCGTTATTAGAATTCCGTATCTGGGGATGGTGACAATTTAGTCGAGAGTCGTATACAGACATTGAGTAATTAAAGACGCACACAAAACATCAGCCGGACCTGGTATTTCTCGGACACCAAAAGACGCAGGAACCATCACCAGGCGACAAGCTTCATAACATACGAATAGGGAGGGACACTGTAGCAGGCCTACTGGCCCATACTAGGCAAGTCCTTCTCAAAACGAGAATCATTCACCCATCCACCAAACTTACTTTTTCAAGAAGGGAGATATCTGATAGCGTGTGTACCGACGAAAACCTTTTTATCTAAGAAATGGAAACTTGCTCATTCCTTTTTTGGACCAGTAAATGTTATTCCTCGCTTTTTCCAGGCGTGTATGATCCAGAAGGTTTTAGCACTTCCCTATACCTGTAAATTTAATAAACAATCAAAATCAACTTTGAATTGTACTTTTTTGTCATCATGTGATGCCGGTAAAATAAAGTATGGTTAATTTAAAATGTTGATCATTACAAGTGTCTTCGGTTTCATGTTCTCTCGTAGACATGTTACACTGTACAGTGATACATGTACAGTGTACCAGTGTACACTGTACTGTGATGTCAAACTCGTCTCTATATGAATCCCGTAATACATAAAACATATCAAATGAAACATCATGGTGCTTTCCCAATAAATCGTGGGTCTACATCTTCAGGTATATTATATAATTGTTATTATTATTATTATTTTTATGTATTGTTACTATGAATAACTTAAGGTAGTGAATACTTTATTAATGCCTCCAATAATAACCCACAGTGAGAGACAAAAATCAGGAGAGTTCCGGATTCATGTCTGTTGTATTTCGACCCCATTATCATTATTATTAGTCTTCTTTTTTCTTCTTCTATCTTCTTCTTCTTCTTTTCTTCTTCTTCTTATTATTTATTATTATTATTATTATTATTATTATTATTAGATTATCTATTTATTATTATTATGATACTTTTATGTTGAAATTTCTAAGTCAGTTGGTGTCATTCAGGCGGGAAAAGGTAATGGTGGAGGCTCCGATCCAACGTTGTGTTAAAAGCACGTTACAGACAGAGCAAACTAATTGAGCTCTTCGTTAGCGATTTGGACAGCTCTCTATTGGTAAGCGAAGCTCAATATGAGGGAGATTACTGGATATCATATATGTAGTCATTGGAAAGAGGTCACCATCTTAAATGTATAAAGCAGGTAATTCCAAACTGTGTTAACTAGGTCACTTCAAAGCCGAGTAACATTAAGCTAGCTTCAATTGCCACGATTCACCGATAGTATCTCGGACAATAAATTAATCCATGTAATCCGCTGTAACGATTTAGTAGTCACAAAACAGATACATTGATATATCATCTACTTCGGCGATTAATATCAGCGACTGACGAGGCAGGATGATCTAAAAAGAAAAAAATACGCATGGCTTATGGAGGAAGGATTCTTTTCCGCACTTCAGAATGTTAAGTTGAATTGCACCCGCTAGCGAAAAGAACCCTTGCTAGTCAGACTCATATATATTTTATTTATTATTTTTATATAATAAGATAATATATACTATACTATATATATATTTCTATTATATATATAGATATAAATATATATATATATATATATATATATAGACTATATCTATATTTACTATACTAGATATCTTGATTTCAGAGTGTCAAACACCTCATGGTCTGGTGTTATACAGGCCCTCCCGAGGATGGCCTGACCTGACGATTCAAGGATTGTTCTACGTTATAAAGTTGCCTCTAGAAGACACCCAAGTGGTCTATGTTGGCAAATTCCCTTTATATATGAAGGAGAAAGGGTGTGGAAGAGTCGTTGATTCCTTTGCGCTTCTGATGTCTTCTAGTTGTTCCTGCTGAACCTGTGGTTTTAACGGGGGATTTTTGAAACGTGTTTACAAGGAACATTGTCTTTTCATAGGAAATTGATTCTGTGTTGCAGGTGTATATGTGTAATAATACCGTCTTTCTCGCCTATGTATGATGGAGGTAACGACTGATGTCCTTGACGGAATTTATACGAGTAGTGAAGATTCTCTGTACAAATTCTCATATCTTCAGTTTCGCTCCTGCTATGTAAAAAGGGTTGTTCCGTATATAGAGTACAACCTATTCTCGCTGGCCTTGCTAGTCTGGTCTTTCCTCTGGTTCATAAGACATTAGTAATCGGCAGGTTAAAAACTTGACTAACATCCGATTACAAATCGGATTTCATGTGTTTCTTAAACAGTTGGGGTATACCTGCTAAACATTTGTTTTCTTTTTCTTTTTTAGTTCTTTTGAAAGGTGGTATACTATTTTTCTGGGGTGTTGTTAGAGCTCAACAAGAGGCGGGTTATTCCTTTTTTAAAATGTTAATTAATATTATTAAAACATATTTGAAGATTTTAATGCTCGAACTTGCGTGGATTGTGAAATGTAGAATGTTGAGAAACTAAGTTGATGAACGAACGAAGTTTGATGTCCTAGTAAGTAAATATGCTAGCACTAAGATGTCCCCAGCACTGAAGGTGAGCGAGATTTCAATAGAGATTAAATTTAAGGTTTATTTTCTTGAGGTTTTCAAAAAGCGCTCCTACCTCATCACTGTCGATTAGAATTGAGTCACGTTCTTGGCAATTAGCATGTCTCTGTTTGAAGATTTAAACGGAGTCATTATTACTGATTAAGGAAAATGACTTCCTGGATGATTAGTAAAGGTCGCCGTCAGCGCGAGTTTAATACACGTCACATTCACGGCGATTAACTAAGCTTTATTTTGCGTGGTAAGCACAGCAACACCGCCCCTACCGTTTCAAGAAGAAGCTCTATTCTCGCCTTTTGAGAGTTAAAATAGCTAGTACCTTCTATGGAGGCGCATCTCTCGTATATTATTACACACATGTAAGGCGTCAGCCCCATTAGCGTAGGAACTTTAACAAGATTGTGTTCATTATTTATAACCAGAAGGATGAAGAAGATACCGCAGGCGCCTACCGCCCAGGCCCGTGTCTGATATGTACCGTAGCCGGCACTTAGTGTTACCGTAATCCTCCTGCTGATGGTACTGTAGCCAGGACTGATGTACCGCAGCCTGCCCTGATGTACTAGCTTTGAAAAAAATAACCCAACCTAATAATTCTATTGGATGTTGCTCTACTGCCTTACCTCCAACTCATCGGGCCAACAAGAGGTAGTTCCTGCCCCTGGGAGCTAGGCAAGCGCCCATGTTCAAACACCAGACCCCCATGCTCACTAGGCACTGTGGACGAAGAAGATGCGAAGGAAGTCTCAACTATGAGAACATAGACGCATTTTAGTTATGTTTAAAACAAAAATTAAAATTTTTGGAAACACTAACCGAAATAAAAGAACAAATTGGAAAAAATCTAAGCATCAGCCCCAAAGCAAGCATCTACGAAGCAGCAAGTTTAAAATTTTTTACCTAACTTCGGCACGAAAAACACCGCCCATTAAACGTAAATAGACTGCACCGAAATCCTTCCATTTTTTGTTTTCAAATACATATAAGGTGAAATATATTATAGAGGCCACGGAGAAAAATCTGTCAGCTCGTACCCGGGAAAAAACCCTTTTAATGAAAAACTCAAAGCACTTTTTTTTTTTTTTTCTCAAAAAAACGGTAACTATATGGAGACGTCATTCAGATCTTGGATAATTGAATTTTTTGACACGCGAAAAATGAATATAACTAAAAAAAACTGGAATAAACCCGGGGATGTATGAAATTTTTTTTTTTTTCAAACAGAATTGTAGCAGAAGGATAAATTACCCGTTAATGAACCTATAAAAAAGAAGCCGTTCGAAAAACAGCTGCTAAACTTTTTACAGGGTTTTTAGATACAATATCCTTGTGTAAAAATGCCAAAACCCACGGACCTGATTCATTTTAATTTACCAAACGAGATTGTGGTCATCTATTTTTACTTTAAAAAAAAATTAAAAAAAGTTGCAGAAGGAGTGTTGCCTGGAACTCCTACCCAATCAACCAGTCACAAAACCCCTCCCTCCTACCCTGAACCAAAGAACCATTATATCATACAAGAGATGGACGTATAAATCAACGGATCCCGTTTTGTTCAAAAACGCACAGGAGTTTGGTTGACAACGGGGAAAAACCAAGTAAAAAAGGAGTACCCCTAGAAGTGGGGAAGTGAGAGTCATAGAATAGTGAAAATCAGAATAGAAATACTGCTATACAAATCTGAGAAATTCTGTAGTTAAGATAGCAGTGCCATTTTGGAGGTATTTTTAAGTTAATTCTTCCACCATTCCATTTTTCCCTGAAAATTTTAAACCCAGTTTTTCAATTTTGGTACATATATCTTTTCCACTCCAATTCATGCGGGCAGGGGGCGGAGGGCGGGGAGACAGCCTTTGCTTTTCTTTCTTTGGGCAAAAAGCCCTAAAAAAATACACGATGCCCTTAATCGGGATTAATGTAAATAGTTCTTTTTAGCAGAAGTGCAGAGGCTTGCAAGTTCATACCGGGGCGCTGTGCTTTGCCATGTACACACCTGGGCGCTGTGTCTTTGCCATGTACATACCTGGGCGCTGTGTCTTTGCCATGTACACACCTGGCGCTGTTCTTTGCCATGTCATACCGGGGCCGTGTCTTTGCCATGACAACCTGGGGGGGTGTGTCTTTGCCAGTAACACCTGGGGCTGTGTCTCCCAGTACACACCTGGGCGCGTGTTTTTGCCATGTACACCCTGGGCCGTGTTTTTTCCCTTTTAATACCTGGGCGCTGTGTCTTTGCCATGTACATCCCGGGGCGCTGTTCTTCGCCATGTACATACCGGGCCGTGTCTTTCCCCATGTACACACCGGGGCCTGTGCCTTTGCCAGTACATACCTGGCGCGGTCTTTCCCATGTACACACCTGGGCGCTGTGTTTTTCCCCATTGTCACCCCTTTGGGCGCTGTGTCTTTGCCATGTACATACCTGGGCGCTGTTCTTTGCCTGTACCACCGGGGCGCTGTGTCTTTGCCATGTACACACCGGGCGCTGTGTCTTTGCCATGTACACACCGGGGCCTGTGTCTTGCCATGACAAACCTGGGCGCTGTGTCTTTGCCATGTACATACCGGGGCGCGTGTCTTTGCCATGTAAACCGGGGCGCTGTGTCTTTGCCATGTACATACCTGGGCGTGTGTCTTTGCCATGTACATCCCGGCCTGTGTCTTTGCCATGTACATACCTGGGCGCTGTGTCTTTGCCATGTACACCCCCGGGCCTGTGCATTGCATGTACATCCCGGGCCGGTGTCTTTCCCCATTTACACACCTGGGCGCTGTGTTTTTTCCTGTACCAGGGGGGGCGCTGTGTTTTTGCCATGTAAAACCGGGGCGCTGTTTTTTTGCCATGTACTACCGGGGCGCTGGCCCCTTTCCATGTAAAACCCGGGGCGCTGTTCTTTGCCAGTACATCCCTGGGCGCTGTGCTTTGCCATTAATACCCGGGCGCGTGTCTTTCCCATGACATACCGGGCGCGGTTTTTTTTGCCATGTACATCCGGGCGCGTGTCTTTGCCATGTACATACCTGGGCGCGTGCTTTGCCAGTACATCCCGGGGCCTGTGTCTTTGCCATGTACACACCGGGGCGCTGTGCTTTGTCATTACACCCCGGGGCGCGTGTTTTTGTCATGTACAACCTGGGCCGTGTCTTTTTCATTACACCCGGGGCGCTGTTCTTTGTCTGACACCCTGGGCGCTGTTCTTTTCAGCCCAACCGGGGGCGCTGTGCTTTGCCATGTACATCCCGGGGCGCGTGTCTTTGCCATGTACAAACGGGGCGTGGGGGTTTTTTCCATGTACAACCTGGCCTTTTTCTTCGCCAGTACATACCTGGGCGCTGTGTCTTCCCATGTACACACCTGGGCGCTTTTCCCTTTGCCATGTACATACCGGGCGCGTGTCTTTGCCATGTACATACCTGGGCGCGTGTCTTTGCCGAAAACCGGGGCGCTGTGTCTTGCCATGACTTTATTTGTCAATAAAAAACGATAATTAAGTTACCTTCAGGCGATGTAGACCCAAAAAATTTAAACCTTAAAAAATAATAAATTATAATTAAATAATTTTTAATTTTACAAAAATTTTGCAATAATAATAATGTTTTTGTGATAAAATGTAATAAATGATAATAATAAGAAAGTAAAATAAAAAAATGAGATGATGATGATGACAATAAAAAATAAAATAATAATAATAAAATAATAAAATAATAAAAAAAAATAAAAATAATAATAATAAAATAATAATATTATTTTAAAATTATTTAAATTTTTTTATAATTTTTATTATTTTAAATATTATTTTTTATTATTGTTTTTTTATTATTATTATTATTATTATTATTTTAATTTTTATTTTTATTTTTATTATTAAACAATAATGAAACACAAAAAATGCTACTCTGGGGGTTTCAACTCCACAACCAGAGCTAGATAAACCCCGTACAATACAAAACACTTTACATTATCTCCTAGGGAATATACACTGAAAGTTTGCTTTAACCTTAATTTTAATGATTTAAAACTTTATGATAAGTACGTATTGCAGGTTAAAACTTAAAAACCTTACAAACAATCATAATACCTTGTTGTGTACAAGAATCGAAAAAATTCTTTGTTACGGGCAAAAAAAAAAATTAGGAAATCCTTAACGACGTGTACTTAGTAGCATAAAGAAGGAACGTTTATATAAAGGCAAAGTCAAAAAAAGACGTAGTGGGGGAATTTAAAATGTAAAATATTAACATCAAACATCCTCTCTTTTTAACCATTTTTTAACGGTTCTCAGGTAAATTTATGAAGCTTTCCTAACTTTAAAAAAAAAATAAAGTTTAGATTTATTGATCCGTTTTGGGACGAGATAGATGAAGCTAAAAAGTAAATAACATAAAGGTATTATACTCATCAGTCGGGGCACCTGGGGGTGAGGAGGGGTGGAAACGGATCAGCAGAATAACGGAACAGATTAAATTTCTTTTGGTACATAAAGCGAACCCGTGTTCCCCCGGGGGGGTACTTACAACCAGGGCTGGGTTAAGGCGTGGGTTTAGGGGTTCACCCAGGGGCCTCCGCCTCGGGAGGCCTCCAGAGGATAATGAATTTTTCCAGTTTCTGCTGCAAGTTTATAAATTATATTATGTAATTACTCACGAATGATGAACTGTTTACTGTTGAATTTTTTTTTTCGTTTGAAAAATCTCTTGAGGCCTCACGTCCTGTACCCAGGGGGCCCACAAAATCTTAATCCGGGTCGCTTTTAACCAAAAATTTGAAGTACACAGTGAAAAAGGTTTGTATTAGCAGACTGAAGGCCCCCCGAGTGCGTGTAAGTGATGGGGCCGGGTGCCCCCTGATTACTAACATGCTCTCCCCTTTCTTTCCCCATTCATCCCCGTCATGTAGTCCCCACCCAATATTTTACGTGGCACCAAGCACCTTTTAAAACAAAAAACAAAAACCCCACACGTACAAATCGTGGACTCAGGAAGGGATTTGATACTGTACTCAAAAGAGAGCAGCGGGGAAAAACTTTAGTAACAGGCAAAATAACAAGGAATGAGGTACAATGGGTCAGAGAGAACCTTAGAGAAGGGGTCCAAATGAGTATCCAGAAGAGATGTCAGAATGGTAAAGAGTAACAAGCGTGTTTTGGACAATAAGTTTTTGGTTATGAGAAAAATTTTACCAGAAAAGTAAAGTGATGGATCTTTATTCGCAGATAATATAAAATTAATGAGAAAAAACAATTATAATAGATTATAATATTAAATGGTATCATAAACTAAAATTGACCTTCTCTCGTAGGACCTGAGTTTTCTAATTTTTAAACAGAAAGCATACAAGGGCCTGCTCCACCTGTCCACTCGAAAAAAAATTGGGGCAGGGCCCATGCAGCACTGTGCACAGGGGACCCGTATGTAAAAGTCTAAATATTTTGCCCATGATACGTTAACAAGTTTTGAAAATTTTGAACCATCGAATAGGTGTTTTCGAAAAAAAAGCGAAAAAATTTTGAGAAAGCAAACGGAAAATTTTTGAAAAAAAAAATGGGAAAGTCTTACCCAGGAAACAAAAAAACCCCAAATTTTTGGATATTTATTTTTCTCAAATTAATTCATTAAAAATTTTCTTCAATCCTCTAATATTTTTTTATTTCGATTTATTTTAAAAAAAAACCCAAATAAAATAGCACTTTAGCATAACAATTAAAAAAAAAAAAAAGTCAAACCCTTTCGTAACTATTTTAATTCTTAAAAACATTAAAATTTGAAAAAAAAAAGAAAATAAAATAAAAGTCGGGGGAAAATTGAATTTAGGAGCCCAGTTAGATCGCGAATATTTATAACGAAAAATTTCGATATTCATCGTTTGGGCGACCAAAGAGTTTTTTTTCTGTACAAATTAGGAAAAAAAAAAAAAGTTTTGGGAATTTATTGAATTCGTTTGTCATACCCGACAACGGGGGTGTATTCGTGCGGCCAACAAAACCCGCTTGGGTTTATTAAGCCGTGATCCACTGCGAGGGGAGGTCACGGACCAGGCCGCGGGGGGTTTTTCCCCCAAACCCCCTTTCCCGTATTAATTACCGCAGCCAGCAAAACCCAACCTACCTAACCTAACCCGAGCCGGATAAGATTTTTAGGGCCCCCACGAACCTTACCAAAAAAATTTCCCCTTTAAAGCGGCCCCGAACCTAGCCCATCCCCCGTATATTTAAACTGGGTTTCTCACTGCACCCGCGAGACGCTCGTGGTTTAACCCCCCCCCGCGTAATTTACCAATAATTCATCTCCGATAAATTAATTTTGTATTGAGTCTTCCTAAAAAATTTTGCATAAAAATTACTCTTATTTTCCCGGCTATGAACAGTTGCTTGTTTTACAGAAACGAAAAAAAAAAAGAAGAAAATTAAATTTGAAGCCCTTAAAAATCGATATTAGTTGAGAGGGGAATACAAAGCAGTACAAAAGACCTCGAAAATTTTTTTTGCAAAAAAAAATAAACTAGAAATAAAAATAGTAAAGGGAAAATTGATCAAAGGGGGCACAGGAAAAGAAAATTCAGGCTAAAATGAAATAATGATAAGAGACTAAATAACAATTTTGACTGGAAATAAAACGAAATTCACCAAGCGGTTCAACCAAACAAAACAAAAACCGAGAAAGGGTGAAAATGGAAAAGAGCAGGGAAAATGCAGTCATGAAGAGTGCAAAATTTAAAAAAAAAGGGTCAAAATTTAATGAAGAAAAGAAAACCCCCATAACAAAAGCAAGACATTTTTACAGTTGTAAAAAATTCACAGGCCTTTCTCACTCCTCCCAAAAGGGTTAACAAATTATAAGAAGCCTAGTTTTCAAGCAACGGAAATTTGGGAAACGTTCTCAATTATTTAAAATCGAAACAAGGACTGAGCTTCCATCAAAATTTTAAAAATCTCCCATAAGAAAATACCCTTTTTTGGGGGGCAATGGGACCATACAGGAGCAAGACTGTACATTTCTCTTTTGATATAATTTTTAATACCGAAAATTACATGAATTTCCAACATTGGGGCCCTTCCCCTGTGCTCTCACCTTCACCCCTTTTCCACATTTTTCTGCCTATTTTATTCCTCCCCATTTTAACTTTTCCTCATCCTTCCCTCTAATTTACCCCAGAGACCGGGTCAAGGGAGATAACGTTGCTGCTTCACCTTGGTAATCAGTTCTCAATTTTTCCGAGACCCCCGGGAAAACGTCACACGATACCAAGGCCTTCACCCCCTGAAGAGGGGTTCTAGCCATGAAATCTCTGGGAGGGGAAATGGAAGGAAAAACGACAGGAAAAGAGGTAAGAGAGAGAGAGAAAAAGGGTTGTTGGATAAAAAGGGAATAAGGATAGTATGTAGAAGGAAAGGGGAAAGAAGGTATAATTACACTAGACAAAGGGATAAAAATGAAGGATAATTTTCCAAAGAACGCCTCTCCATTGACTGGCCCGAAATTTTGCTGTTGTTTCGCCCAAAACAATCAAACTAATAAAAATTGCCCCCTTCCGCTATTACCCATGAAAAACCTCAACTCTGACATTCTGAAAAATTAATTGGTTTAAAATTTTTTCTGAAATGGAAAACCCTTTCTTTATCCTGAAAGTGTAAGTGACTGGGGGTTTTGGAAATGATCTCAGTACCAAGATCCGATTGTTTCTGTTGGCAGTTTGTTAGAAAAGGGATAAAAACCCACAAATTCGATGAGTAAGACACACGTGCAACAGTTTTAATCTTTTTTGTTGAAACTTTCGCCTATATGGTAGACTTCCTCATTCAGTGAATAAAAGGAAAAGGCACCTTCAAAGTTTTTAATACTTCATTCTCATGCTTCAGCTCATATTGTTACAGACATGGAGCCCAGCTCTTCCCAGACTGAAGGACTGAAAACCTCAAACTATTCTAAAGGTTAAATGGACTGTTAATATCTCTAAATCGCCCCATTCTTTTGCCTTTCCCCTTACTCTGTAGATGACGAAAACCCCCTCCCCGTGAAGGCAAATTTTTCAACAATATTACTTAACTTTTGCATATGTGTCTTACCATCAACTTGTCGTTTTTTAAACCTTTTTCAAATATATTAAAATATAACCCTCCGTCTTTGCTGAAGTAAAGGGAAAAAACCCTGATTTTTGAGATAAAGTAAGCCCGCTTCTGAGGGGTCGTGCGACTTATGGCGGTAATTACGATAGGAAGATTAAATTTTTCTAATGAATAATTTTTTTTTTTTTTTTTTTAACCAAAACGAAAAAACCAGTCCATTACTAAAAAAACATTTTTCGTGAATAAATATGGGTACGGGCTCTTGGAAAAAAGAATTTGCGGTTAGCCATAAAATTTTGATCAACCACGTACTTTAATACCAAAAAATAAAAGAAAAAATTTTTTAAAATTTTTAGGTTCGTAATCAGCAAAATTGATACTTTTTTTAATTTTTCAAATTTTTTTATGTTCATCATGTCTCCTCTTTTTTCCTTTTTTTATTTTAATGCTTAAATAGACGATTTTTTTAAAAAAAAAAAAACTGAGAAAACTATTGTTTTTTTCAAACCTTAATGACCAACATGATTATTTTTTTTTAAATTTATTAGAAGTCAAAGATGACTTACGGGGGTATTTAAAGTCAAAAATAATTTTTTTTTTGTCAACGAAATTCGCATTAAAAAGTTATATAGTTTGTATTTAGAAATTCACTCTACTAGTGCACCAAGTCATTCGATGCGACCGAGATGTTTAGGTCTGTAAGGTTATCCTTTACCCAACACCTAAAAACACAACTAAGGATTTAAACCCTTTTCCCACAGCAAAATTCCTAGATCTCAAAGGTTATAATTGCAAAACCTAATTTTTTAAAAAAGGGGGGAGGGGAAACTAGCAAAACCCCCGGTCAGATGCCAAAAGCTCTACGTGGCACATATGACAAGACCCCCCCGTCAGGAAAAACTTGCCCGTTTCCTGAAATTTTACTTAATCTAAGTAACATCAGAGTCTTCCCGTTGCCGTGGTAAAACTTTGAAGTTAAGGGAGGAATTTGTCCTTTTTTAAATTTCGGACCCGGGCCAAAAATAGCTTAAGGCTGAGGGCGCTCTCAAACTTTCCCATTAACATAATTTTAGAAGGGTTTAGTAAAAATTCAACCCCAAAGGCCCCCTAACGTTTTGGATCAGTAAATACCCGGACATCCATTTTACTGGGAGAAATCAAAAAATTATAAACCCATACGTTTTTGACCCAAAACCGATTACCCGGTTTTACACGCGCTGTAAAGAACCTACAGGTTTAATGCTTCTCGACGAACAAAAATAACAAATAATGAAATCTACATACCATAATTTGTCACACGAAGCATAATTAATTTTCATTGTTTTTAACCTAAGAAAAAATATTTGAAAAATTATTCAATTTTTTTTGTGATAAGGTTTACTTTTAAAATGGACCAAACATCCCAAATGTAGTCTAGCGTACCCAAATTTAACCTGGGCGCCTAACAGGGCCCGCCACTAAGAGAAAACCCGTCATTTTATGCTCCCAATTCCAAAAGCACAGGAAATGCCTGTCGGATTACTTTACACACAAGTATGTTGTATAAAAATATATAATATATATATATATAAAAATATATATATATATATTATATAATATATTTTATAAAAAAAATTTATTATATAATTTATATATATGCAAAAAACCACCGAAAGAATGGAAATTCCAAGCGTTTTCGGACTACTCCATTATAAAGGAACATAAAGAAAAGCACCCAAAGGGAAGCTATAAAAGGGGTTTTCCAGCACCTCACTATCAATCCCACAACGGTTTAAAACCTGACGCCCCGACCCAATTGGATAGGCCCTTTTTTCACAACCACCCACAAACTATTCTACCCAAAAAAATTTTAAAAAATTATTTTCCATGTATTAAAAATTCTTCCCAATTCTATTAATTAAAATGGATTAATTTTAATAAAAAAAAAAGGGAAAATTCTATTATTGAAAAACGCTTTTTTTAAACAAGATTCTTTAATTCCGTCGACCAGGACTTCTTGATACTACTTTCTCAATTTTTGAAAATAAATTGGGGAGGGTTTAAAAACCTTACATGAAAAAATTTAAGCTTGGAATTTGTCCTTTAAATCCTATATTTATTTTGTTTTAATCTTATTGGGTTTTTTTTCCAGTTTGACCGTAAAAAACTTTATCCAAATTTTAAAAAGGGAAAATCTTAAGACACATCCTCAGCTTTTGGGGGGGAATTCTTTATAAAAATTTGGAATTTTCTCTATTCTTTCAGGTGGTTGTTTTGATATTCTAAAAATCACCTTTTACTGGATCTTTTTGCATATATATATTAAAAATTATATAAAAATATAAAAATATATATATTATATATAAAATATTTTGTGTTGTGGGGTGTGTGTGGTGTGTGTTTTGTGTTTGTGTGTGTGTGGTGTGTGTGTGGAAAAATTGCATTTATCTAAATTTAAACTAATTATTACATAACAAAAATGAACAAAGATAATTATTTTTTATAAATTTTAAAATAGAAAGTAGGAATTTGGGACCCCTAGGTCGCAAAAAATTCCCCCTTCGATACCTACCACGTCAAAACCCACAATTGTTCTGGACCTATTAATTAAAGAAATATACAACACCAGGAATAGGTAAATATATAAATTTGGGGACTGTATATTAAAAAATGGATATATATAAATTCACATAACATAACAGAAGGAAAATATATCTTAATATAAACTCACCAAATTTTGACTGGGTTTTAAGTTTATCATACTCAAAAAAAACCTCACAAACTAAATTTATGAAAATAATGCGGCCAGTTAACACAAATCTAAGAGCTTATCTGGGGTTCCCTGGGCTGCCCTTGTCCAGTCGCTATACCAAGTTAGCGGGAAAGCACATCCAAAAATTCGCCCCCTTTTTTTAAGGTTCAATCCAATTTTAACCCTAGAGCACAAAAATTTTTCCCCATTAAAACGTTTCTAATACAAATTCAAAACCCAAGATGGCGGTCCGCCTGCCAGACGCAGGGTTTCCGTTTTTCTATGACATAAATATTATTAAATCAGTAGGGCCCTCTTTTACATATAAATTTTCTGAATTTTGGAAAAAAAATACAATTTTTCCCCAAAATGTGTGTGTGTGGGGGGGGGGAAAAAGAGAGAGAGATGGGAGGGGTTAAGAGGAAAAACTACCCTGAGGTTTAAGTAATGGGTTTTGAGGTCCTGAAAGGTTCATGCGGCTTTGGTAGGAGGGAGGGAAGGGAGAGGTCGCGAGGGTGCTTGAAGGGTACCGGAAAGGGTTTGGGTTATACATAAGGGTCAGGGGGGAGTTACCATTTTTATCTTGGAATTTGAAAAACGTTTTTCGCCCCCCTTACATCCGTTCTTCCCTCGGGGAAAGATAGTTGGTGGGGTGAAAGTTACTGTCTGCGTGCTGGCGTCCCTTATATAGTGCGTCTAACCTAATTTTACTCACCTAATTGTGGTTGGAGGGGGCGATTTTAAGCTCCCCCCGGCCCCCCCCTCTTCAATGGTCGCTACTAGGCCCTCTCTCTCCCCTGACTTAATCAACCCTTCAAGCTAGTATGGACCTCCGTCCCTACACACTCTCCAAAATATTCCCTTCCTGACAACTTATACCCAAAAATACTTCTAACTCCCCGTACTCATCGAGTCTTCAACTTCCAATTGTGACCCCTTTTTGCTGTGTCCCATCCTGGAACATTTGTCACGTCTACCTTGTCATTCCCTCTGTATTTTGTGTTGTGCCTCTGGTGCGTGTGTGTTGTGTGTTGTGTGTGTGTTGTGGTGTGTGTGTGTGTGTGTGTGTGCGTGTGTGTGTGTGTGTGTGTTGTGGTGTGGTGTGGTGGGTGTGTGTGGTGTTTGTGTGGAGTGCTAGTGTGGTGCGCGAATAATATGCAAATTCATATAAAATTTTTAAACCAAATTATAATAATAGTTGTAAATGATTAAATAATATGTCAAAAATCTATGACATGAGTGGCTGAAAACACTGCCTCTTTATTTGTGAAAAACACTTTGTGTAAATCAAGTAAGGAGACAACTTTTAAAACGAAACATTTTTTGCTCCGGGATCCCCTTAGCTTGATAACCTGCTGAATTCTAGATGAAATTTTGAGTCACTAATTGCCCGTTTAATGGGAAATCATAAAGATTACAATCATAATTTTTCAGAGGGTCACATTTTATTTGTTTTCAAAGTTTTGAAACGGTGATTTTCCGGTGCCTATGTACTAGGTAGTGACTGGATGTTCAGTAGATGAAAGTGGGGGAAAACCTTTGCAGTTACTTCTCTAGAATCTTTAGGAGTGGGATCTTGTTTCTCTGATGTGCCCTTTGTTTTTCCCCTTTTTTTCCTCCACTGTCGTTGTCTGTGTACCCCTTGGATGTGGGTGTACTCCCTATTTTTAAATTTCAGGGAAACAGGTGAAGCTCCTGCCCCGCCTCTTCGCTGACTCTACTAGGGCTACCCCAAACCCTGCTCCAAAAGGTTTATTGACCCCTTGTTAAAGATGTAAAGGACCTGCCTCCACTACATCATTCTCCAGGTTTTTTACCTTCCTGCAGCTCTATGACTAAAGAAGTACTTCCAAAAAATCCCTAGACTCATCGGTTTTCAATTCCAGTTTGGGGGCCCCTTTGCTGTGTCCCATCTTTGAAACATCTGTCCCTGTCCCCCCTTGCCAAATTTCCCTTTTAGTATTCTTATGTCGTTTTTTGTCCCCCTTCCCTCCTGTCCTCCAGGCATCAGGTTTATAGCTCTTTTAACCCTCCCCATAGGAAACACCCCTTAG